>CAKNXH010062454.1:244028-272341 GCA_932178445.1 Andricus quercusramuli
ACTTGTAATCCACAGTGTTTCACTGGTTATCTTAGGTAATCCACGTTCAATCCTATGTAATCCACTCATAATCTACGGTAATCCCGTTTAATGTAAATTATTATTGTTATTATTATTATACCATTAAGCCATTTCCCTTTCGGGGTAGGCGTGACTTGCTCGGTTAGAAAGTAGTGGGATAGGTATATGGGTGTAAAGTAGGTCGTTATATGGTATAAGGTAGATAGGTATATAGGAGTTAGGTATAGATGTTTTAGATTGATCTGGAGTTCTCGTGTTATTTATATAAATGACACGTTCACTCTGCAACACTGCTCCGACCCAGGTTGCTGATCAATCTCTCTAGCGATCACAATTATATCTCTGACCTCAGTGACACAGACTTTTTCAATTGAGTTTTCTAATGCATTTTGTTCAATGTCGTAGTTTTGTTGCCCTATATCTTCACATCCTAATAGTTCTTTTTAACTTTTACTTCCCTTCATCTCTTTAAATAATAGTTTCCTAATTCCTTCAAAGAAGTTTTTTATTTTGTTCTCTTCTTCTGTTCTAGTTTTCTCTTTACTCTCTTTGACTAGACGTTTAATTTTCCTCTTTTTGTGTCTGTAATCATTTTTGAGTCTATTTCTCTCCTCATCGCTAAGACCTGTCATGTTCAGCGTTTTATTGTGCGCTTCTTTCTTTTCTTTTTGGGCTGCCGCAATTTCATCGTTCCACCACGCATCGCCAGACTTTCTTCCTACCCTCGGCATACCACACACTTCAATTGCAGTTTTAACATGGTATCCCGCAATAAAGCCCACGCGCCCTCTATATTATAATCCTAGATATTCCACGTGTTATCCTAGATAAACTGCTTGCAATCCTAAAAAATACACGTGTAAACCTAGGTAATGCACTTGTAATCCACAGTAGTTTACTTGTAATCCTAGGAAATCTACTTGTAATCCACAGTGTTTCACTGATTATCTTAGGTCATCCACGTTCAATCCTATGTAATCCACTCATAATCCACGGTCATCCCGTTTAATGCGAATATTCCATTATAATCCTAGGTATTTCACCTGTAATCCTAGATAAACTGCTTGCAATCCTAAAAAATACACGTGTAAACTTAGGTAATCTACTTGAAATCCTAGGTAATCCACTTCCAGTCCACTTGCAATGCAACGCAATCTGAGTATTACAGTAATATTTTAGGAATTCCACTTTTAAGCCTAGGAAATCCACTTACAATACACAGTAATCCATTTCGGTTATCATAAATGGTAATTTGTGGAAATCTGAGTAATTCAAGTAACTCATTGTAATTCTAGGAAACCCACTTGTAATCCTAAGTAATCAACGTATTATCACCCTAGCTATTCGACTTATAATCCGTTCTAATCCTAGGTAATCCACTTATAATCCTAGGTAAGTTACTAGATAAGTTACACCACTTGTAATCCGGCGTAATCCATATCCGCGGGACCACATTTTTAGGAATTGTTTCCCCCTCACCATGAAGTATCCCATTGATTTAGCATGGGAAAAAGGCAACTTCTTCGTAATAAGCGATTTAAACGAGAAAGGTAGGGTACTAGCGTAACTTGTAATACATATTGTTTTTCAGAATACTTCAGCAAATTAGAATCGGTCATAATTTTTGATATTATAAAATTTTAAGGCTGTTCTACAGCGCCCCAAAGAATCCACCATAAATGCTAATTGTGATTTTCACATAATAGTAAAAGATCGCAATAAAAAAAACGTTTTTCCAAAAATAATCACAGATATATCAGTTTTTAATATCCACTCATTTCTTAACTAATTTTAAATTGTGTAAGCAAATTGTATTTTTGTAAACAAATAATTCATTGTAGAGATCGCAAAATAGGTATATATTGCAGGTGTTATAAATCTTATCAGCTTTCTTCAGGCCATAATTTCGTTTATCAGTGTTAGGAGTACACATTTTTTTCGTAATTTTGCAACTAACTTGGACATGTTTAAGTATCTATTTGTTTCTCACTTTGAATTATTTAACCAATTCTTGTTGTTTCGAAACTATTCAAAATTGTTGAAATTATCTGAACATTGTTTATAGTTATATGTTACTATTCACGAATTCTAAAGTTTCTAAAATTATGAGTTTAATAAATAAATCCATCATTTTTATTCTTTTAAATGGGAAAAATTTTTTTTTAAATATTTATATTGTTAACAGTAGTTATGGTCAAAGTTTTTTAACGAATAAGCACTAAACACACATCACTTCATCGTTCAGTAGTCTGCAACGACTTACACATTTTTTTTAAGAAGAGAGAGAGGGAGTGGGAGAGGGCATATACATACTCACTTAGCGTGGCAGTAGTGGGGATATCGAAGAAAAGTCTTTAGAATAATTGCGAATCGCCGCACAAAAGAGAGACGCGATTACAGAGAGAAGGTATAGACAGTGCGTAAGAAAGAGACAGATACTTCCGTTCGGTCGTTCGGTCGCTTTTTCAATTCACTCCCATCCCAAAAGAAGTTTCACTTCAAAATTATTTAAGACACAAACATTTATTAAAGCTAATAAACAATTACTAATAACTCATGCAGATAAAAGTAACATTACAGTAATACTAAAAAAGGAATCTTATAATAATAAAGTGCAAGAATTATTAAATGACACAAAAACTTATGTAAAATTAAATGAAAACCCTGAAAAAGAATTAAAAAATAAAACATTTAAATTGTTAAATTCGTGGAGAATTAATGGATATTTAGGTAAAGAATTATTACGAAAAGATATTTTAGTTCATGATACTAAAATTCCTAGAATGTATGGTTTACCTAAAGTTCATAAAGATAATTGTCCACTTCAACTTGTTGTTTCATTAATAAACTCACCTACTTATAAAATGGCTAATATTTTTAATAATATTCCTAAAAAAAGCATTAATAGTACCAAAATATCAAGTAAAAAATTCTTTTGAATTTAAAAATAAAATAATTAATAAAACAATTCCTCATGATCATATCATGGTTTCATTAGATGTTTCTTCATTAATCACAAATGTACCACTTGATTTAGTTATCAATAGTATATTAAGCGGACGGATTCATATAAAAAAGTATGCAGAATTACCTATTGAAAAATTTGAAGAAGGAATAAAATTTTTAATGGAAAAAACAGTATTTAAATTTAATAACAATTTTTACAGACAAATTTTTGGAACACCTATGGGTTCTCCTATTTCTCCAACATTAGCTGATTTAGTTATGCAAGATTTAGAATCAAATGTAATTAAAAATTTCAATTTTTCTTTACACACATATTTAGATACGTTGATGATACGTTCATTATATTCCCTAAAGATAAACTACCTTACGTTTTAAATCAATTTAATTCTTATCATCCAAAGCTTAAATTTACACATGAAATTGAAAGTAATAATTCTATTTCGTTTTTAAATGTTAAAGTTATAAAAACTGATTCAGGTAATATCATCACTGATTGGTTCCGTAAAAATACTTATTCCGGCAGATATTTAAATTTTCTTTCAAACCATCCAATACAACATGAAATTTCAATAGTAAAAAATCTTATTGAGACAGCTTTAAAATTATCAGATAAATTACTTCATAGTTCAAATATAAATTTATTTTAAAAACTTTATATTTAAATAATTACCCAATAGAATTTGTTCAAACACGTGTTAATAATAAAATCAAAACAATTACAGATTCTTTTTCCAACCAAAATAATGCAAAAATAGTTCGAAATACAAATTTTAAACCAATAATAGCAATTTCAAATCATGGTAAGTTATCTTTTGAAATTAAAAGAATTTTAAATGATTTCAATATTACAGCAAATTTTAGAATTGATCCTAAACTTGATAAATTCATAAAATCAGGAAAAGATTTATTAGACAATTTGCAACTCACTGATGTAGTATATAAAATTCAATGTTTGAATGGTGAAAAATGTTATGTGGGTCAAACTAGTAGATTACTTGCTACAAGAATGAAAGAACATCATGATAATTTTAGACAAAATCCTAAAAACCATAAAGTCATAGCAAAACATCAGTTACAAACTGGACATTTGATTGATTGGGATAATGTTATTGTATTACATCATGAACCTAATGAATTTAAAAGATTAATAGCAGAAATGTTTTTTATAAAGAAAAACAGCAATAATTGCTTGAATATACACTACCGTCGGAAATTGTGCGCACGACTCGCGTGAGCACTATCAAAAATCACTGCTGACTTCGAACCACGATATTTCGGCGAAAAAAAGAGATAGGGCATTTTTTTAAAAACAGTTGAAAATCTCGTGAAATTCCACGTCTATTGTTACCCAACAAATATTTTTTTGACATTCTGTAAATAGTACAGCACTTGAGAAGTCCAAAAAAAAAAATTCAAGATTTTCTCAAATTTTCTACCTCAAATTCAACTTTTTTCACTACCTAGGAAAATTCTTTAAAAAATCTGAAAATTATACGACATCGAGCCTGAAATCTTATCTTTAATTTAAGCCAAGAAAACTTTAAAAAATCTTCATGGAGGCCCGAGATATGATTAAAAATGTGCAATCGTATCTGAGCTCAATTTTAATCGACGATCACAGTTCTCGGCCGGTCTGCTGCTCGTCTCCTTCGTTGAGGCAGGAACGAATAGGCCACGCACAGAGGTGGCGCCTAAGGGGACATTCTCCTATTCTTTAATATGGAGATAATATTAGATTCAAGTAATTGTTAACCATCACAAATAACAATAAATATTTTTTTCATTCACCATAATTTGAAATAAAAATTACTAATGAAGAGAACGAAAAGTATAAGAGGCGCCACCTTAGTGCGTGGCCTATTCGGTCCTGCCTCAACGAAGGAGACGAGCAGCAGACCGGCCGAGAACTGTGATCGTCGATTAAAATTGAGCTCAGATACGAATGAACATTTTTAATCATATCTCGGGCACCCATAAAGATTTTTTAAGTTTTCTTGGCTTAAATTAAAGATAAGATTTCAGGCTCGATGTCGTATAATTTTCAGATTTTTTAAAGAATTTTCCTAGGTAGTGAAAAAAGTTGAATTTGAGGTAGAAAATTTGAGAAAATCTTGATTTTTTTTTTTTGGACTTCTCAAGTGCTGTACTATTTACAGAATGTCAAAAAAATATTTGTTGGATACCAATAAACGTGGAATTTCACGAGCTTACCAACTGTTTTTAAAAAAATGCCCTATCTCTTTTTTTCGCCGAAATATCGTGGTTCGAAGTCAGCAGTGATTTTTAATAGCGCTCACGCGAGTCGTGCGCACAATTTCCGACGGTAGTGTAATTTGAGATCTTAATAATTATAGTCCAATATATAATATAATTTTGGATTCTCTAATTTGAAAAAATTGTAATTTTTTTCTTAATTGATGAATTTTTTGTTTTTTTCAAATATCACATTATAGGTTTATATATTCAACTAATTATTAATAGTAATATTTTACATAACAATTTATAAGTTGGTCAATAATGTTTTAATTTTCAACTCACAATTTTAATATTGTAATTAGATTTACATAGAAACTATAGCACCTTATGTTATAAATCGATACGTCATTGCTAATTTTATCCTTGTTAAGAATTCTCTTCCTCTCTGTCTCGAATTTATTGTAGCAAAAATGGAGCGAAAAAGTTTTGGAAGCTCTGACTTTTTAACTAAATTAACTGAATTATTAAATCTTAAAAAAGTACGAATTTAGAAGATTTATCAAATTAAGTTTTTAAAAGAAGTGAACAAAAATTTATACAAAAAATGAAGCTTATAAGGTAAATTGTTTATCAATTACAATTTCTAACCTAAAAAAAAATTTCTATTTAAATGATATTAATTATAATTAATAATGCTACATATATTTATAGAGATGAAGACGAGGAATAGGATTCTAAAGAAAAAAAAAAAAATTAAAAGATGTTTGATGAACTTTGAAATGTTAACTGAACTTCACGTCCTGATGAGGAAAACGGCTCTAGTTTTCGAAATGTTGACAGCAGAAATAAAGGATTTTAACAACTTATTCTACTTTTTGGTCTGAAGTATGTCAATTTTACCAACTACATATATTAATTTCTTATAAAATTATTTAAACAAATTATACAATTTTTCACACTCATATTAAAACTTATTATACCTATTTACGATTTAAAGAAATGATTAATTATTATTATTGTAATTATTTATATTTCTAGATAATTACTTAATTAGCCACAAATATTCTATACCATGGATTTTTTAATCCCCAACTTCTTTAAGATTTTGATTTTCATTACAATTTAAAAAGGGAATCGCTTCCAAAAGATAAAACCTACTCTGCAGTATTCCTTGAAAATTCAGTTTGTAAGAGATTACAAAAAACCCGCGCTTCCTGAATAAAAAATATAACCTCGAAAAAATAGGCATTTATTTATTGGTTCACGCCAAGCGATTCATTTTTCAGAAACCTCCGCTCTCAATTCTCGCATTCACACGATAAATGCTGAATAAGAGCAAATTGGAACTCGGGTAAAAAATGAACGCGTTGTAAAATTGCGAATCTAACTCCTGATTCGACTCGCCTCGTCATGCGAATCAGTTCAATTCTCTCAGTTAAATCGAATTCGCTAGAACTTACGGAAGTGAGCAGATATCGTGCGGCGATTCTTCCGGAATGAACAGTGAATTTTCGGTAAATCTTGTACAGAAATTAACCTACTTAGCCAATTTAAAAAGGGCGCTGACGAGGCGCTGACCAGTATTTCTATTTTGAATATTAATATTATAACATTAGGCCGAATTCTTTTCAGGGTAAGCGTGACTCACTTCGTTCCAGCCTCACTTCTAGCTGATCGATCTCTCTAGCAATCAATCCAGGTGAAGAGCTTCACAAAGTTATAATGTGTCATAGATCACGCAAAAAAATATATTAAATTTAAATTTGAATAATACATTAAAATTGGGTATTCAAAAAGCTTTAAAATAGGAGTATTTTTAGATATTTACAAGCATACTCTCGTTGAATCAAATAAAAAATTATTTGGTGACATCTGAAAACGTATGATATTAATCATTTTATTACTGGGATTTTTGCAAAATTTTCCACGCTTCTAACCTAACCGAGTAATTTTTCTTCAATTTTTGTATTATATTTTTAAGTTTATTGACATTAAACCAATATCCCCATTAGAGTAATATTTTGAATAAAAAATGACTATATAAATAAATTAACAAACAGCATCAGAAAACTTACTGTTAAAAAAGTTGTTAAAATTCTTTAATATAACCATATTATTTATTCATTTGACTTATTCAATTGGAAAAATCGTATTAATTTTAGATATTATCGATATTATTTTTAACAAAGTTGTTGGATTTTCCACAATTTATATTAATTTTTCACCAAATAGTTGAAATTTCGGCTGAAAAAAAGGAATTTTCAACTAAAAATGATCAATTTTTAACCAAAACTGGGACAGTTAAATTTTCAGTCAAGAAAATTAATTTTCAACAATGAAAGACGAATTTTATTAAAAAATATTTAAGTTTTCAGCCGAACCGTTTTCAACTAAAATCAAGCATCTTCAAGCAGAAAAGTGAATTTTTAAGTATGTGAAGTTTAACTTTGAATTAGGTAGTTGAATTTTCAACAAAATAGATACATTTTCAACAACATAGTTCAATTAGCTAAAAAATAGTTGAATTTACAAACCAAAAAGAGGAATTTTCAACAACAAAAAATGACCTTTTAACAAAATTGTTGAATTTACAACAAAGTAGATTAATTTTTCAACAAATAGTTTAATTTGTAATAAAAATCATGAATTTTCGACGAAGAAGAATAATTTTCAACCAAATGCAGAAATTTCCAATTAAAATTCATCAAGTTTTAACAAAAAATGGAAAAATTAAGATAAATGTCCCAGTAATCGTGACGGTCCCAGCAATCGTGGAACTTGGTTAAAATTTGAAAAAGATGATAAAAAAATATGCTAAAAGTAACATTCAACCATTTTTAACTAACATCAAAAATCTTCAACCAGTATACTGAATGTTTAACTAAGTAGTTCAACTTTCAACTAAGAAGTTGAATTTTCAACTAAAAAAGATAAATTTTGAGCAAAAAAATGCAATGGTTAAATCTGTAGTTAAAAAAATTAATTTTCAACAACAAAAAAATGAATTTTCACAAATATATGTAAGTTTTTTACAAAAATAATAGAATTTAAACCGAAAAAGATGAATCTTCAACCAAAAAAAATGACTAGCAAAATTGTTGAATTTCCTACAAAGGAGATTAATTTTTTACTAAATAGTTGAATTTTCAACCAAAAACATGAATTTTTAACAAAAAACGGTCAATTTTTTCAAGAAAATATTTAAATCTTCAACCAAACCACTTTCAAATAAAATCAAGAAGCTTCAACCGGTAGACTGAATTTTTAACTAAGTTTTTAAATTTTTAAACTGGAAAAGATAAATATTCAACAAAAAATGTAACAGATAAATTTTCAGTAGAAAAAAAAATAATTTTCCACAAAAAAAAACGAATTTTTAACCATATAGTTCAATTTTCTACCAATTTATAAACCAAAAAGATTAATTTTCAACGACAAAAAAATGATTTTTCAACAAAATTGTTGAATTTCCTACAAAGTAGATCAATTTTTCACCAAATATTTGCATTTTTAACCAAAATCATGAATTTTCAACACTGAAGAATAATTTTCGACCGAAAAAGACGAATTTTCAGCCAAATACATGAATTTTCAACTGAAAACGATGAATTTTTCACCAAAAATGGAATAGTTGAATTTTCAGTTAAGAAAATTTATTTTTAACAACAAAAAAACGAATTTTCAAGAAAATATTCAAATTTTCAACCAACCCGTTTTCAATCAAATTAAGAATCTTCGACCAGAAAACTGAATTTTTAACTAAGTAGTTGAATTTTCAATTGAAAAAGATAAATTTTCAATTGAAAAAGATAAATTTTCAAACAAAAAATGGAATAGTGAAATTTTCAGTTGAAAAAATTAATTTTCACAAAAAAAAGCGAATTTTTATTAATATAGTTAAATTTTCTACCCAAATGGTTAAATTTACAATCCAAAAAGACGAATTTTTAACAACAAAAAAAATACTTTTTAACCAATTTGTTGAATTTCCTACAATGTAGATTAATTTTTCACTGAATAGTTGAATTTTCCACCGAGGTCATGAATTTTCAAGCAAGCACATTAATTTTCGACCGAAGAGACGAATTTTTAACCAAACACATGCATTTTCAATTAAAAAAGATCAATTTTTAACCAAAAATCGAATAGAGAAATTTTCAGGTAAGAAAATTAATTTTCAACCAGAAAAAAGAAATAAATTTTTAAATCCATTTGTAATTATTTCTCTTATTTAAATAATAATGATTCTAATTTTGTTTGAAAACATACTCTCATCAACAATCTCGAAAAATGAGATATGCTTGCACAATTGAAAATAAATTTTCTTCAAGTAGGGGAAACCTCCCTACACTGAATAGTGCAACCTACAGTGGATAATCATTGATTAAAAATACTAATGTATGTAAAATATTGATCCTTATTTAAATTATAGTTAAGACACTAAACGTGTTCATAAATAAAAATTAATTTTTTTTATTTGTGCTCATAATTAATGATTATTCACTGTAGGTTTCATAATCCACTGTAGAGAGGCTTCCCCTATAATGCGAATTAAAATCATTATTATATTTAATATACGAATTTTTGAAATAAAGAACCGGTGCGAAATTGATATCGACATGTCCCAAATCACATTTTATATTCATAGTCAGAATTTCAGTTCCGATATCACAATGTAAAAAAAACTGAACGGGAATTAAAAATGTTTGAGAAACTAAATGCTAAATAATCTAGAGTAACTAAACAACTTTTTAAATCCTTTATACAAATTATTTTTACTTTTTCGTTCTATATACAAAGTGTCGATTTCAAATCGTCCTTACATCTAAAAGATGAATCTTATACATGAAATAAGATTGAAAATATTTTCAAATCGTAAAAACATACCAGATAATAAATTTCAGATTCTAATAATCTGCTGCATTACTAGCTAAGTAATCACGACGACCAATATTTGAAGCTTGTTTGTTTTGAATAGCCTCCAGCTTAGGACATTCTGTGATCCGATGACCAAGACCACCACAATAACTGCAACCCCGTTCGTCTAAAAAAAAGAAGAAAAGTATGTGATAAACCAAAATTTTAAGATATGGCATTAGGGTGGTCCAAACATGCATTGGAAATTTTTTTCTCGAATTTTCAAGCATATTAAGAAAAAAAAAACGGTTTTGTAAATTTTATTCAGAATCTTCAATATTAGGCAAATCGAGTTGAAACTCAAAATTTCTCTTTACAAATAGCCATAGAATCAAAATAAATTTAAAAAAACAAAAATAATAAAATATAATAAAAATAACATAAAAGAACAACATTGAATAATGCTAGAAATGGCGATTCTTTCTTAAACTTCCAACTTTGTGTCCACTTTTCAATTGAAGTGAAGTAATAATTAATTCAGGTTAACAAAAATAATTGTTCAAATGAATGATAATAATTGTTAATATTATTAAATTTTAATAATGCTAGAAAGTTGCGAATTTTTCTGAAATTTTTCATATATTTGTCTACTTTTCACTTGGAGTAAGTCAAAACTTAATTCAGTTCAGCAAAAGTAATGATTTAAACAGGTGATTATTGTTTATAACTATTTTATTCATTATTAATGCCAGATTTAAACAATTTATTATTATATATAGCCATCTTCTCTTAGACAAGTGATAGAAAGTGCGATTTTTTTCTGAAATTTTGAGCTTTTCTTGACTTTTTAGTCAGAAACAAATAATAAATATTAATATAAATTTCAGCAAGAAGGTTTTGCCTTTTAAGTTATGAACAAATAATAAACATTAGAGAGAATCATATTTTACACAATCTCTTTCTTTTTTGTGAATAGATTTTTCTGAGATAAAACAGATATTCGAATTATTCTTTAAATTCTCTATATAAATCATAATAAATGTAAATTTTCCTTGAAATAGCTACTAAGAGCTTTTTTGTTTGAATTAATATGATTATTTATTATTTTTTTCTAACTAAAAAGTCAAAGAAAATCTCAAAATTTCAAAAAAAATCTGCAACTTTCTAGCGTCACTCCAAGAGAAGATAAATATAAACCATAATAAATTGTTTAAACAAATATGTTTGTTAACTCGCATTTTTTGTTACTTCACTAAGTAAAGAATGGGGGAAAATATACAAATTTCAGAAGAAACCGCAACTATCTAGCATTAATAAGGAAAAAAATAGTTATGAACAATAATAATTCATTTAAATAATTACTTTTGCTTAATTGAATTAATTATGAACTCACTCCAAGTGAAAAATAGGAAAATATATGAAAATTTCAGATAAAAACCGCAACTTTCTATCATTATTCAAATTGAATACTATTAACAATGATAATGTATTATTTTTACAATTATTTTTGTTGCCTTGACTTAATTATTCACCTCCCTTTAATTGAAAATTGGACAAAAAGTGGAAAATTTTAGAAAAAGCTGCTATTTTCTAGCATTATTATAAGAGAATATTAGTAATAATAATAAATTGTTTAAACAATTATGTCTATAATCTAATTCTATTCTAAGGTAAAATTCCTAACAATAATAAATTATTCTGCATTTTAAAAACCGCAAAAAAATCATAATTAGCGCCAAAAACTCGCAAAACCCATTTTTTTACTTGCGGGGTTTCTTTGGGACCCTATAAAACATACTTATGGGGGTGATATTTAAAAAGTAATATTTTATATTCTTTGGCTAATTGTGAAGAGAAATTTTGAGTTTCAAGTCGATTAACCTAATATTGACGATTCTGAATAAAATTTACAGAAAAGTCTTTTTTTCTTATGGGAAATACGTGTTTAATTTTATGGGGCTTTTGCAGTAGCTCTGAATATAATTTTAAAAAAAATTGATTTATTTTTTTTTAATTCGAACAATTTTCCGGGCGACATGAAAGTTTGAAAAAAAATTGGGACATTCTAATATGGCATACATTATTACGCCAGCAATCTGGAAAAAAAACTTACCTCCGAGATTGAGGTATTTCTCGTTCTCTGAACACAATTCCAGTAAGAAGGCTGGGACTTTCTGTTTCGCTTCCATTAACAGGTGCTTCAAATCCAACAAGACAGATTCGTCATTTGCTTTATTGATAAACGTCGTCGCAATTCCAGTTTTTCCGGAACGTCCCGTACGTCCAATTCGATGCACTAAATGGAAAGTAATTTTCAAATTATACAGAATTCTAAATAATCTGAACAAATTTTCCAGATAAAATTAGAGTTTTTAAACTATTCAACATTTCAAATCGACTGATTCGTGATTTTAGGGCAGAATTTTTTACACAGTTGCCAAAATATAAATTTAATTCGGGTCGTTTCTAAGTGTGAAAATTTCAAATTTTTGAGATAATTTTTTTCTTTTTAGAACTTTGGACAAAAGATAAAACAGGGTGGCCGCAAAACTTCATTTTGAAAATTCCCTGAATTTTTCCTGATTTTACCCTTAATAATTTTTCATTTTCCCTGACCATTAATATTCAGGACGAGAATTTTAATTTTTAACATAGAATCTTTTATAAACGGAATAAAACTATTTTAAATTTTAATCATTTATTTATTTCTTCTAAAAAAAGATGATTTTGCTACCATAAAAGATGAATTTTAAATCCGAAAATATGAATTTTCAACAAAGAGTTGAATTTTCCATAGAAAAATTAAGTTTTAACAAAATAATTTAATTTTCACAAAATGGTTGAATTTTCAACATACAAAAATGAATTTTCCATCAAAAAATAATAAACTTCAATCAAAAAGAGTTGCATTTTCAACCAAATAACTGCATTTTTTAGCAGACAGTTGAATTTTCAACAAAACAAAAATGAATTTTCTATTTAAAAGAACGATTTTTCTATCTCAATAGACTAATTTTCAACAAGGCAGTAAAATTTTCGACCAAAAAGATGCCTTTTAAACAAAACAGTTCAGTTTTCAACAAAATAGATGACTTTTTAACCAAATACTAGAATCTTCTAACAACAAAGATGAATTTTCAACCAAAAAATGGATTTTTCAAATAAAAAAGATTAAACTTCAACCGAAAACAGTTGAATTTTCAATAAAAAGATGAATTCTCAGCGACAAATACAATAGTTAATATTTCAAAAACAAAAAAAAACGAATTTTTAACGAAATCGTTCAATTTTCAACAAAATAATTAAATCTGAAACCAAATAGATCAATTTTCCACCAATGAAGATGAATTCTCAACCAAAAAAACAAATATTCAACCAAAAAAGTTAATTTTCTACCAAAAAAATACGAATATTCAACATGATACATGAATTTTCAAACAAACAGTTACATTTTCAAACAAATAGTTGAATTTTTAACCAAAAAAATAAATTTTCAACCAAAAATGGGAAAGTAAAAATTTCAGTAAAGAAAATTAATTATATAAAAAAAAGTTTTTTCAAAAAAATAATAAAATTTTCAAACAAAGAGATGAATTTCCAACTAAAATAATGTATCTACAACCAAAACAAATTATTTTTTTAACGGAGTAGTTTAACTTTTAACCAAAAGACGAATTTTCTACTAAAGAGTTGAATATTCAAACCGCAAATATTAATTTCCTGCCAAAAAGACGACTATTCAACGAAATATTTTAATTTTCAACCCAAAAGATGAATTTGCAACTAAAATTACGAATCATCGACGCAAAATATGAATTTTTAACAAATTAATCCAACCCAGAAGTTGAATTCTCAAAAAAAAAAATGTTTTCATCCAAGAAGATTAGTTTTCTACCAAAAGAGACAAATGTTTAACTAAAAAAGATGAGTTCGTAATAAAATAGTTCAATTTTCTCCAAAGTGATTAGCCTCAACCACAAGATACATTTTTCGCAGAGTAGTTCCACTTTCAAAATAGAAGTTGAATTTTCAAATGAAAAAGACGAATTTTCAACAAATAACGATTTTTCAGTCAAGATATAAAAGAAATTTCATCTAAATTGTTGCATTTTCAAGCCAAGCGACGAATTTTCTGTAAAAGAGTCTAATTTTCAAGCCAAAAATATGAAGTATCAAGCCAAAGACATTAATTTTTAACTAAAAGGTTAACTTTTAACCAAACAGTTGCATCTTTAACAAAAAAAAGAGGAAATTTCAACCAAGAAGATTAGTTTTCTACCAAAAAATACGAATTTATGACTAAACAAAAAATTAATTTTCAACAACATAGTTCAATTTTTTAACAAAGAAATGGAAACCAAAAGTTTAAATTTCCAATCAAAAAGATTAATGTACAAGTACTTGTATTTTCAATATAAAAAAAAAAAATTTCAATCAAAAATGAAATAGTTGCACTTTCAGTTAAAAAAATTAAAATTAAAAAAGAAACTTATTTGCAACCAAAGAGAATAATTTTCAACTAAAATTACGAATTGTCAACCAAAATGTGATTTTTCAACAAAAAAGTTTATTTTGTACCAAAATAGTTGAATTTTTAACCCAGAAAAAGAAGAATTTTCAACAAAATAGTTGCATTTTTAACCAAAAAAGAAAACAAAATTGTTGAATTTTGAACCAAATATTAAAATTCTTAACTAATAACATAATCGTCAGAAGAAAGTAACTAAAAAAAAAAAGAAATACAAGGCAAAAAATTACTAACAAGAATATTATATCAGGGTGGCCGCAAACTTCATTTTCAAAATTCCAAAACTTTTCTCTAACCAAGTTTTCATTTTCCCTGATCCTTACTATTCAAAGAGCAGAATTTATTTCTTGTAGTATTTTTAACATTGAATCTTTAATTAACGTAATAAATCAATTTCAAATTAAAATTTTGAATTTATTATCCTCGATAGTCATTAAGTACCCTCTTACAGAAAATTCCCGGACTTTTCCCTGATTTTCAGATTTTCCCTGACCAATGGCCATCCTGATAAAAAGAAAAAACAATAGTTTGATTGGAAAAGATAATTATCAATAAATTACTTATTGCTAAATTTATTAAAACATAGATTCATACCGTAATTTTCAACATCATCGGGCATGTCGTAATTGATAACATGCTGAACTTCAGCAAAATCAAGACCTTTCGAAGCAACATCTGTCGCAACCAAAACATCCTTTTTGCCAGCTCGAAATGCTTCCACCGATCGCGATCTTTCTTCTTGATCTAAAAAATAATAAGTACTAACCTAATATACTGCAATAATTTAAATTAAAAACCTTGATCTGCACCTTCCATTTTGACAACAAACCTTTGCCTCCGTGAATAGCAACAGCTTCCACTCCTTTGAGTAAAAGATATTCGTGAATGGCATCCACGTCTTGTTTCTTTTCAGCGAATATCAGAACAGGTGGATGAGTCTTTTGCAAGCAAACCAAAAGGTAAACAATTTTGGCTTCCTGTTTAACGTACTCCACTTCTTGAATTACATTCATGGATGCAGCACCTGCTCGTCCAACGTTTATGGTTATCGGTTTTACTAAAGCCGAACGAGCAAAGTTCTGAATCTTCTTCGGCATAGTGGCTGAGAAAAGCAACGTCTGACGTTGACCCTGCAAAAAATAAATTATAAATAAAATTGGTTGGAAACAACGGTAACAACAGTAACGTTACAAACTAAGATAACGTTTATTACGTTTCCTGGTGATAAGTTTTAACGAATTCTTCTTTTTTCCTTTCTTCTCTTTTTTTAGCTCAACTGCGAACTGAATTAATAGAATCCAATAGGAAAATTCAACTGCTTTTGATTAAATGTTAATTCTTTTTGGTTAAGAAATTTTATCTAGTTTGGTTAAAAATGTATCTTTCTTAGTTAAAAATTCAACTATTTAGTTGAAAATTTGAATATTTGGTTGAAAATTCCTTTTTTTTGTTGAATGCAACTGTTTTTCTGTAATTAAATCTTTCTTGGTTGCAATATCAACTTTGTTGATACATTACTTATTAATGTTATTAATATTAATTTAATTATTGAATTAATTTAGAATTTAATTTAAAATTGAATTGTATTACATTTAAATTTAATTTAAAAATCATCATTCAAAAATTAATTATTAATATTATTATTACTATTTAATAATATTCTTTGTTGAGAATTCATCTTTTCTGGTTGAAAATTAAAATACTTGGTTGAAAGTTGAACTACTTTGTTAAAAAAGACAAACATATTTACTGTGAAAAATTCATAATTTTAGTTGAAAATTCAACCTTTTTGTTGAAAATTCGATTTTATTTTTTAAGAATCAATTTCTTAACTGAAAATGTACCTATTCCATTTTTGGTTAAAGAATTACATTTTCAATAGAAAATTGATCTTTTCTCGCTGAAAATTCATATATTTTGCTAAAAATTCATTTTTCAAGTGGAAAATTGATTTTATTGGGTAACAATTCATCCTTTTTGGATAAAAGTGCAACTGTTTAGTTAAAAATTAATCTGTTATTGTTCATTATTCAACTATTTTGCTGAAAATTCGTCTGTCTTGGTTGAATTCAACTGCTTTTAATTTCAATGTAGAATCTTCTTGGGTTGAAATATCAACTATTACACTTTTCGTTGAGAATTAATCTTTTTTAGTTAAAAATTCAACTACTTGGTTGAGAAGTGAACTACTTTGTTAAAAACGCATTTTTCTTGTTGAGGATTTACCATTTTAGTTGAAAATTCATCTCTTTCTTTCACAATTCAAACACTTTGTTGAAAATTTTTATTTCATTCGTGAAGAAATAATTTTTTTAACTGAGAATGTGACTATTCCATTTTTGGTTGAAAAATGATATTTAAAATTGATTTTTTCTAGTTTTCTTTGGTCGAAAATTCAACTACTTGGTCGGAAGTTGAACTACTTTGCTAAAAAAAAAAAACATCTTTTAGTTCAAAATTCATCTCTCCTTGGACGAATATTTAACTGTTTTTTTTTATTGATTTTGTCTGTTGAGAATAATTTTTTTAACTAAAGAGGTAATTGCTCCATTTGCGGCTGAAATATTATATTTTTAATAGAAAATTGATCTTTTTTGGTAGAAAATTGATCTTTTTGTTTATCCTTTTTAAAGAAAAGTGCAAATGTTGAAAAATAAACTGTTTTGGTCGAGAATTCAAATATGTTGCTGAAAATTCTTCGTTTTTGGTTGAATTCAACTGTTTTTTATTTCTAATTCAAATCTTTTTCGGTTGAATTATCAATTGTTACATTTTTTGTTAAAAATTTATCTTTTCGGGTTAAAAATTCAACTGTTTTATAGAAAATTTGTATTTTTGGCTTGTAAATGCAACAATTTGGTAGAAAATTAAACTATTCGGTAACAAATTAACTTTTTTGTTAAACATTCATATTTTTGGGTTGAAAATTCAATTGTTTTGTAGAAAATACGTTTTTTTGTTTAAAAATTCAACTATTTTGTTAAATATTTAATTATTTTTGTAAAATTCATTTTTGTAAAAGTCTATTATCTAATGTTACATTTCTGGTTAAAAATTCAACTATT
The DNA here is from genome assembly GCA_932178445.1 of Andricus quercusramuli. NCBI lineage: Eukaryota > Metazoa > Arthropoda > Insecta > Hymenoptera > Cynipidae > Andricus > Andricus quercusramuli. Next base: position 261,663 of record CAKNXH010062454.1, read on the forward strand.
TGTTTAAAAATACATCTTCCTTGATTTAAGATTCGAATTTTAGCTTCAAAAGTTAACTCTTCTGTTAAAAATTCGCCTTTTTGAATAAAACATTAATCTTGCTTATTGAAAATTCATTTATTTGGATAGGTATTTTTTTAAAGCAAAAATGTAACTATTCCCTTTTTGCTCGAACATTTATCCTTTGCAGTTGAAAATTTAGTTATTTTCTTGAAAACTCACATATTTTAGTGGAAATTCATCTTTTGGTAGGAAAGTTATCTTTCTAGGATGAATTTTAAACTTTTTTGCTTGAAAGCTTAACAATTTCGTTAAAATTAAACGTTCTATGTTCACAATTCCAATATTTGGTGAAAAATTAAACTTTTTTGTTAAAAATGTAATTATTTGTTGTGAAATTCAACTATTTTGTTAAATACATCTTTCTAGTCGAAAATTTATCGGTTTTGTTGAAAATTCGTCGTTTTGATTATAAATTCATCTTTTACGATCGAAATATCATCTTTCCGGGTTGAAAATGATCTCTTGTGTTAAAAATTTATCTCTTTTGCTTGAGAATTCGGCTATTTGGTTACTAATGCAAGTCTTTGTTAAAAAATTATTTATTTTTTGTTGAAAATTTATCAATTTGGGATTAAAAGTCTATAATTAAATTTTTAGTTAACACATTTTATTCTCTGTTTTGAAAGTTTAATTACTTGTAGAAAATTTTACAATTTTGTTAAAAGGTTATCCTTTTTGGGTTGAAAATTCATCAATTTGGTTGATAATTGAAATATTCGGTTGTAAATTAAAATATTTTGGTAGAAAATTCAAAATTTTTTGTTTAAAATTCAAGTAAAAAATGCGTAGTTTTGGCTTAAGAATTCAACTATTCTGGTAGAAAATTCAAGTATTTAGATAAAAATTAACTTTTTTGCCGAGAATTCATATTTTCGGATTAAAAATTGACAATTGAAGACCATTGAATATATATATATATTCAAGTAGAAACTTCGTCGTTTTGGCTTAAAAATCCAAATATTCTAGTAAGAAATTCAACTTTTTAATTGAAAATGAACTTTTTTGTTGAAAATTTATATTTTAGGGTTTAAAATTGACAATTGAAGACAATTCAACATTTATTTAAGTAGGATGTTCGTCGTTTCGGCTTAAAAATTAAACTATTCTGGTAAAAAAATCAAATATTTGGTTGAAGGTTAATTTTTTGGTTGAAAATTTATATTTTTTAGTTGAAAATTCAATTGTGTTGCAGAAAATTCAATTGTCCTTAGAAAAATCACTGTTTTGGATTAAACGCTAAACAATTTTAATTTAAAATTTAACTATTTTGTTGAAAATTCGTGTTTTTAGGTTGAAAACGTAACTTTCTTGTAGAAATTTCGTTTTTCTGTGTTAAAAATTTAACAATTTGGTACAAAATTCAATTATTTGGTTGAAAATCAACTTGTTTCATAAAAGTTCCCATTTTCGGGGTGAAAAGTCAATTGTGTAATAGAAATTTTTTGGGGGGGGGTTGAAAATTCAATTATTTCCTTGAAAAGTAACTCTTTTCTTGAATATTTATATTTTTGGGTTGGAAGTTCAATTGATCAGTAGAAAAATCATTTTTTTTGCTGTTAGAAATTCAACTATTCAGAAGAAAATTCAAGTATTTTGTTGAAAATTGGTCTTTTTGTGTTAAAAATTCAACTGTCATGCTGACAATTTTTTTCTGTATGAAAATCCATCTCTTTTGTGTGACGATTCAACTTTTTTTTTAATCAATTGTTTTTTGGTTAAATTTAATTGCTTTTTATTTAAAATCAAAATTATTTTTGGTTTAAATATCAAATATTAAATTTTTTGTTCATAATCCATATTTTTTTGTTAATAATTCAACTACTTGGTTGAGAGTTGAACTATTTTGTTGAAAATTAATTTTTCTTGGTTTAAAGTTCGTCACTTTAATTGAAAATTCATCTCTGTTTGAAAATTCATGAATTTCTTTTAATTCGCATTTTTTTTATAGAAAATTAATCTATTTTGTTAAAAATTCAGCTATTCTATTGAGAATGCAACTATTTGGTTGAGAACTCAATATATCTCGACTTGAAAATATTAGGTATTTAGAGTGCTTCATATTGAATTCAATATGATATCTACATTCATTTTTTCTAAAGAATTCATTCCCCTATTATTCCCCTATTTTTGTGAAAAATCACCCTATTTCCCCTGTTTTGAGAGCATTTTTCACTCTGATATCTCATACTTTCAATTATATTTGATTTATTATCATCATTATTATTATTATTATACCATTAAGCCATTTCCCTTTCGGGGTAGGCGTGACTTGCTCGGTTGGAAAGTAGTTACTCTAATTTACATAATTACTTTAGAGTGGGGGGAGGGGCGTCAAAATAGCTCAAAATTGAAAACGTAGTTCATGGACGGCCCCTAACTAGTGAACCACTTTTGCAATAGTTATTTATTGTGCAAATCTTTTATTTGCGTACCTTGAAGAAAGAAAAAATCGTTCGAACGTCCTCTTCAAATCCCATGTCTATCATACGATCAGCTTCATCCATGCAAAGATACCGACAAACGCTGAGCTTAACCATCTTCTTATCCAACATATCCATCAATCGACCTGGTGTGGCTACCATTATGTGAACTCCTCTGCGAATTTGAATAAATCGAAATGAAGCATTGAAAATGTGAAGATATTTTTTAATCAGAATGAACCTAAACAAAAAAAACGTAAAGTGAACTCACTTGTTAATAATTTCCAGTGATTCAGAAACAGGAACTCCACCGATTGCGAGGCAGGAACGAATTTCTGGACAATGTGCTTGCCTCAAGCTTTTAGTATAATGTAGAATTATGTCGTAAGTTTGCTTCGCCAACTCACGAGAAGGACAAATGATTAGTCCTAGAAATTGAAGAAATTATTAATTTTATATTCATCCTAATTATTTATCAGATCTTTTATATCTTACCATAAGGACCTTCGTTTCTGCCAAATGGCATCGCAATTTCTTGTTCTAAACAAAACATTATGAGAGGAAGAACGAAGACAAGCGTTTTACCGCTGCCCGTGAATGCTATTCCAATCATATCTCGTCCGGATAATCTAAATACAAAATTAAACTATTATTAATTATGAATAAATTGTTTTTTAACAAAATAGTTTAATTTCCAAGAATCAAAAAAAGAGTTTTCTACTAAAACAGAATCATGTTTAACAAAAGAGATAAGTTTTGAAGGTAAAAAGTCGAATCTTTTCAGAAAACATTTGACTTTTAAACTCGAAAAGATAAATTTTCACCAAAATAGTTCATTTTCAACAAAAACAATTAATTTTCAATCAAGCAGTGGCATTTTCAACCAAATAGTTGAACTTTCAATCAAAATAAATAAATTTTTAACAAAACAGTTGAATTTTTAACCAAATAGTTGCACTTTCAATCTACCAAGTTAAATGTTAATTGAAAAAGATGAATTTTCAATCCCCATTAATTGAACATTAACAAAAAAGTTAATTTTCAACAAAAATACGTTGAGTCTCAATCAAGTTAAACCTAAAAGTCTAGTAACTCAATGGTACTTTGCGGAATACAAGTATGTAATGAAATATATACAACTTAAGCACAAACTTAAAATAATCGTTAGAGGGCTTTTAAAAAAAATCAAATTTTGAAACTGTAACATTTTTTTTACATTTTTAATTTATGTTACATGTAAGTTAATTTGCATGAAAAATAAAGTAAAAAAAGTCTAGTGAAATATTTTTGTAAAATGATTAGGTTATTTCTTTGACGGGTGTTGTATTATCAAGAAGTATAAGAAAACTTCCAGAGAACTGTGGGTTATCATTTTACGTAAATATTTAATAAAACTTTTCCATTACATTTTTAATGTTAATTCATCTTCAGGAATAAATTTAGAAATCTACAAAAAAATTGAAAATTTCCTTTTTTGAAAAAAGACTTCTAGCGATTACTTTTATTTTGTACTGAAAATATTATCATATCCTGCAAAGAAATGCAAAAACATTTCATTAGACTTTTTTACTCGATTTTTAATGCAAAGTAACTTATATATAACATGGATTAAAAATGCAGGAAAAAATTTTCAATTTTTGTTAAAAAGCCCTGTAACGATTATTTTAGTTTTTTCCCTAATTTATCGGTATATCATCACAGACATGTATTCCGCAAAGTATCATTGAGTAACTAGACTTTTAGGTTGAACTTGGTTGAAACTCACCGTGCAAAATAGTTAGAGATTCTATAAAATTGTTGGATTTTCAAGCCAAAAAGATGAATTTTCTACAAAACAGCTGAATTTTTAACACAAAAAGATAAATTTTAGACCAAATAGACAAATTTGCGACTGAGAAAGATTTTCCAGTCAAGTAAGAAGAAAAATGTGAATCAAAATGTGGAATTTTCAGGCCAAAAAACGAATATTCTACAAAACAGCTGAATTTTAAACGCGAAAATATGAATTTTCAATAAGAAAGTTAATGTTCAATAAAACAGTTAAATTTTTAACCACAGATGAATATTTAACCAAAAGAATAATAATTTTTTACAAAACACTTAATCTTTCAGACAAGTAGTTATATTTTCATCCAAAAAGATGGATTCACATCCAAAAAAATAATAGTGAACTTCAATTGAAAATAATCAAGTTTCACCCAAAAAAATATGATTTTTCTACCGCAGATGAATTTATAATCCAAAAGGACGAATTTTCTATCCAAAAAGACGACTGTTGAACAAAACAGTTGAATTTCCAACCAAAAAAAGTCAATTTTTAATAAAATAGTTGAATTTTCAACGAAATAATTAAATTTTCAGCCCAAATAAATTAGTTTTGAACCATAAATATAATAGGAGACTTTTCACTTTAAAAGATTTAAATTTCAACAAAGAAAAATGCTTTTCCTACAAAAAGATGAATTTTTTTAAACCAAAAAGATCAAATTTTCATCAGAAACGATTTTTAATTTAAACAGAAAACAGTTAAATTCAACCAAAAAAGAAGAATTTTCAACAAAATAGTTGAATCCTCAACAAAATCTCAAATATCAACAAAGACTAATTTTCAACCAAAAATTCTTAAACAAACAAGGTTAAAATTCTACCCAGAGATGAAATTTCAAACAAAAAAGACGAATTTCTAACAAAAGAGTTGAATTTTTAACCACGAAAGATTTTTCAGTCGTGAAAGAAAAAGAATTTCAACCACATTCTTGAATTTTCAAGCGAAAAAATTAAAAAATTTAAATAAAAAACAGTTGAATTCATCCAAAAAAGAACAAATTTTCAACAAAATAATTAAATCCTCAACAAAAACAGATTAATTTTCAACCAAACAGTTGCATTTTTAAACAAATGAGATTAAAATTCTACCAAGAGTTGAATTTTCAGCCAGGAAGGATTTTTCAGTCCTGAAAGAAAAATAACTTCACCCACATTTTGAATTTTTAAACAACATAGTTCAATAATTATTAGTCAAAAGAGATGAATTCAGAACTATAAATATAATAGGAAACTTAACAATTAGGAAGAATTAACTATCAAACAATTAAAGATGACTTTTCTACCAAAAGCTGACTTTTCAAACAAAAAAGACGAATCCTCAACAAAAACAGGCTAATTTTCAACCAAACAGTGACATTTTTAATCAAAAAAGATAAAAATTATACCAATGAAATGAATTTTTAACCAAAAAGATGAAGGTTTAACTAATGAGATTATTTTTCCACCAAAAAGACAAATTTTCAACAAAATAGTTGAATTTTCATCTAAAACAAATAAACTTTCAACTTAAAATAGAATAGTTCAATTTTCAATAAATAAAATACTACTCAGAGATAAATTTTTCAAACCAAAAAGAGGAATTTTTCACAAAAGAGTTGAATTTTCAACCAAGACAGATTTTTCCGCCCTGAAAGAAAAAGGATTTCAACTACATTGTTGAACTTTCGAGCGAAAAAAAAAACGAATTTTCAACAAAACAGGATGACTTCTTAATAAAATTGTTAAATTTTCAACAAAATAATAAAAATTTGAACCAAAGCGATGAGTTTTTAGGAGTGTGAAGTCTGTATAAACACTGCAACAAAATGCATTAAAACTGTAAAATAAATTACTTACACTGTTGGAATGCCCTGAACTTGAATCGGGGTTGGATCGACGATGCGTTTTTGTTCCAAACCACTTAGAATTCCTTTGTGAAACTTCATAAGCTTAAAACTTTTCAAAGGCGGGGGCACATCTTCACCTTCTACTAGGATTCTGAGCTTTTTTCTAATTTTTTCATGTTTTTCTTCACCCATTTGCAATACAGTTCTTGGTGGTCGCCAACTCGTTTTTATTGGATCTTCATATTGAATACCTTTTGCTAATTCTGCTACTCCCATGAGAGCTTTATTCTCTGCTACACTCTCCAAAATTTTCTCTTCTTCCTTCAATTGTCTCTCTAAGGCGCTTTCTTTTTTGGCTGAAATACATTTACAATTATTAAATAATGGTAAAAGCATTGAGGATGACCGAAAAACTTCATTTTCAAAATTCCCTGACTTTTCCCCGATAAATTTTTCAGTTTCTCTGACCATTATTATTTAAAGACAAAATTCTAATCCTCTAATATTTTTATTATAGATTATTTTATGAATGAAATAAACCAATTTTCAATTTAAATTTATAAATTTTCAATTTACTGCCATCAGTACTGTCAAAGCATAATTTACTTGAAAAAAGTGAAAACGTGACCTATTTAAACCGGAAAAGTGACTAATATCTAACAAAAAATGTGAATAAAAGTAACTTATGTACATTAATGATGTACCTAATGTTCTTTTGAACTTAAAAGAATTCAAAAGAATTCAAAAGGATTCAAAAGTATTGAAAAGAATGTAAAAGAATTTCAGGTGACTTTTAGCGAATTCAGGATAAATTCATAAGACTTTAAAACAATTCAAATAAAATTTAAAAGAATTCAAATGAGTTGGAAAAAATGTAAAATATAAAGACAAATCCATTGATTTCAGTGAAATTGGAGTAAATTTAGACGAATTTAAAGGAAATGAGAAGAATTCGGCAATGTTAAAAAAACGCAAGGAGAAGAACAAAAAAATTCAAGTGAATTAAAAACAATTCAAAAATTGGAAAAAAATGCATTGAATTCAGTAAGGTCGAAATAAGTTTAGGGAATTAAGAGGAATTCAAAAGAAAAACATGAAATGCCTAACAATGTAAGGTGAGTTTAAAAGTCTTTATGATGATTTAAAAACCAAAAAAAATGCAAGAAAATCCTCTCAGCTAAGTAGGATTGAGTAAATTGAAAAATTAAAAAGAATTCAGAATAAATTAAAAATAATTCAGGGTGAATGCCAAATGAATATAAATCAATCCCAAAAAATCTTTGGAAATCTCTTCAGCTTTTTGAAACCCTATGAAATCCCTTACTTTGAATTTTTGGAAATCCATTAAAATATTATAAAATCTCGTGAAATTCTATGAAATCTTATATTTTCGGAAATCCTGAAAAATTTGTTAAAATACCACGAGCGCTTTTTAAATCCATTGAAATCATTGCAATCCTCGGGAATCTTAAAAATCCCCTGAAATCATTTAAAATACTTTAAAACATTAAAGAAATTAAAAATTAAAGAAATTAAAAAACTAAAGATCATATGAAATCGTCTCATATCCTTCGAAACTCTCAGAAATTCTTTAAAACCGCATACATTTATTTTGAATCCCTCAAAATCATTAAAGTCTTAAAATTTGTGGAGTCCTCCGAGATTCAATGAAAGTTTAAGTTCTTTATAAATCCATTAAAATCCGGTTTAAAATCTTTAAGAATCCTACAAAGATCTTTCAAAATTCTTTACATTTTTTTAATCTCTTGAAATTCATATGAATCTATTGAAATAGTTTTACATCTTTCAAAATCCCGTAAGATCTTTTGAAAAACCATAAAATCAACAGAACTTTTTCGAAATCTCTTGAAATCTCTTAAAGTGTTTCAAAATCATACGAACTTCCTTGAAATCATAGAAATATTTTATTAAATTCTTGAAAATCATTGAAATCCCTTTAAAATTAGTGGAAACATGTGGAAATCTATAGAATTCTGATGAATCCTTTCAAATCCCATTAAGTTACTAAAAACAAATTGAAATTTCTTGAAATATTTTAAAATACCCTAAATATTTCAAATCCTTTAAAGTCTTTCGAAACCCCTAGAAACTTTTTAAAGCTCTTGAAAATTCCTTGAAAATTTTGGAAAATTACCCTTAATTATGTGCAATTCTTTGAAATCCCATTAAATTACTAAAATTAATTGAAAATTACTTGGGATATTTTAAAATATATCGTCAAGCATATTCAATCAAAAATCCTTTGAAATCCCTCAACATTTTTTAAAAAATATAGAAAAGTTCCTTGGAATGTTAAGAAATACCCAAAAATCTGTACGATTCTTCGAAATGCCTTCGCAATATTGAAATCGATTGAAAATTCCTTGAAATCGTTTAAAATACCCTACAATATTTCAAATCCTTTACAATCTTTGGAATGCCTTACAATTTTTCAAGTCTCTTGAAAATTGCTTGGAATGTTTAAAAATACCCTCCAATCTTTACGATTCTTTAAAATCCCTTCGAATTATTGAAATGAATTGAACATTCCTTGGAAAACTAAAAAAAAAACCTAAAATCTTTTAAATCTTTGGAAATATCTTAAAACATGATCCTACGAAATCCCTGAATTCTTGTAAACAAATTCTTCGGAATCCATTTATTATAAATATTATGAAATTCCACCAAATTAAATGAAACCTGATATTTCCTGAAATTCTAGAAAATTTATTAAAATAGCTTGAGAGCTTTCAAAATCCCTTGAAATGATTCAAATCTTCGAAAATTTGATCAAATCCCTTAGAATCTTAAACAAAAATATTTTGAAAATTTACAGATCGTATAAAATAGTTCCTTATCTTCCAAAATTGTAGTAAATTCTTTAAAGCCTTATGAAAATTTGTCTAAATATTTTAAAATCATGCAAATCCTTGGAAATTCTTTGAATATTTTCAAATCACTTGAAAATGCTTTGGAATCTTTTTAAATACCCTCAAATATTTCAAATCCCTTGAAATTTTTGAAAATGTCTTGAATTTTCAAAAATTACCCTAAAATCTTTCAAATGTCCTAAGTTCTTTACAATCCTTTGAAACCCCTTCAAATTGCTGTAATCAAAATTTCTTGAAATCTTTTAAAATACTTAAAATTAAATAATACTTAAATTAAAATAATCCTGAATTCAAGAGTGTTAAAGCCATGAACGATTTTATTGAAGAAGTTTACTAAAGTGATATTTCCATTTTAAAAAGTGATTACAGTGACTTTTATCTTTAAGAAAATCCCTGACTTTTGCAATTTCTTTTCCAAAATCCTGATTTTTCCCTACCTTTCCCTGACCAACAAAATTCCCTGACTTTTCCCTGATTTTCAAGATTCCCTTACCTGCGGCCAGCCTCTACTTAAATGTTGAAGAGTTAGTAAATTAGTGGAAAACGTAAAAATTTAAAAAGAATTCCAATAAGATTTATACCTTCGGCTAATTTCTTCAACTCGGTGTGTTGATCGAGAAGGGATTTATTACATCGACGACCCCACGTTTGTCCACTGTCGTCTTCCTCGTCATCTCTTTCATTCTCACTGCTACTTTTGCCACCAGCTGAATTCGAAGCTTCATTTTTGAGTTGCCCAAGTCTGCCAAGTTTCATGAGCTGTTGTTTTTTTCGCTCTTTCACAGGTACATAAGGTACATAATTATCATCGGATTCTGAATCGCTATTTTCTTTAATATTCCGCCGATACCTCTGAAAAGCGACAGATTATTAGATTACAGAATTTATATATTAATATATATATATATATATATATATATATTATTTATCTATTTATTAAAAAAATATGCTGTAAAGTCCAGTTTAATTCGCACTTGAAAGTCCAAAATACTCTCGAAACAGGAGAAATAGGGTTGGTTTTCACGATAATAAGAGCATAATAAGGAAATACATTTTTTTGAATTAAATTAATCTAAATAACATGTTAAATTTAATTTGAAACGCTTTGAATTCCAAAGATTCCGAGTTGAAATATATTGCATTTTCAACAAAATAGATTATTTTTTGACAAAATATTTCAATTTTCAACAAAACAAATTGAATTTTTAACCAAATGGGTGAATTTTCAGCCTGTGAAAAATAAATTTTCAACCAAATGGTGGAATTTCCAAACAAAAAAGATTGAAGTTCAACTAAAAACAGTTGCATTTTCAAACTAAAAGTTGGATTTTCAATCCAAATAGACGCGTTTTTCATAAGAAAGTTGAATTTTTAACAAAACATTTTCTTTTCAACCAAGAAAGATGAATTTTTAACCAAAAAGATAGCACTCATACCAAAAAAGATCGATTTTCAATCACAAACGACGAACTTTCTAACCAAACAGACGAATGTCCAACGAAAAGGTTAAATTTCCTTCAAAAATATATAACTATTTAACAAAATAATTAATATTTCAACAAATAAATGAATTTTCAACCAACTGGTCGAATTTTCAAACAAAAAAGATTAAAGTTCAACTAAAAACAGTTGCATTTTCAAACTAAAAGTTG
>CAKNXH010062454.1:272351-297986 GCA_932178445.1 Andricus quercusramuli
ATAGACGCGTTTTTCATAAGAAAGTTGAATTTTTAACAAAACAGTTTTTTTCCAATCAAGAAAGATGAATTTTTAACCAAAAAGATAGCACTCCTACAAAAAAAGATCGATTTTCAATCAGAAACGACGAACTTTCTATCAAAAAAGACGAATGACCAACAAAAAAGTTGAATTTCCTTCCAAAATATATAACTTTTTAACAAAATAATTAATATTTCAACAAATAAATGAATTTTCAACCAACTGGTCGAATTTTCAAACAAAAAAGATTAAAGTTCAAGTAAAAACAGTTGCATTTTCAAATTAAAAGTGGAATTTTCAATCCAAATAGACGCATTTTTAATAAGAAAGTTGAATTTTTAACAAAACAGTTTCTTTTCAACCAAGAAAGATGAATTTTTAACCAAAAAGATAGCACTCATACCAAAAAAGATCGATTTTCAATCAGAAACGACGAACTTTCTATCCAAAAAGACGAATGTCCAACAAAAAAGTTAAATTTCCTTCCACAATATATAACTTTTTAACAATATTCATATTTATATTCAATATATTCAATATTCATATCAATTCATATTTCAACAAATAAATGAATTTTCAACCAAATGGTCGGATTTTCAAACAAAAAAGATTAAAGTTCAACTAAAAACAGTTCGATTTTCAAACTAAAAGTTGAATTTTCAATCCAAATAGACGCATTTTTAATAAGAAAGTTGAATTTTTAACAAAAAAGTTTCTTTTCAACCAAGAAAGATGAATTTTTAACCAAAAAGATAGCACTCATACCAAAAAAGATCGATTTTCAATCACAAGCGACGAACTTTCTATCCAAACAGAGGATTGTCCAACGAAAAAGTTAAATTTCCTTCAAAAATATATAACTATTTAACAAAATAATTAATATTTCAACAAATAAATGAATTTTCAACCAAATGGTGGAATTTTCAAACAAAAAAGATTAAAGTTCAACTAAAAACAGTTGCATTTTCAAACTAAAAGTTGGATTTTCAATCCAAATAGACGCGTTTTTCATAAGAAAGTTGAATTTTTAACAAAACATTTTCTTTTCAACCAAGAAAGATGAATTTTTAACCAAAAAGATAGCACTCATACCAAAAAAGATCGATTTTCAATCACAAACGACGAACTTTCTAACCAAACAGACGAATGTCCAACGAAAAAGTTAAATTTCCTTTAAAAATATATAACTATTTAACAAAATAATTAATATTTCAACAAATAAATGAATTTTCAATCAACTGGTCGAATTTTCAAACAAAAAAGATTAAAGTTCAACTAAAAACAGTTGCATTTTCAAACTAAAAGTTGAATTTTCAATCCAAATAGACGCGTTTTTCATAAGAAAGTTGAATTTTTAACAAAACAGTTTCTTTTCAATCAAGAAAGATGAATTTTTAACCAAAAAGATAGCACTCCTACCAAAAAGATCGATTTTCAATCAGAAACGACGAACTTTCTATCCAAAAAGACGAATGTCCAACAAAAAAGTTGAATTTCCTTCCACAATATATAACTTTTTAACAAAATAATTAATATTTCAACAAATAAATGAATTTTCAACCAAATGGTCGAATTTTCAAACAAAAAAGATTAAACTTCAACGAAAAACAGTTGCACTTTCGAAAAAATGGTTGAAGTTTTAATTCAAAAAGATGAAATTTTTATAAGACAGTTGAATTTTTAACAAAACAGTTTATTTTCAACAAATAAAGATGAATTATCAACCAAAAAGATAAATTTTGTATCAAAAATGACGAAATTTCTATCCAAAAAATGAATGTTCAACATAATAGTTGCATTTTCTACAAAAAAAAAAAAAAGATTGAACATAAAACAAAAACGTTCAAATTTGTAAACAATAGTTATATTTGCATTCCAAAAAGACTCATTTTTTATAAGACAGTTGAATTTTTAACAAAACAGTTTATTTTCAAGCAAGAAAGATGAATTTTCAACCAAAAAGATGGCATTCCTACCAAAATAGAATTTTTCAATAAAACACGACGAAATTTCTATTCAAAAAGAAGAATATTTAACAAACCACTTGAACTTTCTACTAAAAAAGATGAATTTTTAGCGAAATAGTGGATTTTTCAACAAAATAATTGAATGTTCAACCAAATAGTTGAATTTGTAACAAAAGTAGATGATTTCTGGACCAACAATAATATAGTAGACTTTTCATTTTTCTCTTTGGATTCTATTAATTTAACTTGAATTCGTGGGAAAAAACGTGAAAAAGGAGAATTTGATTGAAAACATGGGAAAAAAGAATTCTTTCAAAAGGGGAAAAGAGAGGAATAGGGGAAAGAGTGTGAAGCCCAATAATTTATGTTTTTACTTTCATAGTATAAAAGCACTTTAATACAATAGCATTCTTTGAAACTACCTTTTTTTTCAGTCTGCAACAATAAAAGATCCGCTTTATCTTATTTTTAAATTGAAACTTATGATTGACACATGTTTTTGTTATACTTCGAAAAAATTAGGATGTTCAAACAATTTGTACAATATGTAATTTTGAATTGAAAGGTTCAAGTATCTGTAAACAGAACTATAGATATTTAAAATTAAGTGAAGTTTAATTTATTATCTGTTTAAAAAATGCACTTCAAGTTTAATACATTGAGATAAACGAATTATTTTAATTCGATTCAATTAACACTTAAATGTGAAAATAAACACTTAAGTTTTTTAACAATATCATGCCCAAAACAATTACTTTTAATAATTAGATACCTTTATCGGAGGTGCGTCATTTCCTTGACTCATTTTTAATACTTTTGTCACTTGCTTATTAGTTTTTTACTCAAAAAAACCGTAAATAATGACTGAATTATGGAACAGTTTCCAAACGTCAACAACACATGAGTTTGACATTTGTAGGTTATGTTATGATATCGAATCGAACTTCTCGCAAATGCTATCGATACTCGACGGTTCACATTTAAGAAATATTCAAACTTCAAAATTCTTTAATTTGAATGCTTTCAATTTAAAATACGTTTTTCGACTACAACTCGATCAATTTCACAGATTTATTCAGTACGAATTCGTATTGAAAACTTTCCTAAGAAAATATCTCACAAAACGTATTTTTCCAATTAATATTTATTTCCAATTATTGCTTTTGATAGCAAAACATACCGAAATATTTTATTACGCGCCGGAAAAGTGTAAAAATAGAAAATGTTATTACTAAAGCATTGTTAATATTTTAAACAATAAATTCTAATTAGGATTTAGCATATCGAATATTCTATTTTTAACACCTTCCAAAAGAAAAATGATGAACAGTTTACATTTGACGTTTTACTTGAAATTGTAATCGCTTGATAGCAAAAATTATTCAAAATAACTCAAATAATAATTACTTATTTAAATTTCGCGGGAAAACGTTTTTCCCTAAATTATAAAAGGCGCTAAATTCAAATAAAAAAGAAGTGAATGTATTATAAAACACATTTTTCGCCTTAAGCAATATATAATTAATTGTTAATTATAAATAAATAGTAAATGCTTCGTTAGAACTTGAATGCTGAGCAATGTTTAAGAACGCTAAACATTATTTCGTGTAAAATTAATTAATCTATAACATTTTCAGTCTTAAAATTTGTACGTAAGTAATATGATTATTAGTGTCCTTTTAAAATTTGTTTTTATTTATTAGTGAAGATTACGAATTTTTTGCACCATCCATTTTGTAAATCAAAATTTACACGTAAGTAATTTTATTTTACCATAAAAATTATTTCTAAATGTTTCTAAACATTACTGATAAAAGATAATATTTTAATTTGAAATGGTTTTTAATATTTGGAGATAATTTTTTTCTTAACAATTCGCACATTTTGCTTCGACACTATAATTTGTTAACGTTTTCACATTTTCAAATAGATCAGAAAAATTAATAATAATAATGTTGAAAGATTTGAGATTCCATATTTTTTATATTTCTGGACAAATTTAAATTGGTTTGGTTTTATTTTGAAAGATTAATTTGAAGTTTTGAAGATTTCAAATTGTATCGGAAAACCCCGGAAAATTTTAAGCCAGTTTTTGTTATTTCGTAAGATTTTAAAGGATTTTGGGAAAATTGAATTTTGTAGAATTTCGAAAAAACAAAAAAAATCCTGGGAAAATTTCAAATGATTTTTTATTCTGAAAAATTAATTCTAAGACAAAATCGAAAAATATTTCAAAACATTTCAAATTACTTCCTAATAGTTCGAAACAGAATGTAGAAGATTTTAAAGCAACATTTTTCAATTTTTCAATATTAAAAAATTCTAGAAATTATTCGAATAAATTTAAGATATATTTAGAAAAGTTTTTAAATGGTTTGAAAATAATTATAAACTTGAAAAGATTTACAATTTTTTAAATTTTTATCAACAAATTTAGAAGCTTTTTTCTAAATTTTGAAATAGAATGTAAAAGATCTTAAAGCACAATTTTCCAATTTTGCAAAATTACAAAATTTTACGAAAAATGCGAGTAAGTTTAAGAGATTTTTAGAAGTTTTGCAAAGATTAAAAGGAATTTTAAACTTGTAAAGATTTTAAAAAATGATAAAAATGCAGATTTCGAAAAAATAAGCTTTTGAAGAGAAAGATTTATAATGATTTTATATTTTGAAAAATTAATTGTAAGAGAATATTTAAAAAGATTTCAAAACATTTCAAAAGATTTCCAATATTATCAATGAAGAATCTGAACGATTTTAAGGCAATTCTTTACATTTTTCAGATTTCTTGAAAAGTTTTATGAAAAATTCGAATGATTTTAAAAGATATTTAGAAGCTTTAGAAGTTCTAAGAAAATTCAAAGAGGCATTTCCTTAAAATTCATCGGAAAATTTGCAATGATTTTTTATTTTGAAAAATGAATTTCAAGAGATACTGGAAAAGATTTTCAAATATTTAAACAAAATGTAGATTCTTAAAGATTTCAAACAAAAACTTAGAAGCTTTTAAAGAACGGCTTTTGAAACGGGCTAATGAAATACAAACATAATTATTTGTAAAATATAAAAGATAATCTGAGAAAGATAAAGTCGAGGCTTATATAATCCACGTAATCAGATTTTTTTACTCTAATGAGGCAAAAGAATAAACATTGCTTACACTGTTAAGTAATTTTTTTTCTGATTGGAGAAAATGAAAATCGTTTATGTTCTTGTTTTATACTTGGTAATGAATTCCATTGGTAAGTACAATGATAAAAAATATATTTTCAGAAACATTTTTAAGCTTTCCCAAAATAACAATTCGTCTGATTTAATCCGAATCCTATCCCAATGCATATTTTTTTTTAAGCGCTATCTGTGTTTAAACAAAATGAGTACGAATTTAATCTGCCCCAAAAAACAATGGTATTTTCATTGAAAAATAAAAAAATAATCCGAGAAAATCATTTTAATAACTCTTTTTTTCAACGTTTCAGTTTTTCCATGGAATTATAATTACTTTATACTTACTTTCATAAATTGTTTACTAAAGCATTTGTATTATTCTAAAAAAAAAATGTAATCAACAACTTTTCTTATTATATTTCTATTTCAAATTAAATTTCAGAATGAAACAATATAAGAAGGACAATGAATGTATTATATTAAAAGAAATGTAAATCTATCAAAGATTTCATTAACTTGAAGTATTGATGGATATTAATTATTAATTTAAAACATTAATTTGCAAAATTGAAAATTGCTATAACTGACATTAAAATCATAATCATAACAATAACTGTTATATTTTGGCAATTTGATAACTATTTTATCAAATTAACCTTGCAAATATTATTGTTGTAAACTGTTATAAACAATTTCATGAATACACTGTAATTTGGATTTAAGACCGGTTTCGGGCATACCTTACCGTAGCCTTCAACATAAATCCAGACAATCCAAACATAAAATCCGTATAAACCATTTCCGTTGAGTTTTGATGCATGGTAACAGCGGAAGCAACTAATGCGCTGAGGGTACTGCCCTCATGTTCTTTGTCACGCGTGACTGAGCACCACCTCTCCGTCTGCCCCTCTCTCTTTCTCTCTCTCTAGCCCGCAGATCCCCTCATTACGAAACTGCCAAGGCCTTCAATTCTCCGAATGTCGTGAATCTGGACCTTCTCAATCCAAGATTGAGTGTAATATTATTATCCAAAAATTGCCATTGGACAACATATGGTAATAATTATGACTCCATGTATCAATACTATGAATAAAATCACTGTTTTCTGCCAAAACGAAGCGCCCTATAAGTTAATGTTAAAGTTTACAACAATCGTTAATAAAATTTGTTCAGAACAATGAAAATTGTTCTTGAAACTTAATCTGTTCTAAAAAGATATTATTTTTTAACGAAAGAGTAATGATTGCGCAGTAAGGACATTTTTTTAAATATCTGTGCAGAAATTAATTCTACGACATTAGAATAATGACCGTTTAAAAATTTAGATGCTGACGTTGATTTCGCTTATATTGAAGTAATTTTACTGGACGATTAAAGAAATACGTGGATTCAAAGCCCAAGGTGTTTCAAGCAAAATCATCGCTTCAAAATCTTGAGTTTAACACAGCGTCAAATCTAGTAAATTGTTCAAACAAATTTTTTTAATTTATGAAATTCGAAGCAGTTTATGCTCTCCAAATCTACGCTAAGAACACGAATAAACATTACGTGAATACTGAGTAATCATAACAAATATTTACACGTGGAATGGAAATTTCTCTGAAGATAAAAATTCGAGATTCGTCACATGCATCAATTTCTTATCATAATAATTCCTAGAATATATATATATATATATATATATATATATAATTAAAAAAAAAAGGTTTAACAACTACCGCAGAGTCCCACTTGGAAAAACTGCCATCCATAAAAATGATTTTAGAGAACACGAAGCGACCCAAGGATGACAGCTATGTGCATCCTTCTCGCTAGTACCTTCACCTGTTTTTGGCATGCGGGTATGGCTTTAAGGTGACGAACCAGTGTTTCACACCTCCGAGAGCATCGATCACCAGGACAATTATTTTAACCGAATACTTTGGCTACAGTCGTTGCAGCTTCTTTTTAAGGTCTAGATACCTCTTCTCCCTTTTCTTCTCCTTGATAGTGATGTTGTCGGCGGGTGCCGAGAGTTCGATCACGAATACAGTTCGTTTCTCGAAGTCTTGGAGAACGATGTCAGGCCTCGAGTATGCAATGGAGACTGCTGTCCGAAAATCGTAGTTCCAGTCACCGTCCTGGCACGCAAAAATGAAACCCTCTGTACCTGAATTAAGTCCTGATGGTCTGAGGAAAGCAAAAGTTGGCTCCTTCGACAAGGACTGATCTATAATTTTGTGAAAGTTTCCGTGCATTTCCTTGTCGCCGATTTGACATACTGAAAAGTAAATAATTTTTCCCTACCTATTTATAGTTTGAAAAGATACCGAAAGTTCGAAAATTTCCCTATTTAAGGAACAATTGCTTTTCGAAGGTTAAAAAATGACGCTTCGAAAAATAATAAAAAAATAGGTACATTCCTTCAGCTAGGTTATGCATATATGTATGTCGGCGCCAGTGAAAATTCAAAGAGCCACTTCTTTTGGACCACTCTACGTATGCATCTCACTCAAAGGAATGAAATATCTTATACAATCTTTGAAGATTGGTCGAACCCCCTTTTAAAATTATTCATGTTTAAATGACTAATAGTGACTGTGATTAAACAGCAGGGAAATAAGACACCGAACGGCTTGTGCAACGTTGTCATGCAGAGGGAAAGCAAGGTGCTCAGATGTCCGGAAGTTCTCAAGAATATAAAGTGGAATATGAATCTTCAGCGAACCTTCTCATTTAGATCCTCTTTTTAGAATTCTGATTGTTCATAAATATCGAAAAACTGAAGAGGAAATGTAAAGTTTTGTTATAGGCAACCCATTATCAAGCATTAGCGTGAGGCACGGACAGCTTAGTAATCGATTTCATAATTAATTTTCGGTATCCCTTTTAACCCTTTAATCTGCCGTGATTTGGAAGAACACCGTTAACTGCATTTCGGATGAGTCCCTTGACCCGCCTACCGCTAACTGCGTTCAGGTGACTTCTCCGAATTGCAGTTAACGGTGTTCTTCCAAATCACGGCAGTAATGGCCTTTAGAAATGCGGCGTATTCAACTTTTATCTAATTCATGTATTTATTTTCTAGAATTCGAAGCTTGTTACATGAAAATCAAGAAAATCGAATCCCAACACAAGACTCTGGTCTTAAAAAAAAGCTAATCCTCTATTTCTTCTTGCAGAATTCAGTTCACAGTCCGGTAGTGATTGGCCCGATAATCCCCCAGCGGGTCTTTCGCAACCTTCTTCTTCTCGTCCCATACCTCAGCCAACTGCCCAGTCCGAACCTTCTCTACGTGCCAGGTCCAGGTCTCCTCCTGCCAGGCCTGCTGCTACCACACCTGCTAGGCCTGCTGCTTATCAGGTACTTGGATATGGACTTGGACAACTTGGACTTCTTCGGCTTATTCCCAATAGGAATCCGAACCGGCGATTCGAATTTCGAAGATACTCTTTTGATCCCAATACACGAATTCTACGGAGAGTAAGAGGCATCCATAAGAACATGCCAATCCCTGAACAAATTGTATTAGCAACATCTAATGGTGACATTTTTGCAATATTGGAGGCTAGCGGTGTTCTTGGTGGAATATATGGCACCAATACAGGAAGGCCCAGAGTGAAAATAAACATAGGAAGTGGCATGGTTACGACCTTGACCCCATACGAAACTAGGGAATGTCCAGTAGGATCTTACCGTCCAATAAACTCGCATTTTAGTATGGTAGTTGCAAACCATGATACTCTACAGCCAAACCAATAATTCAAGTCAAAAAAATCTGCTAGCAAGTTCAAGCGCGCATCTATTGGATCTCTCGCTTCGCGCTCGATAATGTATTTATCTCGTGCTAAACGCTCAGTCATTGTACTTTCCCAACATTTTTGCATCGGACTTTTACAATTAAAGGTTAAACAATCGACAACTGAAATTTAGTGAATGTGAATTCTCTTTTGTTAAAGCTCCTTCGGCTTTAACGAACACATTCTCATCATGTATCTCGAGAGAAAAAAGGTCAAAAGCAAATTTTTAGATTTAATCTAGGCCAAAAATTATGCTATTATACATCTTATTGTACCATGTGTCTTGTTTCCAACATTTTAATTTGTTTATTTGTAATGTCATTTTTCACGATTAAAACAAAAATTGCACGTTTAAGCAAAAAATAATTTATAACAAATTTGTCTAAATTGATCCCGAAATATGTTGGTTCCCTCGTGGTATAAAAAGGATGGAAAAAGGAAAAAGTGAGAGGTTGGTTTTTGGTTGACTTTTTCCCTTTTTTCCCTCTTTTTCATTATGTTATTTTTGTCTCTAATGCGCCGAAAAGAGAGGTAGTTTAGAGGTCTCTTTTTTAATTTTGAAAATTTTTCATGCTCATTTTGCATAAAATTATTCAGGATAAAATAGATTTCTGTTCGATCTTAATTTAAAGATATTTTTCTTTTTTTTATGAAGAGCTTTTATCTATTCATTTTTTTTCGTATCTTGTGCCGTTTTTCCAGAAATTTAATTTTTTATTTTTAATGTATTTTTTTACTTTAAAACAGAAACTACGCGCCCCGTGAAAAAATGATGAAAGACGAATTTGTATATCTCTTTTGGTTGAACAAATTTTGTTTTTTTATTTTTGTCGAATCTTGTGTTGGTTTCCAAAAATTTTATTTAAAAAATTTTGAATATTTTTTATGATTAAAATACGAATTGCGCAACCCATCAAAAAATGATTAAAAGCAAATGTGTCGATCTCTTTTAAGTAAACAAGTTTTATCTTCATTTTTTCGAGTCTCCAGTCGGTTTTCTAAAAATTTAATTTTTTAAACTTTTCACGTTATTTTCCCCGATTAAAACAAAAACCAAGCGTCGTATGAAAAATGATTAACAACAAATTTGTAGATCTTAAGTGCACCATTTTTTTATTCATCTTTTTTTGTATCTTGCATAGTTTGACCGCAAAATTGAATTTTTGACTTTTCATTATGTTTTGTACGCTGAAGATTTGAATTTTCAATTTTTCAAGAAAATTCAAAAAGTTGTGATAATCTTTTATGGCTTTTGAAATGCAACCTTTTTCTTTTCTTGAAATTTTTCATATGGTGTGTTATTTGGCTTAAAATTTTCATTTTTTTTTTAGTTTTTGAAATGCTTTAACTCTGATAATTTTCTTTTTATCGAAAAAGTCGTGAAGCTAAATTGTTTGAATTTCCGAGTACTACGAATATCCGTACATGGAATAAAAAATTTATTTCAAATATTGTTTTGAAAATTTTGAAAAATAGCTGGCTAACAAACTCGTCTTTTACTTTCAGGCCTTAAAAAAGTGCGCCAAAGCTCAATTCAATCTGATCATTTTTTCGAAAATTATCGTACCTACGGGATACAGACAGAAACCTTCGTAAAAATCGTTCTTTCTGGCTCTGGAAAACGTGGAGATTTGATGAAAACCGACTATGTCAAATTTTGCATAAACCCAATACCTTCTCATCAGGATGATAATGTAATAGAAGTTTTTAACCAAAAATAGAACAGTTGAATTTTCAGATTAAAAAATTACGAATTTTTAACAAAATAATTGAATTCTCAATAAAATACATCAATTTTCAACATATTGGGATGAATTTTCTACCCAAAAAGACGGATTTTCAAGAAAGTAGATAAGTTGTTGAGCTCAAATTCGAATGTAATAGACAAACGTTGTCTTTTGAACCGGAGAAGGTGAATTTTTAATCAAACAGTTAAAATTTCAACTAAAAAAGATCAATTTTCAACCAAATAAAGATTCCTTTCAGTTGAAATTTTAATTTTTGGTTTAAAATTTAACGATTCCAGTTGACGATTCAGCATTTTATTTGAAAATGCATCACTTTGTCTGAAAATGTAACAATTTTTTCGAAAATTATTTTTTGTTGTTAAAAATTATTATTATTTTTTAAACTGAAAATGTAAATATTCCATCATTTGAGTTAAAAATTCATCTCGTTGTCTGAAAGTTGTCTCTTTAATTGAAAATTCATGTAAGCTATTGGAAATTCGTCAATTTGACAAATTAATCTTCTTTGTTGAAACTTGATCTTATTTTTGGTAAAAAATTCAATTATTACAGTTGAAGATTCATCATTTTAAATGAAATAGGTTTTATTAGAAAAGAATAATTTTATGCTTTAAAGATTCCAAAATATGTCCAAAAACCCTAATTTAAAGAAAATACTAAAAAAGATTTTAGAACATTTCGAATAATTTCCTGAAATTTCTAAAAACGCTGATTGCAATTTTGCAAGATTGAAGAATTTAGAAAAAAATCGAATAAGTTTGAGAGATATTTAGAAGTTTTGAATATATACAAAAGTCATCATAAACTAAAAAAAAATTTCAAACAATTTGAAAGAAAATTTAGATTTTTCAAGATTTTAACAAATAAACCAAATATTTGGAAGCTTTCTAAGAATTATTAAAGGTTTCAAGAGAATAAACAAAATTATTAAGATTTCTGGGAGAATTTTACATAATTTTTTATTTTATTGAATTTACTTTAGGAGAATATTTACAAAGATTTTAAAACATTCCGAAGGATTTCAAAAATTGTCAAAAAGGTATCTGGAAGATTTTTAGGAAATTTTTTTAATTTTGCGGAATTTGTTCAAAATTTTAAGAAAAATTCGTATTATTTTAAAAGATATTTCGAAGTTTTTAAAACATTTAACAAAAATGATAATAAAAAATTCCAAAAAACTTCAAACAAAATGTAATTTTTTGAAAATTTCAAAATACATTTTTCTTAATTTTGACAAAGGTTTTAAGGTAATAAAAGAAATTTCTCAAGATTCTTGGGAGCATTTAAAGTGCTTCTGTATTTTTAAAAATTAATTTTAAAAGAAAATTTAAAAAGAATATGAAACATTACAAAAAATTCCCTAAATTATGAAAAATGAATCCGGAAGATTTTAAAACAATTTTAGGAATAATTGACGTCAATTAAAAAGGTATTCAAAAATGTTTGCAATTTTGAAGAGATTCAAAATATTTTGAAACTTTGAAAGATTTTAGAACATTAGTACAATATTCTTAAATTCTTCCCAAAAATCAAAAAGTCTTGAATATCTTTTAAACTACTCAAAATTTTCCTAAAATTTTGTAAATTCCTCTAAAATAAAGCAAAATTTTTTTTAGAAATGTTCTAGATTCTTTTTCGACATACCTGAAATCTTAAAAAATCTGCTTGATTTTTTTTTAATAAACCTAAAAAAATTATCAATTCAATATTTTAATTTTGTATTAAAAATTATTTTTCCCTCAAAATTATGATTTGCTTAATATTTTTTTTATTCTGAAGTGAAAGAACTTTTTTGGCTGCGAATTCAACAATTTTGTTGAAAATTAATCTCTTTCGGTAGAAATTTAATCTTTTTTAAATTAAAATTTCTCATTTTTGAGAATAAGGTTCAAATATCTTTGATTTAAAATTTAAAATATTATTTAGCTTAATTCATCTACTTGGTTGAAAAATTATCTTTTTGGTTGAGGATATAACTACTATTACATTTTTTGTTCAGAATTCATCATTTCTATTAAAAATACAACTACTTGGTTAAAAGTGTAACTGCTTGCTTGGAAAGACATTTTTTTGTTGTTGAAAATTAACTTTTTTGTTGAAAATACACATTTTTAGGTTAAAAAATTAAACTTTTTTTGTAGAAAATTCATCTCTTCAGGAAAATATTTAATTTTTCTTTGGTTAAAAATACAATTGGTTGAAAATGAATCTTTTTTGGTTGAGGATTCAATTATTTGTTTGAAAAGTTGTCTTTTTCGGATGAATTCAATTATTTTTTATTTGAAATAATAACATTTTTGGATTGAAGTATCAATTGTTACATTTTCGGTGGAGAATTCTTTTTTTGAAAATTCCACTATTTGGTTGAAGATGAACTTTTCATTGAAAATTTGATTTGAAATATCTGTAATTTTCAAAAGTCTTTTTGAATTTTCTCAAGATTTTTTAGGTAAATTATTAACATTATTAACTAACATAGCATACAAAAAATCAGAAAATCAGGACAGCGATACAATATCAGCCAGGACGTCTAGTCTCCCGAAGTCCGAAAATTTCAAAGGATTTTCAATTATTTTCAAAAACTTCGAAAACCTAGAGCGAATTGCATTAAAAACGAATAAAAGTTTAGTTTTTATTCTGAGAGCTTTACTTTACAATTTGATAAGCTTTTGTAAATTTGAAAAACATAAATTAAAAATGTAAAGTCAATCTTTCCACTAGCACTCGAAATTAGCACAATTTTAAATACTTAAATTTATATTATAAATTCTTTAACTTCAAAAATTACAGTGTATCGTTTTTTTCAAGTTTGATAAATAAAATATATTCACACAAAACTCAACTCACCATGCCAAAGACATATTAAAAATAAATACACAGAAATTCGAAGCTTCATTTTTGAATTGCCTCCAAAAACACTTATTGTTTTATTTAAAAAATGAATGACACAATTTTCATCACTGATATTTAAAAGAATTAGAATTTCAACGCCTCTCCTTCCTAAATAACGCCAACGTCAACAAAGTAAACAAAGAAGCACGTGCAAAACCATGCCATGCGAGTTTGACATTTATTTGTTGGTTATGTTATGCTATCGAATCGAACATTTCGTGTCTCGCAAATGCTTTCGATACTCGACAGTTTCACGCAAGGCAACACATAACCTCAAAAAAATTCGTCTGTCGTCGAATTTTTCGAGCATTGAGTGAACGTTTCGAAACGTTTTTTCAGTTTCATTCAGATTTGTTGGTAAACGTAGTGAACGTTGTAAAAATGTCATATAGAAAAGAAATAGAGGAAATGAAAGTAATGAAACCTCAAATTGAAAGAGCTGTACACAAGTTCCTCGGCTTCGGGGAACCTTCGATTGTCAACACTGCTGTCAATTGTATCAATTCTGGATTTGATAAACGAAAAACGGCAGGTCAGTTATATCATAATTATTTATTTAAAAATTCCAGTACTTTTTTCTTGTTCATAAACAACACTCTTTTTATTTTATATATACATAATATGTATGTACCTAGAAAAGTATATAATTATAGTCCTTTCATCATCACTGAAAGTATTTTCAGAATGCAGATATTGTTCATGTATTCGCAAGATTTATTCAATACAGAAAATATCAGTGCAGGCCTCGGACGCACCTAACTTTTGACACTATTTGACACTTTTTTGAGCCATGACACATTTTGTGACTATTTCGAAAAAATGACGTTAGATTACTATTTTCTCACAAATGGCTGCTAATGCCACTATTTCTTCACGTTTCCTTAAAAAATATTCTAGAACTTCTTCGATAATTGGCTAAAAATGGTCTCAATGGCTGATTAGGGTCGTCTAAAATGTTCATTTTTCATGCCAAAAAGATGAGCTTTCAACAAAACTTTCGACTGAGAAGATTAATTTTTTATAAAAACGACGAATTCTCAATAAATTGCATACATTTTCAATCAAAAGTAAACGAATTTTCCACAAAACAATTAAATTTTTTAACAAGTTGTGGAATTTTGAAGCGAAACAGAAGAATTCTCTACAACACAGTTGAATTTTCATCCTGAAGATACTAATTTTCATCATAAATGTAATAGTTGATATTTAAACCAATAAATATTTCATTTTTAAATAAAAAACCGTTCATTCGTAACGAAAAAGATTGATTTTCTACCAAAAAAGACGAATTTTTAACAAATTACATACATTTTAAACTACATAGTTTGAGCAATGGATGAGTTGCTAGTCCAAATTTTATTTGATTAATTTTTAGTACATATTGTTTTCGTTTATAAACATTTTCAAATAAATAATATAATTTTTCAACTCAAAGAGATAATTTTAAACCAAAAATGGAGTACTTAAATTTTGTTTGAGGAGAATCAATTTTCAATAATATAAAAGAACAAATTTTCTACAAAACAGTTTAATTTTACACCATATATGTAGTTGAATTTTATACCAAATTCTGGAATTTTCAAGCCAAAAAGATGAATTTTCTATAGAACAGTTGAATTTTGAACAGAATAGTTCAAATATAATTTAAAAAAATTAATTTTTAACCAGAAGAAAAACGAATTTTCAACTAAAATATGAATCTTAAACAAAAAAAATGAACTTTCAAGCAAGTAAATCAACTTTCAAGCAGGTGGTTGAATTTGTGACCTAAAAGATGAATTTTCAACTAAGAATGTAATAGTTGATATTTCAACAAGAGAAGATTTTAATTCAAAATATATATCTAAAAAAACAGTTGGATTCAACCAACGAAGGCAAATTTTCAATAAAATACATAAATTTTCAATCAAATAGTTAAATTTTTACCAAATTGTTTAATTTTTAAGCGAAAAATAAGAATTTTTTACAAAACAGTTGAATTAAAAAAAACGAAAATATGAATTTTGGACTAAGAGGAAAAATTTTATATAAAAAAGATGAATTTTCAACAAATTATATAAATTTTCAGTCGAAAAGTTGATTCTTTAAATTATAAAATATCAATTTTTAACCAAATTGTTGAACTTCCAAGCCAAACAGGTAAGCTCTCTACAAAACAGTCGAATTTGCAACCTGAAAATACTAATTTTTCCCATAAATGTAGTAGTTGATACTTAAACCAAAAAATATTAAAATTTTTAATAACAGTTTTTATTGAGGAGAATTAATTTTCAATAAAACAAAAGGACAAATTTTCTCCAAAAGTTTAATTTGGAACCATATAGTTGAATTTTATACCAAATTATGAAATTTTCAAGCCAAAAAGACGAATTATGAGTCTTAAAGCAAAAAAATTAAATTTGAAGAAAGTATGTATTCGGTTAAAAATTCCACTTTCTTGCTGAAAATTTGAGAATTTTGTTGAAAAGTCATATTTTTTTGTCGGAAATTGAATTGTTTTGTTAAACATTCCTGTATTTGAACAGAAAATTCGTCCTTTTGGAGTGAAAGTTTAATATTTTTTGCTGAAAATACACCTGTCGAACAAAATGCATTGATTTGGTTGAAAATGCAACTGTTTTTGTTGAAGTTTAATATTTTTTGTTTGAAAATTCGACCATTTAGTTGAAAATTCATCTTCGTATGTTGAAAATTCAGCAAGTGGGTTAAAAATGCAACTATTTTGTTTAAAATTAAATTATTTTGTTAAAAAGTCGTCTTTTTTGGTTGAAAATACTGTCTTTTTTAAAAATTCGTCCTTTCAGATTGAAAATTCATCTTTTATGGTTATAATAAATAAATAGATTTAAAATAGGTACATTTTAATTTGAACTTATTTTATTCCGTTTATAAAAGATTCTGTATTAAAAATGTTACGAGATTAAAATGCTAGTCTTTAAATATTAATGGTTAGGAAAAATGAAAAATTGGCCAGGAAAAAATAAGGGGAAAGTTAAGTAATTTTGAAAATGAAGTTTTCCGGCCAGCCTGATAATTTATTTCGTCAATACTTAAAAGTAGCTAAAAAATAACTAAAAAAAGGATAATTCTTCTCTCCCATAATAAATGAATCAACCGATATTCTATAATACACATCTATTAATTTTTCATACCCAGTATTTCACACCTTTTCACTCGTAATTTGTTCCACTTTAAAAGAAAAAGATGTTTGTTTTTGCTATTTGGTCTTTCCTGTTGGCGTTTTTATTGAATACGTTCAAATTAAATTATTCACAACTCAGTTAAAAATGTAAAATAAATATAATTATTACCTAAGATTAATTGTGATTCACATTTTTAGACAAACTTTCGGCGCTTTTGGACGAGAGGAAGGCTAGCAAATTAACCGAAAAAATATTCATCATATATGACGACGCCAAAGCTAAACAAAGAAGCAAAAAACGGTCTCACTCTGACAGTAAGGATAAGGAAAAAGATGCAAAGAAAGCCAAAATTAAGGACGATGGACACAAAAATGATAAAAGTGATAAAAGCGATAGAAATGACAGAAGTGACAGAAATGATAGGAATGACAAAAAGGATAAAAAAGAGAAAAAGGATAAAAGTGATGATCGCGCCTCTGATCAGGTATATATTTTTTCAATTTTCGTATCTTAAATGTAAATCCTTCCTTTTTTTGATAATTATTCAAAGCCTGTATCCAAATTTTAATCGTATTTTTCATACTCAGAAGGAAAGTAATACTGCATTTAAATAAAATTTGTTGTTGGAACATTTAATATTCTCCATACATGCATTAAAACCTAAACTTATAAAATAAATAGATGTTCTTGAAAATATGTATTTTTACGAATTTTATTTGCTTTTTTGGCCGAAAATGTTCGCCACAAATCAGAGTTAGACATTAATTCCGAAAAAAATCATATGTATATCATTTTTTGATCATTATATCTGCAGTGAGAATTCAGCCGCTGAATTCGAAAAGCAGGATTCTCATTCAAGAGCTCTAATCATATCATTTTGTGGATTTTCATAGTATCTGCTTTTAGAAAAAAATTCCTTGACATTAAAAATATTTAGGAAAAACCAGGAAAAGTCAGGGAATTTCGTTGCTCAGGGAAAAGTCAGGGGTTTTGAAAAAATTGCAAAAGTCAGAGAATTTCTGTAAAAAGCACTTTAAGTAACTTTCAAGATTTTTTTCATAAATGACTTTTTAAAGATAAATTCACTAAAGTCACTTTTTTAAATGAAAAGATCACTTTAGTCACTCTTCTTTCAATATGATTAACTCATGGGTTGACCATTACTGAATTTAAGTCTATACCTAATTCTGAATTTTCTCAAATTATTTTGAAATATTTCAGGTATTTTAAAAGATTGCTGACATTTTTAACAGGTTTCACGAATTGGAAGGGGTTTCAAAAGGTTTTTCGGATTTTAGAGAATTAAAAAAAAATCTGTAGAATTTTCAAGAACTTTTAAAAAGTTTCGAAAAATGTCAAAGGATTTGAAATATTTTCGGGTATTTTAAAAGATTCCAAAAAATTTTCTATACATTTTAAATGATTTTAGGGCATTTTTAAAACATCCAAGGAATTTTCAAGCGCTGCGAAAAGTCTCAAATAATTTCTCAATATTCTAAATATTTTAGGGTCTTTTCAGAGATTCCAAGGTAATTTTAATTGAGTTAAATTATTTGAAGGAATTTCAAAGAATTTGAAATATTTTAGGATATTTTATAAGATTCCAATTTTTGAGAATTTCAGTGCTTTTAAGGGATTTTAAAGCTCTCAAGGTATTTTAATAAATTTTCCAGGATTTCAGAAAATGTCAGATTTCACGTAATTTTTATAATTTGGAATGGATATCAAAGAATGTATTCACAAAAATTGAGGGATTTCAAAGATTTTGAAGGTATTTCCAACGATTTAAATTCTGTAAAGATTTTATGATGCTTCAAAATATTCCAAGAAATTTGTAATTGATTTCGATAGATTAAATCGATTTCGAAGAATTTTAATGATTGTAGGGTATTGTTAAAAAAACGAGGAATTTGCAAGAGCTTCAAATAATTGCAAGGTATTTCAAAAAATTGTACGGTACCAAAGATTTCACTGATTTTGAAAGATCTCAAGATATTTTAATTAATTTTCCCAGATTTCAGGAAATATCGTCAGATTTCATGTAATTTCACGGAATTTTATAATATTTTAATCGATTTCAAAGAATTTATTCACAAAATTGGGGGATTTCAAAGATTTTCAAATATGTCAAGGTATTCCGAAAGATCTTGAAGAATTTAAAATACTCTACGATACTTTAGAAGATTGCAATGAATTTTCAATTTATTTCGATAGATTGAAAGGGATTTCGAAGAATTTAAAAGATTTGAGGGTATTTTTAAAAATTACCAGGAATATTCAAGAGCTGTAAACATTTCAAGGTATTTCAAAAGGTTTTATGGTATTTGAATTATCTTAGGGTATTTTTAAAAATTCCAAGTAATTTTGAAGAACTTTAAAAAATTTCAAGGAATTTCAATATATTTTAAAGGATTTGAAATATATTACAGTATTTGAAAAGGTTCAACATAATTTTTAATTGATTTCCATAATTTACTGGGATTTGAAACGTTTTTCGGTATTTAAAAAGATTCTTAAGCATTTTCAAGAGATCTACGAGATCTACAAAATTCAAAGGATTTGAAATCTTTTAGGGATATTTAAAAAACTTCAAGGAATTTTTATTGATTTTAATAATTTAAAGAGATTTCAAACGAGTCAAAATAAATTCGGGTATTTTGAAAGATTCCAAGGCATTTTCAAGAGATTACAAAAATTGCAAGTGATTTTCGAGGATTTCATTGATTTTAAGGAATTTAAAAATCTCTCAAGGTATTTAGTGGATTTCGAAGAATTTATTCACGGGAAGTGAGGGATTTCGCAGGGTTTCAAAGATTTAAAGAGATTTTTAAGTGTTTTTTGCAATTTATTTAGAATTCACCCCGAATTCGTTTGAGTTCCTTGGAATTATCTTAAATTTATCTAATTTTTCTAAATTTTGCTCAATATAATGGATTTTTAAAAGTTTTTGTTTCATTAATCCTGAAGTCTTTTAAAGTCACCTTGAATTATTAATCAATTATTTTTGATTCACCATTAATTTGTATGAATTTCATAGAATTTTTCCTTATTCCCCTTAAATTCACTCTAATTTTACTGAAATAAATGGAATTTTTTGGATTTATTCCAAATCATTTGAATTGTTTTGAATTTAAATTGAATTATTTCGAAGTCTTATGAATTTATCTCGAATCCGTTAAAATTCACTCGCAATCCTTATAAATGTCATCGAATTCTTTGAATTCCTTTCAAGTAAATTAGTCTGTGGCAGCTCTGAGAAGAAATAACAAATTTAAATTAATAATAGTTTTATTCCATTTATAAAAAATTCTGTAATAAAAATGTTACAAGATTAGAAGTTGGTCGTTAAATATTAATAGCTAAGCAAAATGAAAAATTAGTCATGGAAAAGTCAGGTAATTTTGAAAATGAATTTTGGTGACCACCCTTCAATAACTCTTTTATTTTCTTTGCAGATTACACAAATGATGAGGAACGCTAAGAGGGAAATCTCAGAACGACAAAAAGTATTGGACGCTATTAAAAAGGATGACGTTCCACCCATGAGACCCTCTTTTAGAGCACCAGAGACATTGCAATCGGTCAGCAGCATGTTCAATCACGGCTTACTTACCAAATCTGACTCAGAAACAGCTCGAAAGATAGCCCTTTTAAACAATAGTATTGTAAGTAAACTGAATTCAGGCTTACTAGCCAGCATAATGGCAACCAAACCCACTCCTCTCATTCTCGATGAATCCGGTAAAACAGTGGACGTCACTGGAAAAGAAATTCAACTCACCCAGCCCGTACCGACCCTGAAGGCTAACATCCGAGCGAAGAGGCGGGATTTATTCAAGACACAGATGCAAGAGTCAAAACCGGAAGAAATACAAGAATCTACATTTTTTGATTCAAGGATTGGTGTGAAGCCTGCGATTCGTCTCAAGCGGGCGCTGAAATTTCACGATCCAGGAAAGTTTCAACAACTTGCTCATAAGATCCGCATGAAGGCGCAGCTTGAAAAACTGCAAAACGAAATCAGTCAAATCGCGAGAAAAACGGGTATTAGTTCCGCGACGAAATTGGCCTTGATTGCTCCAAAGACAGAGGCTTTAAATGAGGATGTTCCCAATATGGAGTGGTGGGATTCTGTTATTCTAGTTGCAGGATATCCCTGCGAAGAAGACCTATCGGCGATCAAGATTTCCACTATTACAAATCTAGTTGAACATCCGTTTCAGATACGATCACCAAGTGAGTATTCTTACTTTATGTCTGCTCTAGGGGCCGTTCAAAAAGTACGTGACGCTTTTTTAAACAATTTTTTCATCCCTCCCTTTCTTCGTCACAGATCATCACAAAGTTTGAATCCCCTAGAGTGACTTCACAAATGCGAACACACGCCCCTAACTTTACTTTAAAAAAATTCGATTTTATTTCCAGGGATAACAGTCTTTCTCCTATTCCCTTGCGTTTTTCCTTGTTTGAACAATTCCTCTATTTCGACCAATAATTACCCTCACCCCTAATACAATTTAATTTAAGGCGCTATGTTTAAAAACCCGGGGTTCTACAAAATACCAATTTCGAAATTCCCTAATTTTCTCTGACTTTTTCCGGACCAATTTCTCGTTTCCCCTGATCGTTATTAATTTGTCTTTCAAGTTAATCTTTCAACTAAAGAAATTAACTTTCAATCAAAATACATGAATTTTCAAGCAATCAGATTAATTTTCTGCATCAAAAATTAATTTGTAACGAAATAGATGAATTTTCAACTAAAATAAAGAATCTTTAACAACCACGAAAAAATGTCTACCAAGTAAATTAATTTTCTACCGCAAAAAATTAATTTTGAATAAAATAGATGAATTTTCAACAAACAAAAAAAAAAAAATTTCATCCCTAAAGGAATGCCAGTTTAAAATGTTAATATTTAATCATAAACAACGAATTTTCAATAATATAGTTAAATTTTGAACTGAGAAAATGAATTGTCAACCAAAAAGATGAATTTTTCACCAAGAAGAATAATATTCTATCACAAAAGATGAATTTTCAACAAAATAGTTAAATTTTTAATAAAAAAAAAAAATGGATTTTCAACTATAATGATTTATCTTCAATAAAAAAAATTAATTTTGATTCAAATAGTGGAATTTTCGACTAAAAAGACGAATTTTCAACCAAAAAATAAATGTTCATCCCTAATGGAATGCCAGTTAAAAAGTTAATATTTAACCATAAACAACGAATTTTCAATAATATAGTTAAATTTCGAACCGAGAAAATGAATTGTCAACCAAAAAGATGAATTTTTCACCAAGAAGAATAATATTCCATCACAAAAGATGAATTTTCAACAAAATAGTTAAATTTTTAATTTAAAAAATGGATTTTCAACTATTATTATATATCTTCAATACAAAAATTAATTTTGATTCAAATAGTTGAATTTTCGATTAAAAAGATGAATTTTCAACCATAAACATTAATTTTCCTACACAAAAGACGAATTTTTAACAAAATACATTAATTTATAACTTGAAAGGTAAATTTTCAACCCAAAAATGGAACAGTTATGTTTCCAGTTGATACATTATTTTTTTTAGCATAAATAATGCATTTTCAAGGAAATAGTTAATTTTTTAATAAAAGAAATTAATTTTCAACCTCAATGAGGAATCTATAACAACAAATTTAATTTCCAACCAAGAAAATTAATTTTCTACCACAGAAAACGAATTTTCAACAAAATACATTAATTTTCAACTTAAAAGATAAATTTTCAACCCAAAAATGGAATAGTTATGTTTACTGTTGAAAAATTAATTTTTAACCGTAAACAACGCATATTTAAGAAAATAGTTCATTTTTTAACCAAAGAAATGAATTTTCAACTAATATGAGTAATCTTCACCAACAACAAAATAATTTTTCAACAAGAAGATTAATTTTCTACCACAAAACAGGAATTTTCAAGAAAATACATGAATTTTCCACTAAAATAGTTAAATTTTCCACCGAGGAAATGTATCGTCAACCAAAAAGATGAATTTTTCACCAAGAAGAATAATATTCTATCACAAAAGAGGAATTTAAAACAAAATAGTTAAATTTTTAATCTAAAAAGATGAATTTTCAACCATAAACATTAATTTTCCACCACAAAAGACGAATTTTTAACAAAATACATGAATTTTCAAACCAAAAATGCAGTAGTTATATTTTTAGTTGAAAAATTCAATTTTCAAGTAAAAGAAAAAAAATTTTTAACAAATAAGTCAAATTTTTAACCAAAGAAATGAATTTTTAACTAAAATGAGGAATCTTTAACCAACAAAATTAATTTTCAACCAAGAAGTTTAATTTTTTACCACAAAAGACGAATTTTCAACAAAATACATTAATTTATAACTTGAAAGGTAAATTTTCAGCCCAAAAATGGAACAGTTATGTTTCCAGTTGAAAAATTAATTTTTAAGCCTAAATAATGCATTTTCCAGAAAATAGTTAATTTTTTAATCGAAGAAATTATTTTTCAACTTAAATGAGGAATTTATAACAACAAAATTAATTTTCAACCAAGACAATTAATTTTCTACCACAAAAGACGAATTTTCAACAAAATACATTAATTTTCAACCCAAAAACGGAATAGTTATGTTTACTGTTGCAAAATTAATTTTTAACCGTAAACAACGCATATTTAAGAAAATAGTTCATTTTTTAACCAAAGAAATGAATTTTTAAAATAGAAATGAATAAAAAAAAAAAATTTTTTAACATGAAAATTAATTTTCTACCACAAAACACGAATTTTCAAGAAAATACATGAATTTTCCACTAAAATAGTTAAATTTTCCACCGAGGAAATGAATTGTCAACCAAAAAGATGAATTTTTCACCAAGGAATTTTTCACAATGAATCTTGAATCAAATAGTTGAACTAAAAAATGTCAAATTTCAACAAAAAATGAAATAGTTAATTTTTCAGTTTAAAAATTATTTTTAACCAATTAAAAACGAGTTTTCAACGAAAAATGCAATAGTTGAGATTTCAACCCAAAAATAATTTCATTTGAAACCAAAAACAGTTGGATTCAACCAAGCAGTTGCATTTTTAGCCAAAAAAGATGCAATTTCTATGAGAGCAGGTAAATTTTTGAATCAGACAACATTTCATCTAAGAAAGTTTTTTCAGTCAATAACAAAATGTCTCCAAAATATGGAATTTTCAACAAAAAAGACAATTTTCGTTTAAATAATTTAATTTTGAACACGAAAGACGAATGTTCAACAAAATGTGGAATTTTCATGCCAAAAAGACGAATTTTCTACAAAAAAGTTGAATTTTCAGACAAAAAGAATATTCGATCAAATAGTTGAATTCTCAACCTAAAAAGACGAATTTTCAACAAAAAAGTTGAATTTTCAACCTGATTGTTAAATTTTGTAATCAAGAAGATAAATTTTCTACTAAAAAAGACGAATTTACAACAAAATACATACATTTTTAAGTAAATTTTTGAATTTTAACTAAAAACGATCAATTTTAAAGCAATAATCGAATAGTGAAAGTTTCAGTTAAGCAAATCGTTAAAAAATCTATTTTAGTATATTATCAACCAAAAATAAACCAATTTTCAACAAAATAGTTAAATCTTCAAACAAGCACATGAATTTTTAAGGAAGTTAGTTTAACTGTCAACCAAGTGGTTGAATTTTCTACAAAAACAGATGAATGCACTATAAAAAATTTAATAGTTGTATTTTCAACTAAAAACTATCAATTTTCAACAAACCAAAAAAATAGAATTTTGAAAAAGTAGTTCAATCTTCAACCAAATAGAAGACTAATTAAAAATATGAAAAGAAGAAACTTCTAACGAGAAAAAGTTGGATTTTCTTATTGGATTCTAATAATTTAGTTCGAATTTAAGCGTGAAAAATAGAAAAAAGGGATGTTTCATTAATTTTTATTTTTCAAGCATTCCAAAAAATTGTCATTCACATTTATATGTGTGTTGTCACATTTTGCGTTAAACCTCCTCCCTCCACGTCACAAAATCTGCCCCCCCCCCCTGGAAGTGTGGCGTAGTTTTTGAACCTCCCCCTATTTTTAATTTTGTCTCTTCAAATTTATACTGTTATTGTTCTGAAATGATAGAATGTTGTGTTCATTAAAATGATAATTTCATTCATTTTACAGCGGAGCCACTTAAACCATCGTACATGCCAGTATTCCTTACAAAGAAAGAGAGAAAAAAATTGCGTAGGCAAACTCGCAGAGAGACATGGAAGGAAGAACAGGAGAAGATTCGGTTGGGTCTGGAAGCTCCCCCAGAACCCAAATTACGAATCTCGAATCTCATGAGGGTCCTGGGAACAGAAGCGGTTTCAGATCCAACGAAGATAGAAGCCCACGTTCGTCAGCAAATGGCAAAGAGATTGAAAGCTCACGAAGACGCGAATGCAGCACGAAGATTGACAGCTGATCAGCGCCGCGAAAAAAATGCCAGGAAACTTAAAGAAGACACGACGCTTGGAGTTCACGTTGCTGTTTATAGGTGATTATTAACATGAATATTTTTAATAGGGTTCTGGGTAACGGTAATTTTTTAATTACATTTTTCAATGGCATTTGTACTACTTTTATGCCATGATAACCAATCAGATGAGACATTTTCTTTATATTTTTCTAGTAGTACTAGAAAAAAACATGCGCTCTACGCGTGCGATTATTTTTTTGTCTCACGCAATTTTTAAAATTGAAATATAAAATTAGTAATAATACCACATTTGTGTACTTGATAGTATTTAATATCTATAGTAATAGAGAAGGAAAGCAAGGACAATATTTTTGATAGTTGACAAAATTGATATTTAGAATTATGAGTCTTCAACCTAACCAATGAAATTTTATATTAATTTT
>CAKNXH010062455.1:0-17500 GCA_932178445.1 Andricus quercusramuli
ATCGAGTGTAGCCACGCGTTTAAAATTCTGAAAAAGACATATTTATTGGCTAAGGGTTGTTTTTAATTTTAGGGGTTGCGAGCACAAAAATTGCAATCAATAGCTTTGAAGAGCTCATAAATCATCGAGTGTATTGAAAAAAATAAAGGAGCACAAAAATTATTATTTGGGCACAAAATTAGCACATAATTAGCACCGAGGGGTTCACAACTCGACTGACGGATTGTACACTGACTTCAATTGATTTCAGTGACTTCAAGTGAATTCAAGTGACTTCACGCCAGTGACTTCAGCGAAGGTGTACACCTGACTTCACGAGTTGTTAACCCCTCGATTAGCACATAATTTGGGTATAATCAAAATACTGATTTTCGATGGTGGGGGTGCTAGCTTGATGGACGTTTATTCGTTGACGTTTGACATAAAACTTTTCTCACTTTAACGTTCTCTGCGAAGAGAAAGAGTCAGAGATGTGCACATGCGATCCCTTGTTTTTTAAAGAGTGCTAACTTCGAATAAGTTTGGGCCAAAATTTCAATTTTTTTACCAATAGTTTCTCAAAAACCCTTCGGAATTTTGTTTGATTTCATACTCATACTAACTTGTAATATGCTAAAGTAATAAGATGAGCTTTTGAGCCATTCTCTAGAAGAACGACTTTGAAAAAATCCACACACGTGACATGGACTCGGGTGCGAGAGTCTTTCAACAGTTAGGTCATGCGGTAGCGCTACGCGTTTGTAACCGGAAAGTTCAAATTATATATTATTAGATATTCCTTTGAAATTATAGTGCCTTATGGTTCCTTTGGAATTCAACCGAAGGGTCCATGAAAAAGCCAGCGGACGCGTCCTCAGGTTGCAGATAGAGGGACCCTCTACCACGAATTTCTGCTGAATTATTTTTGAAATTGGATTTGTAATAAATCCCCAAACCCAATTGAATTTTTTCTGAATTATCAAGGACAATTGTCCAGAGATGGTCCCGAAGGAATAACACCCATCGGAGGCGTAACAACCGTGCCTGAAGATGAATGGCACCTGGGTGAGGCGTCTTAAGCGATGACTCTGGGTTACCGGGCGACCTCTCAGAGTATGCAGCCTTATCTTTGCATGCGCGGGGCTCTACAAGGATGAACGAACCCTTTTCCCTAGCTCTTAATACTTTTGAGTTGACGGATTGACTAAGGGACGACCTGCTGGAATGCTACGATACCAGTACGCGACAAGTTAACATGGTGCGACTGAATGCTCTGTGGTGCGAGAAACACTCAGAGCTCTCGCACTTTTCACATCAACTTCTTATGCGAAACCTGGATCGATGGCCTGGATTGATTACCGGAAAGCTTTCGATTCAACCACTCACAGACTTGTCATCTGTCTGTTGGAAAGCTTCGAAGTTCATCCATTTTGAGGTGCACAGAGAGACTGATATCGCTTTGGAAAACCAGAATTACTATCTCATCTGTAAAACATCGTATGCCAACTGAGAACGTCACCTTTCAGGGAGGTGTTTTTCAGGGCGACACTATGAGCCCTCTTCTCTTTTGCCTCACATAATAGCCACTATCTCTCGCACTTCGCCATTCCCAACAGTAATTCTGTGGCAAACCCGGCTATCGAAAGCATAAGGTCACTCATGTATTTTACATAGATGGTCTCAAGATCTATGCTAGATATAAAGAACAACTAGATCCAGCTCTAGAGATTGTCGCGGAGTACACTCGGGAGATTGGTATGGAGTTTGGGTTAGAAGGTAGGTCCGCTTGCCTCTCACGCTTTGGGTTGTTTTTGGTGTTAATCTCCTTGGCTCTAACAATTTAGGGTGATTTTTGTTGCGAGTCTCCTTGCCTCTTACATTTTGAGGTGCTTTTTGATTTTTTTTAATTGAATTTAACGTTCACTTTGCTCTTCTTTTCGTGATCTTTCTCTTCGGAAAAATGTCATGCTTTTTGATAAAGCTTTCTTTAGAATTAGAATCGATTCCGGAGAGGGTACAAAAGAATGGTACTTTTGTTTGCCCGGCACAGTCTTTGATGAATCGAGTCGTGTTTTAAGCTTTTCACCAGTAGCTGTATGCTTTTTTTTGGAGATGAAAAATATTATACCCGCGCTCTTATAAACTTCCACAACTCAACCAATTCTTAAAAATCATGCTTTTTCTAGCTTATTTAAAAGAAGAAATGCCGCATTTGTAGAAAAACTCAAAGGTGTTAGTTAAAATTAAAAATAATGGTAAAATAATTTTTTTATTGTAAAATTGTTATTTTTTATAAACTTCGTTAGAAGACCTATCCAAAACCCTCGTCAAAAAATTGGATAACTGCGTCAGGAGTTAGGTACAATTGAAAGTTAGCGGTCGGGGTGAATCGTTGAAAATCCGAGCCCCTGTATCTTGACAGCCCGTTATACTAGGTACACCCCCTTTACAAAATTTGACGAGGTCCACTAGCTCTAGCACTACAATCTGGCGCAGTTTCAATAAGATAGGCGACAAGCCACAAGCGACAACAAAGCGGAAACACTTGGCAAATTTTACCCCAAAAATAGAATATAAATAAAATACATTTATCAAAAAAATTAGGATGCTCATTTTTGCCTTAGGCCTAGAATGCACTGGGCTGTCCCGGTAATATCATCAGTCACGGACGCACTTTTGTAATGCAATCAAGAGTTCTGATCATATGAAAAAAATAAATAAATAAAGAGTAGGAAGATTCTCGCTTTACGGTCCATGTTAAATGCGTGGATTTAAAAAAAGTCATTTTAGAGAATGACTAAAAAGCGACTCTTATTACTTTAGCACATTAAAAGTTTTGTAATGAGCTATTACTGGGAAAAGTATGAATTCAAACAAAATTCCGAAGGGTGTATGTTCCCCTTGTAAAATATAATTTTTCAAATATGTCAGTTAAAAAAAAAAAAAAATTTAATAGTTTATCCAGTATCCACTACATGTATACAGCCATGCCAATGTGAATTTGTTACTGTGCCCGCACCTCTGCAAATTCTTGCGGAGAGTCAAGGAGTCTTTCTCTGTCTCGTATTCTAGTTCTCAGTTCAAGTCTTTAAGAATATGAAATTGTTTTTTGGAACCATGTCATGACTGCATACAATTATGCTAAAAGCTGTCTGATACAAATTTCAGAACTGTTGTTCCTTAACTGTGCTTGAATACTTCCATGAATTTTTTTAATTTTCCCATGAAAATGTATGATCCCATCACAAAAAGTATGAGAGGCTATACAAAAATGACGGCCTGTCCAGAAGTCTAGCACTATTCTAGTAAATTTTTCAGCACTTTTTTCCATGCAGCATTATTTTAAATACTTACAGCATAAAAATTTGATATTCTGATCTATAAAACATTATTCCATCACTCAATTATGAAAATTTAATCTCATTAGTGTCTGAAATATATTAAATT
This sequence comes from Andricus quercusramuli, assembly GCA_932178445.1. NCBI lineage: Eukaryota > Metazoa > Arthropoda > Insecta > Hymenoptera > Cynipidae > Andricus > Andricus quercusramuli. Next base: position 3,427 of record CAKNXH010062455.1, read on the forward strand.
TACAAAATAGTTGAGGCTTCTTTATCGGGGCAGCAGCGACCAACAAAGTAGTTTACTAACGATTTGATGGTAACTTTACTATAAATTTGGTCGGTAATACGATCAAACTCTAACCTCAAAAGAAAGGCGTGTTGAATCAGAATTAAACATACAAAATGATTCAATTTTTCAACGGTCAGCAAAGTAGATATTCTTATTTATTCGGTAGATATAGTCCGCGCCTAGCTGAATAGCCAACAAATAAGATGTTTGATCCCAGGTATCACTACTTATCATTTTAAAAAAACACTTTTATTTCTTACTACAGACGTTCGAAGATTATCTTTCCAATGCAGAATATTGCTTCGAGCCAATCATCAAACTTTTAAATCATAAGATGTTTCTATTTAAAAAAAACTTGTGGCTGCCGCTACCCCTGTCTGCGGGACAGCGTCGTCCAAATCCAGTTTGTTTAAAATAAATCAATTGTGCAATCATTATTTTCAATACACGTCCTATTAACTTTATACAGTGAAATGAAAGATAGAAGGACCAAGAGAAACAGGTAGTCTAAAGTAACGTATGTTTTTGAACGACTTGCAAATCGACTTATGGTCCAAGTTTAAATAATGATTTAACAGGAGGAATGAAAAACGAAAGAAAAACTGTGGGCCTTTTTCTAATTTTTACAAAGGTAATAATAAAATTTACGATTTATCTGTGACTAAAATTAGCAGGATAATTTGAAGAGTGTAGTGTGGCGCGACCCTGCAGAAACATTTCGATAGCATCATTTTACAATCTTTCTATGTTTTTCAATTTGCATTGCTCAAAAATTGCTTCGAATTTTTTTATGTACAACGCTCCTACGAAATTCAGATATACATATCTTTATGGAGACGAGAGACGCACTCTTTTTTTTTTATTTAGTTTTTTCAGAGTATAACCGAACTTTTTGATCGTAATATTATTAGCGAAAAAGTTGGTTATACTGAGAAGAAGAAAAAACAGTCACCCACTTAACTCACACTCAGATTTTTTGTATTCTCTTTAAAAAAATTGGGCTTAAGACAATGTCAGGGTCCCGCGCCATACCTGACGGCTCAACTGACCCTTCCTATTTTAAGGCGCTCGAACTCGAGTTCGAAACTCGGGGGGCGTTGTGGTGCTCAACCAAGGGCTACTGTATTACGTTACCTCGAACTCTGTTCCCCACCACCATGGAGGTGGTCCTAGACACAGCCATTCGACCGATCCGCCTTCGCATATCGCGCTTCACTTTGGACCATTGCGACTCGATGTCCTGCGTGTGGATATCCCTGTCCGATGGATTAATTAAATTTTTAGAATGATTGGCAGTAGAGATTGTAAAATTAATGCGGTCTACCCCACAATACCCTTTCCAACAATCCCCACTCTTGGTTAGTCTTACAGAAAATTCCGTATACACGGACAGTTCTTAAGTTTTAAGTTTTAAGAATATTCTGGAATTTATTATATCTTAGAAGCTACTTTGATACATAGTCGATTGCAAACATTTGTTTTCAAGTATAAAAATGATTACAAATTTCTTTAATTAAAAAACAGAAAAAAAACTCATGTTTCAATGACAAGTAAAAAGGCCGTTTCAATTTTCAACAGTTGAAATACTAAACAGTTGGACATTCAACGGTCGAAAATTAAAAAAATTGTATATTGAATTTTCAACGCTGTGTTTTCAACAGTTTAATAATTAACTGTGGAAAACTGAAGAAAATTAAATTTTTAATTTATTTCAATTTTTAGCAGTTAAATTGTAAACTGCTTGAAATTCAATTTTCTTCAATTTTCCACAGTTGAAAATGAAATTGAAAAACTATTTCTATTCTTAACAATTGAATTTCCATCAGATGGCAATTATATAATAAATTGTCTTTAATTTTATACAATTGAAAATTGAATTTTTAATTTATTTCAATATTCGACAGCTGAGAATTGAAATTTATTTTTCAATTTATTTCCATTTTCAACCACAGAAAATTGAAACCTTGAAAAAACTTCAAAACTGTATTTCGAAATCGAAAGAAAGACAGAATAAATCTAAGCAATGTGCATGTTTCAAGACATTGTTCCGTATGATAGGTGCTGACGTATTTACGCAGTAGCATACGTTATTAAAATATCAAATAATTGTATACAGAGTCACATACAAAGTTGTAGTGTCGGTTGGTTTAAATGGAGAACTTGATTTAAACGTGCAAACGCAACATAATACACCTCCGGTTGAGCATCACATCGCCCCGCTGAGCAGCGAGCTCGATTTCGAAGGCCTTACAATAGGAAGGGTCAGTTGAGCCATCAGGTATGGCACGGTACCCTGACATCGTCTCAAGGCAAAAATTGTATTTACATAAAATTTAGCGAGGCGAGGCAAGATGCATTTTGCAATGGCTTACATTTACGCCGAGATCTGAAATCACGTTATTCGATATATGTACATATATGAAGGGACAAACGCGTGAGTGGTGGGTTCCTAAGAGAATAGAGTCAGCGGGAATGCGGTTGGCACCCCCGCAACATGGACCAGTAGTCAGTTAGAGCGATCAATAACACGTGTGTACGCACTGACTTACACTAGCTCTCACGCCCACGCACACATGCCATGCCGAATACTCTAGAACGCACTCTTATAGTTGCCCAGTGTGCTGCACCACTTACACCCCCAAGCACTTCTCACGAACTTGCAGACAAACCCTCGCGTTCCCATATTAACCCTCTACCAGCTGCAAACGCATGTGTAGGTATATTATATATATGCACACAGGAAGTGCCTGTAAGCATACTGTAACCAGTATAATGGGATTGGAGACGTGAAAATGTGTAAATGGTGCAATGGCCGACGATGCCTCGTTAGGAAGAGAACGAAAGTTTTTTCAAGGAGACAAACATCCTAGATACAATGTTCTGATTATTGCCCAAATTATGTCGTCCTATTCCCATTCTACCCTCCAAAATCCTCCCTTGTGTATAATGCGTTTAAGTCTAGGCTCAAAATTTCACCACCGCGAGTTCCACTTCCTGTGATCATATGTGACGTGCTCCGAAGAAAGGGAACTAAGTGGCAAAAGTAAGATTTCACAGGAGAAGGGAAAGAAGCGAGAGCCGAGTCAGGTAGCGTCTTTGAAAGTCCAAGGTTTAAAAATGAATTACAGGCTAACTGAAATTAATAGACTTTTTTCGTTTGCGCCATTCGCAAGATCGTTTCAAAAACTATAAAAAGCTGTTAGAATCTTAAATTCGAATTTTCGCATCTTAGGTCCCTTTTTTCGGAGCGCGTCACATACAACATTTTTCGTAATTACGTTTCGCTGAACAAGATGATATAAATTATAATGCAGACAAAATCTCTCAATGAGAGGAAGATATTACGTTCTTGCAAATTAGAATCCAAGTATATTGCAAGAGTGTGCTGCCTGATGTTGATGACTGGATGTTGGACGAAAAAGAGCCCAGTTGGCTTGTACAATTGCGTAACAATAGATAGTTACGGGGAGTTCTGTCCCGATTAGTATTAGAGAATGCCTCTGTGTGTGGGGAGGGGGGGCTTACTTTAGGACCGTTATGCTAAGCTTCTAGAACATTCTGGGAGGACCCTAGAGCTTCTAGAACATCCTCGAAGGGTTCTGATGACGTCACAGAATAATATTGCGAAATTGTAAGAGCCGAATTCATGTAAACAGGTTCAAGGTTATCACCAGAAAAACAATGATGATTCATTTCTTCTTTATAGATAAAACATTCATTTAATGCACAAAAGATTCTACAGCTGTAGTGGTTCGTGTTCGTGCTAAGTTTTCTGAAATATTCTTGATGTCGTCATCAAATTATACTGCGCAATTTCTCAGAAGAATTTCTTTCGTAAACAACTTCAAGGTTATTGTAATGACACATTACATTTCGCATAGTAAAAATTATATCCCGAACGTATCGATTAGTCTAGAACGTTCTAGAACATTGATGTACCACATGATGCAATATTGTGTTGTGTTGCGAAACGAATTTTACGTATTTCTAGATGCGGACCGTTCTAGAACATTGTTCCATCATATGATGCGATATTGTGCAGTTTCGCGAAAGCGAATTTCACGTGTTTCTAGATATAGAACGTTCTTAAACATTTTGCATCATATGATGCAATATTGTGCAATTTCACGAAACGAATTGTACGTGTTTCTAGATGTAGAACGTTCTTGAACATTATTGCATCATATGATGCAATAATGTTTTTGACGTTTTTGAAAAAAAGACGTTTTTGTAAATCTTATTCAGAATCCTCAATTTTATCTCAATCGAGTTGAAACTCAACATTTCTCTTCACAATTAGCCATAGAATACGAATAAAATATCACTTTTCAAAAACCAACACTATAAGTCTCTTTTATAGGGTCCCAAAGAAACCCCATAAGCGAAAAAATGGGTTTTGCGAGTTTTTGGCGCTAATTATGAGTTTTTTGCGGTTTTTGTAATGCGAATTGTTTCTAATACATAAAATATGACGCGGTTTTTTCACAAATTTTCCATTTGTTGTCCAATTTTTAATTAGAGGGAGGAGACAGTTCATCAATGTTAACAATAGTGGTTGTTTAAACAATTTATCATAATTATTAATAATATTATATGTGAATAATGCTAGAAAGATGCGGATTTTTGTTAAATTTCTGGCTTTTTGTCCAATTTTCATCTGTAGTGAAGTGATAATAAATTCAAGTTAACAAATAATTGTTTAAACAATTTATTATAATTATTAATAATATTATATTTGAATAATGCTGAGAAGGTGCGTTTTTTTAAATTTCTGGCTTTTTGCTAAACTTTCATTTGGAGTGAAATAATAATGAATTCAAGTTCACAAAATAATTGTTTAAACAATTTATTATCATTTTTGATAATATTCTCTTCGCTTAATCAGTAGAATTTTGCGGTTTTTTCTGAAATTTTCAACTGTTTGTTCATTTTTTGTTAGGCGTGACTTGATAATTAATTAGATTTAGCAAAAACAATTGTTTAAACAGATTATTATTGTTTATGACTATCTTCATCTATATCGATTGCGCCTGATAGTTGCGGTTTTTGGCAATTTTTACCTTTCTGTCCTTTTTTCACTTAGTGAGGTAATAATTAATTAAAGTTAACAGAAAAGTTGTTTAAACAATTAAATATTGTTTATAACTATCTTTTCTCAGATATGTGCTAGAAAGTGGTGTTTTTTTCTCAAATCTTTCATTTTGCATCGCCTTTTTATTTACGAACAAGTAATAAGTCAACCACAACAGAAATGATTTTTCGAAAGGTATTGTTGTTTCAAGTGAATTATTTTTGCTCTTTTCCAAATGCTTAAAAGAATTAATTTAAAGAAAAAAAGCTATTTTACACAAGAGGCAAAAACAAAGAATTTTAAATATCTGTTTTATTTCAGAAAAATATATATTCACGAAAAGGAAAGAGATTATTTAAAATATAGTTTTCTCAGGGTGGCCATTATTTTTTTCATTTTCCTCTCCCGGGTTTCTCCCGGTTCTCCCGGTACAAATTCGTGATTTCTCCCGGTTTAAAAAAAAAATACTGTTGTTGCGAAACGTGCAGTTTTTTCACAGATGATCAATTGCGGAAATCGATGAGCATCGGCAAACCGATTTACGAGAAATGCATTGACTTTCAATCATATAATAAGCAGGATAAGAAAAATTTAATGCCTAATAAAGGAAAATGCAAAGATGTTTTTTTATATACATATTATATATGTTTTAAGGAAACATGAAATTATCGAAACAAGTTTAGTTAAATCACAGATTGTTACAACTTCAACACTACATGAGACTACAGAACCTCCAGAACAGTCTAGAATGCGAACTAGTACGCACACATACGCGACGTAATGTGGGCGGTCAATCAATCCCAGCTAATTACGCGATTTCGCGATTGGTTGTTCGGACACACAGCGCTACGAAACGCGCGACTTATGAAATGCGGGAAATCTCCCGGTGTAATAATTCTCTCCCGGCTTTTTCCCGGCTTTCTCCCGGTGCAAGATTCTCCCGGCTTTCTCCCGGTTCTCCCGGTTCGGTGGCCACCCTGTTTTCTCTAATGTTTATTTATTAATTGTTAGTAATTGAGCAGGCGAAACAAACTGAAAGATTTTAGAAAAAACTGCCACTTTCTAGCACTTATATAAGAAAAGATAGTTATAAACAATATTAAATTGTTTGAAAATTTTTTTTGTTAACTTTATTTAATTATTACCTCACTAAGTGAAAAAAGGACAGAAAGGTAAAAATTGCCCAAAAACCGCAACTATCAGGCGCAATCGATATAGATGAACATAGTCATAAACAATAATAATTTCACGCCTAATAAAAAATAATCAAACCGTTGATAATTTCAGAAAAAACCACAACATTCTACCAATTGAGCGAATAGAATATTATTCACAATGATAATAAATTGTTTAAACAATTACTTTGTTAATTTCGATTCATTATCACTTCACTCCAAATGAAAATTGGACAAAAAGCCAGAAATTTCAACAAGAAAACCGCATCTTTCTAGCATTATTCAAATATAATATTATTAATAATTATAGTAAATTGTTTGAACAATTATTTTGTTAACTTAAATTAATTATTACTTCACACCAAATGAAAATTAAACAAAAAGCCAGAAATTTAAAAAAACGCATCTTTTCAGCATTATTCAAATATAATATTATTAATAATTATAATAAATTGTTTAAACAATTATTTTGTTAACTTGAATTTATTATTACTTCACTGCAGATGAAAATTGGACAAAAAGCCAGAAATTTAAAAAAAATCCGCATCTTTCTAGCATTATTCAAATATAATATTAATAATTCTGATAAATTGTTTAAACAATCACTATTGTTAACATTGATGAACTATCACTTCCGTCTATTTAAAAATTGGACAACAAATGAGAAATTTGTGAAAAAACCGCGTCTTTCTAACTCCATTCTGTGAGAAAATTGCTAAAAACAATAATAAATTGTTTAAACAATTCATTAAAATATCTCATTTTCAGTATGAAGTAATATTTTATGTATTAGAAACAATTCGCATTAAAAAAAACCGCAAAAAAATCATAATTAGCGCCAAAAACTCGCAAAACCCATTTTTTCGCTTATGGGGTTTCTTTGGGACCCTATAAAACAGACTTATGGTGTTGGTTTTTGAAAAGTGATATTTTATTCGTATTTTATGGCTAATTGTGAAGAGAAATGTTGAGTTTCAACTCGATTGAGATAATATTTAGGATTCTGAATAAGATTTACAAAAGCGTCTTTTTTTCTTATGGGAAATACATGTTAAACTTCATGGGGCTTGCGCCACCCCTAAATATCATTTTTTTTTCAACACAAAAAAAATGGATTTATTTTTGGGTGTATTCGAACAAATTTGGGGGGTGTCCCCATAAAAATTAAAAAAAAAATTTTTTGGACCACCCTAATATACATATATGCGTTACAATGCGAAATCGGCAAAGTTACTTTTCACATAAAGAAGGCTTACTACATTAATAGTAACTCTTCTTCTTGCTGAGTATGGATGGTTACCAAGTTGTGCAGTGCATTCTACTATTTGAAATTTTACATCCTACTCTTTTAAAGAGTCAGTTTAACATACCTGAACACAAAATAGTAATTTTAACAAAATGCACCGACGAAAGGCTGCGGTTCAATTTAAAATAGTTAGAACTACTGGTTTAGAGAGTTCTTCTAACGATCCACTTTTTTCCGTGAAGGGGCTTGTCATCATGTTCTCATAGCAGAAGCGTATGATCTGCTTCCTGTACACGACTCTTGATCACCAAAGGTGTTAGTGATGCTAAGCCATGTGTAGTGTCGCTGGAATCAAATGGGAGGCTAAGCTTCTCTGCGGCCCTATCTGTGGCACGGAAAAGAAACGCTGAAGCATTGACGACTTCACGTGGATGTACGAGTCGCATAAGGGAATATGTGCTATTTAGAACTGAGCAGGCTGTAGTCAGAACCGTTCTTCAATGAAGACAGTCTAAGCTTAGCAAGCATCTACCCCCTTTATCTCGAGGGGGGTATATTTGAGGTACGGAAGATCTAGGATGATGACTTCGGTGGATTGTCATGATCTTGCGTGTGCTTCGGTCAAGTTGCTTCAATTCATTTCCATTTTACTGCATCAATCGTGTAGAGCAGTATAGGAACGGCCAGCATATTGGTCGCCTGGATCTTATTCTTTCAAGGTAATTCGGTAGATCCAATTTTTCTGAGAATTTTGCGATACCTTTTTCCTAGGGCCGTTTTTAACAAACGCACATTTTGGGTTTCCGCTTGCGGTATTCCTAGATATGTATATGTTTCTCCAATACCAAGATGTTGAATGGTATTCCCGCCTATGAGTTAAACATCCCGATCGTCACGCGATGATGTAGTTTCTAGTCTTCCTTGGTTTAGGTGGACGCAGGCACACTTGTCCAGTCCGAAGCTCATGCCAATCGCTTTGGAATACCTATTTATCGCGCTCTACACGGATGTTAAGGTCCTCTTTCGAAAAAGCAAAGAGTTTGAGGCCGGCCATGTATAAAAGGTGGTTGACCATATATTCTCTTCTGTTCGGCGGGCCACATAGGTATCCAGAGCTTTTGCCTCGGAGCACAATAAATAGAGGCAAGAGGGAGATGCAGAAAAGTATCGGACTTAGAGAGTCTCCTTGGAAGACCCCCCTCTTATATGTGATATAGCTTGTAGTCACTTGTCTTTTGTCAGATGTCACGACAAATCTTGTCCGCCATAAGAGCATAAGCTCTTTTATGTATCTCACAATTTTTTGATGCACCTCCAGGCACTCAAGAAGCTTTATAAGTAGCTTATGGTTCGTGTTATCGAATACCTTACGGTCGTCAATCCGAGCCATGGACAGATTGCGTGGATACATGATCAAGTCCTTGATAATATACCTGTATATTAACAGGTTCTCCCTGCAACCTGCCAGCCCTCTCTTGAATCCACGTTGTTCAACTATTGCACTCTATACTGACTCGATGGATGTTAATATACTCTCTTTGAGGATGCCAGTGAGAAGCTTCTAGCTGGTGTTTAAACAAGCTATGGGCCTGCAGTTCTTCGGACTTGACAAATCTCCGGTCTCAGGGATCAATACCGTGCATCCTTCTACTAGCCACTCCAGGACGGGTTGGTCTCCGTTTAAGAAAGTAGTAAATACACGAGCTAGATGTTGGTGCGTAGAAGTGAACTTCTTCCGCCAAAAGTTATTCATTTTATCTGGCCCTCGCGCTGAAAAGTTCTTAATTCTAGCGATAATTTTCTTCACTTCTTCCGCAGTAATTAGTGGTCACTCTTCCTCTGGACTTTGTAAAATTTGCCTTTGGCAAAAGTTACGATAGTGTGATGTATCTGAAGCGTCTTCATTTAGCTGATAAGTATCTCCATATACTTGCTCCCAGAAGACTTGAATCTGTTCTCGACTAGGCGGATTTTCAACGGCACGTGACGTTTTATTGAACAGACGGGAAGAATGAGTAGAAAAGGTGGAATTTTCCTGAATCCCCTTTACTCGCCGTTCAAGGAGCTGTTTCGCTGTTGAAAGAGATCTTATTTCTTGCGTCCAGTGCTGCTTGATGGTCAACAGTTTATACTTGTTCAACGTGTGATTTGCTTTGCTTAAGTTTCGAGCAAGTGGCTTAACTTTTGGAGTACATATTTTATTTTATGTTATATAGCTAATCATGCACTGAATATTTGATGCATGCCGTCTCGCCGTTTCAATTTTAAACTGAAGCTGTGCAATACGCTCGCGAGTCTTACTCAGACGTACTGAATTATCTATTATAATATATATATATATATATATATAAATATATATCGGTTTCGATTCCTTTGGAATAGAACCGAAGGGCTTATGACAAGGCCACCGAACGCGTCCTCGGGTTGCAGATAGAGGGTCCCTGCACCAAGGCTTTCTGCTGAATATTGTTACAATAATTAATAAGCAGTCGTGGAAAATTGTCCAGGGATGGTCCCGAAGGAATAATCCATAACCGAAGGCGTAAGAACCGTGCCGAAAGCTGCATGGCACCCGGGTGAGGTGTCTTTAACGGTGACTCTGGGATACCGGGCGACATCTCAGAGTATCAGCCTTATCCTTGCACGCGGGGCTCTACAAGGATGGACGAACCCTTTCCCTAGCTGCTCGTGGGAACAGCAATGAAACCGCCAATCCACCAAAATGTTCTGGATGCGGTTCAAAAGGATCAAACGCGCAGAGCACCCGACAATGGATCGGCAAACAATGCCAATCATCCTAGAGTTCGGGGTGCTGAAAATAATTTAGATGGAAACACGACGACGAACCAGCGAAACGCCCACATTCAGTGGACGGATCAACTCAAGAATGACGTGCTAGACTGCTACGATGCCAGTATTATCCCTGTTCGCGGAGGCTTTATGGCGCGTATGCATACTCTGTGGTGCCAGAAACACCCACAGCTTTAATACGTTTCGCATCAGTCTTTGCGAAATGAAGCCGAGTACCTCCGGAAAAATGTATATGTACGCGGAGCGCTTCCTCAACCGCTGCGTGAACAAGCTGCAGACGAAGATGAAACGACATTAAGACCAACCGCAGAAAGCAGGCACCTTCTGGAAGATGATCTTAATTTCAGTACAAGGAGGAACATCAACATGCAAGTTCCTCTTAAGCCCCAAGATCTGGCTGAAATGGATGCCTCCCTTCGTGGAGATATCTCGCAAGAGTCCGACCTCTGGACCATCAATTGCTCAGTTTTTCGTGCTGCGAGAGCTTTGGCTGATTCAAATCGAAGGCTGAAACCGACGATGGATCAGAAGACCAGACGACGCTTGCATCAACTGAACAAGAAAATTGGACGGGCAAGACAGAGTGCGTCCCGTGTTCAATGTGTGATTGACTACATAACATCTGGTAGACCGTTCACGGAAAGGGTTCGAAAGTTCGCCGTAGTACTAAGGACCTTGAATCACACACTGAACAAGTCAAAGCTGCTGACAATCAAGCAGCATATTGTTGACAAAATAAGGCTGTTATCTGACGCAACGAGGAGGATACAGAAGAGGGAGAGATGGAACAGGGAGAATCAACAGTTTCTTGCTGACCCATCACGCCTCTTCAGTGATCCCCCTGTTTTTTTTTTAAATCCACCCAAGCCCAAGGAGGTAGAGACTTTTTGGAGAGAGGTGTACAAGATCCCGAAAAAACTAGAGTTGAAACAAGATACTGACAATATCATCCGCTTCAAGGAGTTTTCCGACAGCCTCATAAAGTCTGAGGAGGAGTGCCCACCAGTCACTGCCGAAGAGGTGAAAAAAGCAATTAGAGGCACGAAGAACTTTTCCGGTGCTGGACCAGATTGTATCAAGAACTTTTGGTGGAAGAAGTTTACTTCTATACACCAACATTTGGCCCGCATATTCACCTCATATTTAAAATCGGAGACACCCATTCCGCAGTGGCTGGTGTTAGGACGCACTATACTCCTACCGAAAGAAGGCAACTTGTCCAGACCAGAGAATTACAGGCCAATAACTTGTTTAAACACACTGTATAAGATGTACAGCTGTACATACGGGTACAGCTGTCCTAAACAACAGGATCTTTCGACGAATTGAGCCTGTATGGCGAGAGATGTACGAACAACGAGGCTCGAAAAAAGGTGTAGCAGGCTGTCGAGAGAACCTGCTAATTGACAGGTGTGTCTGTAAGGATGCTGCCGCCCATCAGCGCGTCCTGTCAATGGCCTGGATTGACTACGGGAAAGCTTTCGATTCAACCTCTCATAGACTTATCATCTGTCTGTTGGAAAGCTTGAAGGTACATCCACACATAGTGAGATGCATAGAGAGATTGATGCCTCTTTGGAAAACTAGATTTACCATCTCATCTAGGAATCATCGTCTGACGACGAACAAGGTCACCTTCCAGAGGGGCATCTTTCGAGGGGATAGTATGAGCCCTTTGCTTTTTTGCACCACACTTCTGCCTCTATCTCTCGCACTACGAAATTCTCCTGGATACCTCAGTGGCGACACTAATCAGCGTGAGCTTAAGGTCACTCATGTATTTTATATGGATGACCTGAAGATCTATGCCGCTGGTAAAAGCAAACTTCAAACTGCTATAAATATCGTCAAGAACTACATAGGAGAGATTGGGATGGACTTTGGTTTGGACAAGTGTGCCAAAATTCATTTAAAGAAAGGAAAGATTACTGGTGTTCCCAAGGACCCTGAGCTTGTGGATATAAGTGTTATTAGACATCTTAATACTGGAGAGACCTATACATACCTGGGCGTGCCTCAAAACCGCATTCAGGACGTAACATCAGTGAAGGAGTCTCTCCGAAGCAGATACAAGCATCTTCTTCGACAGATTTGGTCTTCCAATCTGTCGGCGTTAAACAAGGTATCTGCGACTAACATGCTTGCCGTCCCGGTTCTACTCTACTCGTTTGGGGTGGTTCAATGGACGAAGAACGAGCTTAAGGCCCTTGATGTCACTACGCGTAAGATCATGCATATGCATAAAAGCTTGCATACCAATTCGTCAGTTCCGCGATTATACATTTCACGCCGTCAAGGTGGACGCGGACTTCTGAATCTCCAATGTCTTCATAACCGAATCGTTCTAAGTACAGGTTACATCGTTGCGAATGGCAGAGATCCTCTCCTAAAGATGGTCAGAAACCACGAGATGATTGGCGAAGGAGCGTTCCTTTACAAAGCCGCGGAGCAAGCTGCCGAGACCCTTGGCCTGAATTTCAACATCAGAAGCACGAAGGAATAGTAAGGAGTGGTATCACCCTATGTGTTCGGTGAGCAGAGGTGGGACAAGTGACGTCCAATAATTCGTTAATGCTAGCTACGAATGAAAACTCGAATGCTCCCCAGTGCACATGCGCAGAGCTGTTTTCGTAGTCACATGTTATACCCTCTCAATATGTTACCTTTTGACATCTCGATGCACATGTAGGTTATGTTCGTTTGTTTATGTTCGTTCAATACAAAAAGTTCGAAACTTCAAACGCGTGTTGACATCGTTGGCATGGCAACCGCCAGTGCGCATGTGAACGGGGGAGCATACGAGTTTTCATTCGTAGCTAGCATTAACGAATTATTGGACGTCGCTCGTCCCACTCCCCACTTACAGGGATACTACTCCTTACTATTCCTTCGTGATCAGAAGTGAGGAAAGTGCATTACTCCATCTAGATGCTTCACGTTTAAAAGCCGAAGTAAAGAAAACAGAGGTTAGAAAATTTCACCAAGAGCTACTCGACAAGCAAATGCACGGAAACTTTCACAGAAATGTAGAAAAACAGTCCTTGTCAAAGGAGCAAACTTTTGCTTTCCTCAAATCATCAGGGCTCAATTCAGGTACAGAGGGCTTTATTTTCGCATGTCAGGACGGTGTTATCTCCACCTTAGCATACCACGCCCGCATTTTGTGTCAAGAAGTTCCCAGTGATAGGTGCAGAGCGTGTCATGCATACGCTGAGTACCTAGAACACATACTATCGGGTATATATAATGCATATAATGCGGCCCTAAGAGTACTTTATTACCACCTTTGTCGCCCTTACGGTGTTGGTCGCGACCCTGCCCTGCCGAACGCTCCAAGGGATATAGAGTCAATTGTCCGAAACGAGAAGTGCCAGATTTTCTGGAACTACGATTTTCGGGCAGCAGTCTCCGTTGCGCACTGGAGGCCTGACATTGTTCTCCAAGACTTCGAGAAACGAACGATATTCGTGATCGAATTTTCGGCTCCGTCCGAATACAACATCACTGCAAAGGAGAAAGAAAAAGAGGAGAGGTATCAAGACCTTAAAAGAGAGCTGCAACGACTGTACCCAAAATATTCGGTACGAGTAATTGTCCTTGTGATAGGTGCTCTCGGAGGTGCTAAATTATCACTGGTTCGTAACCTGAAAGCCATACCCGCGTGCCAAAAATATGCCAAGGCACTTGCGAGATGGATGCAGAAAGCAGTCATCCTTGGGTCGCTTCGTG
>CAKNXH010062455.1:24369-39473 GCA_932178445.1 Andricus quercusramuli
CAGACCTGAAAAGTGAGCAAAAAGTTTGCCGACCACTGCTTTAGACCCTACTTGTCTTAACTACATCATTGCCGTACCTAACTCCTCCTCTGCCCTCCTCCTCCTCCGTCTCCTTCGTTACATCATCATCTTGCACGCTTTAATAATTTATTTAATTGATGACAATTTAAGATTCAACAGGAGAAACTTGGTTACAACTATAAGAAAAGCCGCTTGTACTCTTGCACTCTTGTACACTAAAGCTTGCCGATTGTACTCTAGTACAATCTTTATTAACCCAAGACCCTTGTTAATGAAACTACGTTTTTTGTTTACTAAGTTGACATAGATGAATCAACAGTATGTTCATTATTATTGAATTAGATCTCTCCATTTTTAAATGTTGATTCAAGACTTACAGAAAGTCATTATATGAGGATGATGATTTATCAAGTACAGCGCAGAAGGCAGCACCGAGAGTGGTGATACATCTAGTATGTAGGAACAAGGCATTACCTACATCAGGTTGTAATCAATAAAAACACCAATTTTTTCAGATTCAACTTGTACCAGTTATTGGCCTGTAATTCTCTGGGTTGGACAAGTTGCCTTTTTTCGGCAGGAGTATAGTGTATAAAAGTAAACTTCTTCCACCAAAAGTTCTTGATACAATCTGGTCCAGCAGCGAAAAAGTTCTTCGTGCCTCCAAGTGCTTTTTTCACCTCTTCGGCAGTGAATGGACATTCCTCCTCAGATTTTATAAGGTTTTCGCAAAACTCCTTGAAGCAGATGATACTGTCTGTATCTTCTTTCAACTCTAGTGTCTTCGGAATCTTGTACACCTCTCTCCAATTTACACACACACACACACACACACACACTGAAAGCAAAACCAACTCATAGACAGTAGAAGTGACTCGGGATGACTCAGCCTTTCGAAACTACGAGTCCAAGCAATTTGCCTACAAAACGGATGCACAGTTAATATAAACATACGGACTCAAAATTCTAGAGACCAACTTTCAAATATATGAAGTATAGAAACAATAATAAATTATTTAAAAATTTTATGTGAACATCTGATAATCAGTATAAAGTAGTATTTCATGTATTTGAAACAGTTTGCATTGAAAAAACTATAACAAAATCATAATTAGCGCAAAAAACTCGCAAACCCCATTTTTCACTATAAAGCAGACTTATGGGGGTGATATTTAAAAACTAATATTTTATTCGTATTATATGGCTAATTATAAAGAGAAATGTTGAGTCTTACCTCGATGCAGCTAATATTGACGATTCTGAATACATTTCACAAAAACGTCTGTTTTTTATGGGAAATACGTGTTGAACTTCATGGGCCTTGCGCCACATCTAAATATTATTTTTTTTTTTCAAAACAAAAGGAATGGATTTATTTGTTTATGAATTCGAACGAATTTCCGGGCGATATGCTTGAAAATTCGTAAAAAAACATTCCGATGCATTTTTGGACCACCCTACTCTCTATAGTACGGATAAAATGTAAGACGTTGCGTGGAATGGAATAAACGAGCAGATGAAGCAGTGAATCGTTACACAAAAGAAAGAATCTAGTTATTCGACTCTTCTGTTATCTGTTTGAGGTAGTTAGCCTCACCCTTCAACCCCAGTTAGAGATACACAGAACTCCACAGTCAACAGGAAAGTTTAGTTTTGCAGCGAAGGGATGAAAAACAGAAATGTGAGATGATGGCAGGTGGAGAGCGAGTGAGAGGAAAAGGAAACCATCGCCAAATTATATTATCCGACTCGTCTCGCATTTCCGAGGAACAAACGCCTTGATAATAAATCCGCATTTATAGGATAGTGATCGTTTTAATTTATAATAAACGTAAGTTAGAGTTTAAACATTTTCACTTTATTTTCCACAAGCACAATAAAACACAAGAACGTACATTTTCCGTACCTCGAACGGAAGTCCCCGTCCCCACTCCCTCCTTCCGGCTTCCCCCTCTTTTACCCCGACCTATATATTACATCAAATGAACTCACTTTAAAAATGCGGGAAAGTTTAAATTACTCTTACACCTTCGAGAACAATTTCCGTTGCTAATGCAAATTAATGAAAAATGAAGCATTACTTCAACGGCAAGAACTTTGTCAATTTCTTCTATTACGCCGTAAAATCAGCTGCTAGTGTTAACTAAAACTGACGGCGTCGTAAGCGCCGAAAGTGTAATTTTGTTATGAAAATTTGATTGCGATGAATTGCGTTATTTGATTTAACACCTTAAGTTATTGTGTTTATAATTCCTTATAGAAGTAAAATTCTCGCTTTAATTCCTGAGTCACTTGATGCTAAAACCGATGCTAAAACAAGTGTGCCACATCGTCGAATTACTACCTAAGTTTTCACAAGCACGTGACCTATCATCGATGACGACTCCACGTCAATCTATCCATGTGTAAAACTGCATGGACATGCGAGCCATGAATGCTCTTACTCTGCACACACATACGAGTACATGCATTTGTCTATCCACTTAGAACTGACAAGGTATATTGTCTAAATAGATCCCGCTTAGTGAAAACTGTCGCTCTTAGGTGCCCACACCCAGAGAACAATATTTTGTTGATTCAACCAAAATATTTTGTTGAAAGCATCTTAAAAGTGACATACGCTTGCGAACTTGGTGCAATCGCGTACTCCAATTCAACATGTCAGTCCGAAAATAAGTGCGAAAACAGGATCGATTGGGATTAAGTGATTATGTGAAAAATACGTAAGATTACTAATTGCATCTTTGTATGTGCGCCTACGATTGCGTGATTAGGTTTTTGATAAAAAAAAAGATTTGTTGAATCAAATAAACAAAGGATCCAGCACAATTTACATTGCAAATGGCTTGCCGTGGAATTCTCTAGTCATGTGATATTTAGTAGTTGAATAAACAACTAAATAATTCGCACAAGATGACACGATTCTATGGTAAGCCATTTACAATGTACATTGTGCTGGGTCGTTTATGGTCAGATGAACTACAAGTTTTGGTTAAATCAACCATGCTATTTCCTTAGACCAGTAAAAACACTTATTTGAATTAACTAAAATATTCAATTGAATCGAGCAAAATATTTGCTTGTATCAACCAAAAGATATGGTATAATCAACTAAATTTTACTAACAAAAAAATTGTCTTGGGTCAACCAAATATTTTGTTGTCCATATAATAACCATATTCTAAGGTTGATTCAACCAAAATTTTGTTCATTCAACCAACTCTTTTCCTGGGTGCACATATGACAACAAAACGATAATGATATTCTGTGAAACCGTTCTCTGTGCTTGGCTTAGCAATCGATAATCTCCTGCCCATTAATTATACTTATACATTATCACTTGCATTAAAGCTTGTATTAATATTCAGTGGTTTCTTGAAATAGACTGAGAAAACAGTTGTGTTTAATCAACAAAAACATTTTGTTGGTTTAATAAATATTTGATTTTAATTCATCAAGATGAAATCTGTCAAAGATGATATTTTGGCACAGAACTTTGCAGTTTTAGTTCTCATAAAAAAGTGTTTATATTGTCTGTTGCAATGTTAAGTGTTATCAACACTTTTAGAGCACAAAACATTTTAATGGCTCTAGCTAGCTAAATCATTAATTTAAATTTATTTTCCGTGAAGGAGCATTAGGTGAGTTTCACCAGAGGTCGAAGTATCCCCTAGGTATAGTTGGTTAAAGGGTAAATGTGAGAGGTTTACGGTAGCGAGAACATTTAGCGATTCACAAGCTGAGATTTAAGGTTGGTGCGTCCACACGTCCGGCGAGTGCATTAATACCTCTTTTAAGCAGGGGGTAAGATACTAATGGGTCGCTCCTGTTTGCCGGGCATTAACTGAATTCGCTTATGCGTTTGCAGTCCGCAGTCAGTGTCTGCAAGACATAGGCTATTTTAAAAAAGTGATATCGGAATTTGCCAAAAATCTATTTAAATTTCTTATTTTGAGAAATCGAAGCTGAATTTGGATTTTCACAAAATTAAGTACTAGAGTCTTAAAGCAAATAAAATGAGCTTTCCAAAACACTCATAGGTTTTTAAAATCGAACAAGTCCTATCAAATGCCAAATGCGTCAACGGGCGAGGTTCAGTAGTAACTTTTTTACAACCGAGCCTGCTTGCTCGTTGTATCCAATGCCACCTGAAAATCATTAAATCTTATTGTGTTTGCAATAGCACTGCCGCACGTTGCCGGACACCTAGAACTGCACATTGCGTCACTTAACGTCATTTTTCTGGTATAACCGATTTTTCCGAATAAGTATTGCACAAATACCACAAACATGTTGCACCATCTAACAACTTCAAAAAACATTGCCCTCTATCACTCTTTTCAGCCCACTGTATTTACTCTACTCTACAATTACTTATGAACTAGGGTTACCAGACGCATTGATTTGTCAGCAAATGTGTTCATTTTTTACCCTTGGCATTGATGTACTGATTTTCCATGAAATGCAATGATTTTTATCCGGAACGGCGATTTTTTGCATTTTTACATTCTCATCATAATAAGAAGGTATTGGTTTTATGTGAAAAATAAATTTCGCCGATTCCATCAAATGTCGACGTTTTAAGGCCCCCTGAGTCAGAAAAAATAGTTTTTACGTCGGTATCTGTCTGTCGTTGTCGTCGTTGTAGTCTGTAAACACGATAACATTTGATGAAATTATCCGATTCGATTGCCCCTTGGCACACTCTATAAGAGTGTGAAAAGAAAGGACGAGTTCGTCAGCCAGCTATTTTGGACAAAATTTCAAAAAGTTAGAGCAATTTTTAAATTTTGGTGACCATTTTTTATGCACAAAAAATAATGAAAAATCCAAAAATTTAATTTTACGGTCAAACTATGCAAGTTACGACAAATGATGATTCAACAAAAATTTTGCACTCAAAAAAGATCTACAAATTTGTTATTGGTTACTTTTTGATAGGATGTGTAGTTTTTGTATTATTTGTAAAAATTACATTAACAGTGAAAAAATCAGCCCGATAAGTGGGCACATTCTCATCAAAACTTTGCTTATTTATTTTCTTTTTCATCTCGTGTGTGTTTTTTCAAAATATCACATTGTTTTCATGTTCTCAATAATATTTCTAACCTTATTAAAACAATAAAATGACTATCATTAATGCTCACAGTACTTGAAAATTTGTATTTTTACATTCTCATCCATAGAAGGTATGAAATTTGTGTAAGGTTTGATCCCCCCCCCCCCGGTTTTGTCAAATGTCCATTTTTTAATAATCATTTTAAAATTTATCATATACATGTTCCAAAAACGACTTGGATACTTTTTTTCTCCCCTTTGCAGGTAGTTGGAAAAAATCTGTCAAATTGTATGATTTATTAGAAAGATACGGAAATATACGCTTAAGTAATGGAATTTCCTTCTTCATTTGATATCAAATACAAATTTAGTCATTTCTATCTGAAGAACATAGAACATAACATATAGCCGTTGTGAACCGCGACGAACAAATCTCGCGCCGCAAGCGCGCTCAAACTTTTGCGTTTCTATTATACGATGAACAGAAACGGGCGTGGAGCGCGAGGTTTACATGATTTTGAAAGCAAATATCGAGCGCGAAGCGCGAGTGCCTTGCTGAGAATGTGTTCTTTAAAGTCGATAGAACCTTAAGTAAATTATTTCTTCTTTTTATGTAAAACTGACGTAAATAAACCAAAAGCAAGTCAGAACGATGAAGTTTACTAAGAGAGCATTAGCCCGCGAAGCGCGCAATAGCGAGCACACGAAGTGCGAAAACCTAAAGGAACCAAGCTTCAAGCGTCAGCCAAATTTTTCCGAGAGCGTAGCGCGAGGTGAACACATTAACGAGAGCGAGATCCAACAGGTGTGTGCATGTGTTTTGAAAAAAAAATTTCCCGGTAACAGAATGTCAGATAAGAATTTTTTTCTTGGTCTTACTAAATTTGATAAAAAGAGACAAATATTATACATATATTATTATTACTGAGCCTTCTCTAATCTATTTACTATTGGCCGCTTATTTAATGCGTTCGCCAATGAAATTGCTGGGTGTGTGTGTGGGGGGGGGGGGGGGTGCAGACGAACATGCACTGATTTTTCACGAGACCCATCTGGTAACCCTATTATAAACGCTCACTGCACTTCATTTCATAACTTTTTATCGCATACTTGAAACCACGCACTATAACGCTATGTATACTGATCGCGCTATAGCCTGGAACAAATATGACTGTCCAACTCTGGGCCAAAATTGAGATACAATTTGAAAAAGTACCGTTACTACTAGATGAAAAACAAGGTCGAGTATGGATTTCCAAGAAAGAAAGTAAAATTGACGAAGTTTTTTCCACTAAATTTGAATACTTAAACCAAAATTTCTGAGCAACTGTAGTTTTTTTCTTCAAATTTCAACACCCATCCCATAAGACGTTTGCATTTAATATTCTTATTGATTTTATTTGTAAAAAGAACTTATAAATATTAACCGCCTTGAAAAAATGTAGGCATGTTTTACTCATTGTTCAAAGGAAACCGTTTCACACTATTAGAATCTTGTCGGAATGTAGAATATTTACAGGCCGACTAAACTGCTAAGAAATTGAATTTTCGACATATAAAAGAAAATGACTCTAGAAATGATTAACGAATCAAAATTTGTTGACACACAGGAATGGAGCTTCATTTAGTGAATTTATCCTAAACTTTTTAGACGAATAGGTTGAATATTGTACGCTATAGGTCGATCTATACATTGCCATCTCTGTCACTCTTACGGCATTAGCCCAAATACCGCTCCGCTAAACGGTTCTAGAAAAATTGAGTCAATTGACTTTTGGAAAAAGTAAACAAAAAAACAAAAGTTGTTCAAATGGCTGTTTTTTGCAATCATTAGATGTATTAGCATCCTAAACAGAATTTCTGAAAGGAGTCACGCTTAACATTAATTTCAAATGTTTCTAGGACATTTTAAAGTCATGCGTTATCTACTCTCGTGTAATTAAGGTTCGTTTATCCAAAGAATATAAGAAAATGTTGTAGAATTTCATCAAATCAGAATTAAAAAGATTAGAAATTGTTGCTTGGTGCAAAAGAAACCAAAAAAATTTTTTTTACTTTTTTTTCATGAAAAAATTAATTTTCAAAATTCATCAAATTTTTTTTATTCGCTTTATTTCGTGAATACTTATTTAGATCAAAATAACATTCACATTAAATTCCTTGAAACGTAATAGAAACAATTATATCGCTGAGATCTAAATAACAAGAAATAAAAATTCATTTTTTTAAACTGAACATATAAGGGGTGTCTTATTTTTCTTCGGTCATATTCAACAGTTCCTAGACATCAAATTTCTTTTTTCGATAGATTCTTTTCGGTCTTACGGTAACTATTGGTTCTGTACGTTTAGCTTTCTTCATTTTCAAAAGCTGTGGTTTTACTTGCCACGGTTTACCCAAACTGTAATGAGTACATGGATGGGTTTCAGGACAATTGTAGCAACTCATTTCATTAAAAAATATGTACTTTTCGTTGTTCTTCCTCCAAGTCCACTGATGCGCACGCATTGTTCCATTGAAAGTATCGATCTTTTCTGGTAGGTGTTGATCGACTTTGTCAATATCTTCGGAAGTGATGACTTTGACGAAAACTTTCTTCGTTTTATCTTGAAGAACTGTGAATAAACTATTCACATCCACAATGTCGTTTTCATGCGCAATGACTTGATCTGCTGCTCCCTTAATAGTAGCACCTACTCCATCTGCAGCACTTTTACCGTGTCCAGCCTCTGTATAATTATACGTGATCGAATCAATTTGTTTCCATTGGTCTGGAAGACAGGTAGTTAAGAGAACGAACATAGATTTGTTTCGGTACTGTGTGGTCGGACCATCACTCAGAAAGTGCAAATGCGTTATTTCAGGATGATGTTGAAGCTGATTTTGAATTACAGGTGTGATGTGTGGTATAATAGCAGAAGGATCGTGTCTGAGAGAAGCAGAGATAGTACAAAATGCTTTATGGTAACTTTTTCTATAAAGCATACCCGTATGTAAAGTTATCTGCTCTCTCGATGCTCTAAAGTGAACTGCTTGAGGTTCTTTTCCATACTTTGTCAAAAATTTTTGCGAAAAATCTATGTGCAATAAAAGGTCTTTTTTGGACAAAGATTTTTTGAGATGATTACAGACTTTGTACTGATGAGCGATTCTTGCTACATGGCCCATGAATTTTGGCAACGCTTCTTTGATTTTTTTTTTACATCGCGTACTGTACAATAAAAGAATTGTTTAACAGTGCGTTGTACTATTATGCTCTTTTTTGTTTTCCCACTAACTCTGTTCTTTTTCAGTTACCCATTGTTTTAGATGAATTATAGAATCTGCCTCATGTGGAAGATAATCTATCGTTTTATCTTTGCAGAATACGCATTTTCTTAAAAGACAGTCTTCATTTTGTCTGTCACAACAGACGGAAGATAACACTTGCCTTATATTATATTGCCTTATGAGTTTCGAAAAATTCATACCTTGGATTAGAAGTTTCATACTCTCATGAGGCATACAAAGGCACGTGTCTCTTCCCGTAATTTTTGGGGCTAGAACCCAAAACGGTCGAAGCTTGCAGAATGCAGAGTAGCTGACTGAAAATACGGAACACTTCAAATACTTTCGATGCAACTCTTTCAAAGTATCTGTGAGGTATCTTTTTTGCTTTTTGACTTTTTTTTGGTCACACAAACTTTTTTTTCAGGGCAACATATGCTTACGTCATCTCTGAGAGAAAACAACTTTACTGAATTAATCACCGCTTTTCTAAGTCCAAAACTAGTCCTATTTGTAGAATTTTTATTCGAACTATATTTTCGCAATTGCTTCAAACCTAATAAGGACTTGAATTTTTTCAACATTCTGTATTTTTTTTAAACTCTTCCAGAAAACGTACTATAGAAAGATCTCTTCACTTTAACAGACTTTATGTTGCTCACACTTTCTTTTATTTGACTCAGCAAAACTTCGTTAAAAATGAGTCTTTTTTCTACATCTTTATCAACTTTTTTAGTTTTTAAATACTTTCGGACTTTCGATTTTGGCGATAGTGTTATTTTATTGTTAGCTCTGCTGATTCTTTTATTTGAAGCCCAAACTTTTCGTTTAAGTTTTTTATTTTTCTCTTTTAAATCTGCAATATCAGACTTTGCTGTTTGCAATTCTCTGACCGTTTTACTCCGACGACGCAAAACTTTTTTTCGGCCTATTTTTTTCTGTCTGTTGATATCATCCTTCTTCATGTTCAATTCTTTGAATTTTTTATCAATCAAAACATCTTCTTGCTTTTGCGAATTAACACCTTGATCTTGTAAAAAAATTTCGTTATCCATTGTAGATGTAGCAACAATGTTCATCAAAACTTCTTCGTCAACTGAAGCTTGAGAATCAACATTTTCTTCATCTCTCTTCTGTTTACGAAGTCGATAATTTTCTCTTGCTTTTATCCTACGAACCATTTTTTCTTTTTTGCTCAGGTCCTTTATTAGTAGAACTTTCTTCTCTTCTTTGGCCTTTTCATATCTATTTCACATTTGAAACGTTGTGTTAGTCACAGATAAATAATTTTTTTATTTTCCTTCCTTAGATCTGAATATTAATTTATGAATATAGAAAAAGTTAAAACATATTTTTGAAATGATTAATCAAATATTTTTAATACATTTTAAATTTCAGGTTTTGGTTTTTTGAAGAAAAACCTATAAATCTATACCTTAAATGTCCCTTGACTTGAGCTTTAGCCTTTTCAATCGGATTTTCTTTAATTTGTTTACGTTTTTCTCGTGCAGCTTTAGCTCTTTTCTCTTTTTTCAATTTTTGCTGCTCTTTTTCAATGTGAGGCAGATTCGAAGATTTCCGATTAAACTTGGTCATTTTTCCATTCAATTCCTGATAATTATATTTTTATTTACGATGTAAATAAAATGCACGATGACAGCTCACGATGTAAACAAGGTGTGAACATAACCTTTAACGAAATTCATGATCGTAGTATCAAAGGGTTCACAAATGAAAATTAAATTTATTTTGCATTTATAATTACTGAAATTGTTTCATTCATTTGCTTTATTACTTATCTAACCAAAAAAACATGATTCTTTCACAGACTCGTCGTCTTGATAATTTTTTTGCAAAATAATATTAGACGGGTAATATTTTCTATCAGTTCGCCCCTGAAATGTCTAAAATTCGGTCACGATAATGGAAGTCACGCGAATTGAAAATAACACAAAAAATGATTTCACAGACTGAAACCAGAATGAATCATAAAATCCTTTGGAAAATTGTTTTATCCCTTTTCATTCGACATTTCTACATTTGATTCACTCTACTCTGATCAAAAATGTAAGCGATATCACTAGTTACGAGAATCGATACTAATAAAAATACGCAATGTTTTCCTTACATTTTTCGTGGTTTTCAAAGTAAGTACATACTTTTCTCATAAAGCTTTGAGTGATATGAGTAGTGAGAGGTTTTTTCTTTGAATTTATCACAGATTCGGATCGAGAAAATTAATCATAATAACTAAATAATAACAATATGTGTATTGACGTAACCTCCAAAATATTTTCAGAGACATCCATATTTTGATATATATTGTTATGAATGTTATGATTAAATTGAAATATTACTGTGGAAAATTGTACCTTTTTAGGTATATTGTAAGACTGTTGAGCATGAATTTAAAAACAGTGCTCTATATATCTTAAATATGATGCTAAAATATGCATTTGGTATACGTGGACATGCTCCAAACCCATTTTTTGGGTATATAATGTTATTTTATTCTGATTTAAGGACATATAATCTAAATTTTACTTTGAAATACATTATAAGTCACTAAAATGAAGATCTTTATCAAGTTTTATAATGTATGTACAAATATTTTTATTAATATATCCTTTGGACATAAAAGTGCCCTGTTTTTGGAGAATCACCCATATACTGGAACTTCATATTCTCGACAATATTGTTTCTGTTGTGCACTCGAGGCCTGACATAATTCACCAGTGAAATCTTGGCACCTCCAAGAGCACCGATGATCAGGACGACTAACTTAACAGAATATTCCGAGTATAACCGTCGCACTCACTTATAAGGTCCTTATACCGAAACTTCGATAACGAACATGGTTCGAGTCTCAAAGTCAAGAAGAACTATTTCAGGGCTCAAGTGCGGAACAGAAACAATTGTCGAGAATATGAAGTTCCAGTGTATGCGTCACTTCTCATTTTCGATAATTGACGCTATTTTCCTAGGAGAGTTTGGCGGAGAGGTATTACGGCTAATGCCGTTAAATGACAGAGATGGTAATAAAGTACTCTTAGTGCCGCATTTGCCTCTCCCGCAGGAGTTGGGCAACAAGGCAGTATGTGTCCTAGATGATTAGGGTGAGCATGTCACGCTCTGCAGCTATGATCGGGAATGTCTTGGCTCAAAATGTGGCGACGACATCCAGGTGATTTAAGGAAAGCAAACGTTAGCTTATACGACATCGACTGAGCATTCATGATTCTGTGGAAGATGCCGTGCATCCTCTTGTTGAGCTGTTCGCGGAAGTTTTCCTCCTGTGCTTTCTTAATTCAGGCCTTCAGGAGTGAGTGCTCGAGATGGATAAGATTTGATGAATTTTTCTTACCCCTGATATTGAAGTCAAGGCCGAGTGTTTCAGCAGCTTCCTCCGCTACTTTGTGTAAGAACGCTCCTTTGCCTACTTCTTCGTGCTTCCTAACCATTTTAAGAAGAGAGTTTCGTCCATTTGCGACTATATGTGCTGTACCCTGAATAAACCTGTTGCAAAGACATTTAAGATTCAGTATTTCGCGACCACCTTGACAGCGTGAGATGCAAAGTCGCGGAACAGAAGACTTGAGGTGCATGCTTTTGTTCATGTACATAACCCTCCGTGGCCCGATATCGAGGGATCTGAGCTCGTCCTTCGTTCATGGATTAACTCCAAATCAATAGTGTACTATCGGGACGGCAAGCATGTTCGTTGCAGATACTTTGTTCCTCGCGGACAGTTCGGAAGACCAAATCAGTGGGATGAGACATTTATATCTGCTGCGGAGGGTATCTTTTATACATTTTACGTCCTGAATGAGGCTCTGTAGCACGCCCAGGTATGTATAGTTCCGCCAGCGGTGAGCGGTATAGCGCTTCGGTCGACGAGCTTTGGATCTTCAGGGATGCCATTAGGTTTTCCGCGCTTCGAATAAACCTTGGCACATTTTTCGGACTGACGAAATGCGAAAGACAGTAGGAATAATGTGGTGTTTCCAGATGATAGGAAATCTGGTTTTCCAAAGTGGCATCAATCTCTCTATGCACCTCTCGTTGTACGGATGAACCTTTAAGCTTTGCAACAGACAAATGATAAGTCTGTGGGAGGGTGAATCGAAAGCTTTCTGGTAATCAATCCAGGCCATCGATAGGTAGCGCTGGTAAAATGCTGCGTCTTTGCAGACACATCTATCGATGAGCAGGTTCTCCCGACATCCTGCTACGCCTTTCTTTGATCTAATTTGGCCATACATGGGGCGTTATTTCTCAAGTGTACCCACTCAAAAAGTCGAAGTTGTCTGATCTAAGTTAAACTTAGGCAAAGTGTTGTGCTATTGGATAGTAGTATGTGGGGAAAAAATTTTGTCATTCGGATAAGTATTGACCGAAGGTCAATACGCATTTTATCGAAAAATAAATACTTGACCTTCAAAAGTGAAGGTCAAAAATGAATTTCACTTTTTTTGGAAAAACGACAGGTTTTTTTGGTTTTTTTTTTGGTCTTAAAAGAAAGCCCAGGTTTTTTCCTATAAGACCATGTAGATTAGAAAGTGGGATTCAAATTTTTAATGTATGAAAATAAGCGTTGAGTACTCTGGTACGCTCGTGACACTGGCGCTAGAGCTCCGCAGCGCACCGTGGTGCCTTCATGGTATTGTGTTTTTTCAAAAGTAATAATATATGCGAGTATATTTGAACGCTCTCTGCAATTTTCAGGGTTGAGACTGCCATTATTTAAATGCCTGCATTACATTCACTGATGAATTTTGAAAAAATTTTGAATTTTGGAAAATCTAGTTATTGAATAAGAGGTCGGGTCGAAAAAGTGGTTTTATGGATCAAGTAAAATTGAAGCTTGGAGATTTTTTTTGCTGATGTCTGGTCTTCTATCTGCCTTTCGTTTTTTTAGTGACAGTTGTTTTCACTTTTTTTCCAATTTTCGTTTCTTCTCTTTTGGGAAGTAGTCGCATTCCGTGGCTGAAGAAAATCTCTTCAATAGAAGTCTCCCATCTTCAGTAGGTATGAATGCATGGTATTGCAAAGTCCCTTTGATTGTTACTGCAGCATCGAATCTGCTTTTCAGATCTTTAGCAGTGTCTTCGTGATCTTCCTTGCTACTAAAAATGATTTCAGTTTCCTTGCAGTACTTCTTTGCCCACTGAAATAGAGATGAAGCATCTAGAATGCGATCTTCAGCGAAACACTTCAGGCTAAACCTTGCTGAATTTCGCTTCACATTCGCCCCTATGCCATTACATGCACCCTTACCATGAGCGGTAGGATGGTAATGCCACTCAGCTGGAATTCCGAAATCTGCCTTGTGAGCTAGGATATTAGCAAAATTGCTCTTGTTCTTAAAATGCTGACCTGCTCCATCTGAGACGTAGTACACCTTTTGGACTGAAAAATTTGCCTTAAGATAATTCAGAATTATCTTCTGGTACTCATAAACGGCAACAGTCTCATGACTCACATTGTCTGATGTGATTGCCATGCTTTTATGCTTGAGTTCTCCATCTTTTACATAATAAATAACTACTGTGAATATTGTGGCCTGATCATTATTCCAGTGAAATCCTTGCGCCGAGTTTTGGAGCACGAACTTAAAGTTCTCAGCGAAATCAAATGAGATAACGAATTCACCATTTTTCAAAGTTATCTTTAGATTTTTGAAAAATAATGACTGCTCTGTAGCAAGGAAATGATGCGTTCTTAGCTTCAGCAACGCTTCACAAAGCTCATTCACAAATTCATCAACATTCAGCATCAGCGTCTTTAAAGTACATCTGTCAGTCTGCAGCCAAGAATCAAATTTGATTTCTTCCAAATCCTCCTCATCAAAAGCTTCAATCAAGTTATCTTTGATTTCAGTAATACCCGGGCAATTTTGGCATTCTTCTAATTGGCAGGAACTTGTCGCATCAAGGCACACAGTTAACTTTAAACAATCGCGATAATCATTTAAAATTAACTCTGAATCGTTCGTTAAATATTGCATATTTATTTCTTTTAGCATTAACTTCACGTTTTCATGGTGAACACAAACGCATACTGTGTGTGTACCGCTACTCCCTGCCAAAACGCAATGTTTCGGTCTGAGTCGTGTGAATTTCGTGAAGCCTATTTTAATATCTTCATGTTCTGACTGGAATTCTGCATACAATTCATTTAAATTGCACAAAATCAATCTTTTCTGAACGAGAAGTTTCTTGTCACTCACTCGAACAGACACACAATCCTTCATTCCAGGCATTAAGCGACTCATGTCGTCACGCTCATAAAATTTGGATACGAGGTCTTCAGTTTCAAGACTCAAAGGCCTTCCTCTTTTTGGCGTATAGTCCAGTCAACGGGGAACAAATTTAACTCGACTAACCGAATTCGGAAAAGTAGAATTTTTTTCCACAGATACGTTGGGGATGACTTTATAAAGATACTGTAAAAAGTCCCCAAACATACGTGTACGGCTACGGCCGCCATTATGGAAAGTGTTAAACAATAACATGTTTTTTAAAATAACTCGATAACGGTTGATTTTAGGTCGAAAATGGTTATGTTAAAAAATATCCACCATTTTATAGTGCACAAAAAAGGTTCTTATACTTGTAGACGTATTGTCAACGGTTAAGCTGTAAAATTGGATTAACTGCACAATTGTGTGATTTCTGAACAAATACAGTTAAACTAAAAATATCCTGGAAAGAACTTCGGAAATAGATCAGGCGATTTGCACTGGAGCAAATGCATGT
>CAKNXH010062456.1:0-51202 GCA_932178445.1 Andricus quercusramuli
GTCGGAGACGCCCGATCCGCAATGGCAGGTGTTAGGACGCACTATACACCTGCCGAAAAAAGGCAACTTGTCCAACCCAGACAATTGCAGGCCAATAACTTGTTTAAACACACTGTATAATATCTTTACAGCTGTCCTAAACAACAGGATTGTTCGACGAATTGGACCAGTGTGGCGAGAGATGCACGAATAACGCGGCTCAAGGAAAGGCATAGCATGATGTCGGGAGAACCTTCTCATCGATTGACGTGTCTGTAAAGACGCAGCATCCTATCAGCGTGACCTGTCGATGGCCTGGATTGATTACCGTAAAGCTTCCGATTCAACCTTACATAGACTTATCATCTGTCTGTTGGAAAGCTTAAGGGTTCATCCACACATCATGAGTTGCATAGAGAGATTAATGCCTCTCGGAAAAACTAGATTCACTATCTCATCTAAAAAAACATCGTGTGATCACTAACAGTGTCACCTTTCAGAGAGGTGTGTTTGCGGGTAACACCATGAGCCTTCTCCTCTTTTGCTTCACATTATTGCCATTATCTCTCGCACTTCGCCATTCAAAAGGGTACCTCTATGAAAACCTGGAAATTGAAAGCATAAGGTCACTCATGTATTCTAATTGGATGATCTTCAAATGTATGCTGAAAATAAAGAAAAACTACATCTAGGTCTACACATTGTCAAAGAGTACACTGAAGAGATTTGAGTGGAGCTCGTGTTAGAGAAATGCGCCAAGAATTGTTTGAAGAAAGGAAAACTTAATGGCATCCCCGAAGATCCTGAACTCGTTGACAGAAGCACTATACGACACCTTGGTGCTGGAGAGACCTATACATAGCTGGGCCTGCCACAGAGGCACATTCAGGACGTGACATTTATGAAGAGTACTCTCCGATGGAGATACAAACGTCTCACCCGCGGATATGGTGTTCCGAACTATCGGCGAGAAACAAAGTATCTGCGATGAACATGCTTGCCGTCCAATACTCTGTTCATTTGGAGTGGTTCCATGGACGAAGGACGAGCGCAGATCCCTTGCTATCGGGACGCGAAAGGTTTTGCACATAAACAAAAGCATGCACCTTAAGTCTTCTGTTCCGCGACTTTACATCTCACGCCGCCTAGGTGGTCGCGGAATACTGCACCTTGAATGTCTTCACAACAGGATTATTCTGGGTACAGTACATGTAGCTGCAAATGCACAAGACCCTCTTCTTAAAATGGTCAGGAAACATGAAGAAGCGGGCAAAGGGGTGTTTTTGTACAAAGCAGCGGAGGAGGCTGCTGAGACACTCGGCCTTGACTTAAATATCAGGGTTGAGCAAAATGCATAAAATCTTATCCTTCTTGAGTACTCACTCCTGGAGGCCCGGATCAAGAAATCACAGGAGAAAAACTTCAACGACCAGCTTCTCGATAAGAGGATGAACGGCATCTTCCACAGAAATGTGGAGGATCAGTCGCTGTCGTATGAGCTAAAGTTTGCTTTATTTAAATCACACGGATTGAAGTCGGGCCCAGAGAGTTTCATTTTGGCATGTCACGATGGAGTCATTTCCAATCTAGCATACCGTCGCCACATTTTGAGCCAAGACATTCCCGATGATAGCTGCAGAGCGTGTTATGCACACCCCGAGCATCTAGGACACATACTATCTAGTTGTCCAACTCATACGGGAACGACCTACATCAAAAGGCACAATGCGGCACTAAGAGTGATTCGTTACAATCTCTGTCACTCGTACGGCATTAGCCCAAATACCGCTCCGCTTAACGCTCCTAGGGAAATCAAGTCAATTGTCGAAAATGAGAAGTCCCGTATATACTGGAATTTCATATTCTCGACAATTGTTTCTGTTGCGCACTCAAGGCCTGACATAGTTCTCCTTGACTTCGAGAAACGAAAAATGTTCGTCATCGAATTTTCGGCACCAGCTGACAAAAACGCCATAGCTAAGGGGAAGGAAAGAGGGAGAGGTATTACGATTTTATAAGGGAGTTGCGACGGTTATACTCGAAATATTCTATTAAGCTGATCGTCTTGATCATTGGCGCTCTTGGAGGTGCCAAGGTTTCACTGGTTAATAGCCTGAAAAACATCCCTGTGCGTCGTCGTATTGAATTCGTCGCAGACTGCAACCACCTATCTCACGGTCGTGAAACGTGGTTACAGCTAAAATCTTACAGCGATTTCGCTGGGAGCGGGTGCAATTTTTCAGATTAGCACCTGCTCCCGGCGAAATTCTGCAGTTCCCCTTATGACAATTTTCTTAGTGAATCGATTCATGTGGATCAAAACTGAAAGTATCAAACAACACTACTAACCATGTGATACTCCCTCTAACCTTCCCGTATAAGTAGTGCCATGATGATCCATGAAATAAATTGAAGGGACTCCCCAAGGAATGTCAGGTGATCCATCAGCTGGAAGTACAACTTTTGCAGTCGAAATAACATTATTACCTCTTTTTATCATACAGTTGTACTAGGTAAAAGTCTGCCTTCTATTATTTTCGTCAAAGTAATGAAGTCTCCGGGTTGAATCCAAAAATGATTGGCTTCAATTCTAACATGTCTCATACGATTCGCCAGTTATGGAACGCCAGGTGCATTACCAGATGCACTGATTACTGTGAAAAAAATGTATTTATGAAATTTGCTTACACGGAAAAAATGACTGCTAGTAATTAGATAAGCACTTGGGCAAACAAATTCCTGTTTTCATATTCCGTTACAGATACAAATATTCAGATTTACGGAAGGGTTTGGTAAGGCAATTTTCTGATTCCACTTTCACTTTCACCTTCATGAAAAACAATTGAAGAGAACTATTGATGAATAGTAGGAACTGTTCTCTAAAAAATTACACTGGCTCCCAGTTGTGTGTACATTAAGGTGGAACTACATTTTTTTATTGAATTTTCATGAATAACACACGGAAATTAGTTCGAATAAACACAAAAATAA
This sequence comes from Andricus quercusramuli, assembly GCA_932178445.1. NCBI lineage: Eukaryota > Metazoa > Arthropoda > Insecta > Hymenoptera > Cynipidae > Andricus > Andricus quercusramuli. The sequence goes on from CAKNXH010062456.1 coordinate 2,971, forward strand.
ATCAATTTTTCTTTAAAAAAAAAAAGATATTCAGAGGTGACGCCAGCCATATGATGTTTGACACGTAGTTCCCATAAGAAAAAAAGACGTTTTTGTAAATTTTATTCAGAATCATCAATATTAGCTGAATCGATTCGAAGCCCAACTTTTATGTTCCCAATTAGCCATAGAATGCGAATAAAATATTACTTTTTATATATCAACCCCATAAGACTGTTTGATTGTGTCCCAAAAAACCGCATTAGTAAAAAAATGCGTTTTGATATTTTTTTGCGGGAATTATGATTTTTTGTCGTTTTTTGAATACGAATTGTTTCTAATACATGAAGTGCTACTTTAGACTGATAATTAGATGTTTAAATAAATGATATATATATAATAAATTATTGTTTTTAGCAATTTTCTCTTAGAATGGGGATAGAAAGTCGCGGTTTTTAAAAAAATTTTCATATTTTTTCAGTATTCAATTAGAGGGCGGTGATAGTGCATTAATGTTAACAAACATAATTATTTAAACAATTAATTACAATTGTTGATAGTGTTCTCATGGAATAAGGCTAGAAAGCTGCAGTTTTATCTGAAATTTTCAATTAATGCAATATAGTTGCTGTTTCCTCTGAAATTTTCAACATTATGTAAAGATAATATTATTAACTATAATAAACATTTGTTTGAACAATAATGTTTGTTAACAATGATGAACCATTATTACCTCTCTCTAATTGAAAATTGGACAAAAAGTGGAAATTAAAAAAAAAACCTTTTTTCTATCTCAATTCTAGGAGAAAATTGCTAAAAACAATAGTAATGTGTTTAAACAATCTATTTACAGATATCTATGTGACGAAGAAAAATGTTCTAAAGACAAATTTTGATGAAAAAAATTTTTTTGAAAAGAAAAAAATGTTTTTAAACAAATTTGTTGAGAAAAATGTTGGCGCTTAAGCCCTTTTGTACGGCGAACGGACAGACGGTCATTAAAAATTGTATTGAACCAAATTTTTAAGACAGATTTTTATAATAAATCTCATGTTGAATATTAGGGTACAGAAGTCCAGTTGAAGGTTAAGAATAATTAATTATGCTATCGTCATTTTTTTCCTGAAATATGTTACAAGATTTGAATCTCGCAACGTAGAACTAAAAAAAGTTTCTTATTTAAAAAATATTTCCAATGGAAATTTCTTCTCATAAATTTCATGTTAAAAAGAGATGTAAGAAAGCCTAATCGAAGATTGAGATAAATATGACGTGTGGCTGTCATTTTCGCTTTCCAATTTGTTTCAGAATTATAGAATAAAAATAATTTAATGTGTAATCGTCATTTGTTTGCCACATGTTACAATGTTTGAATCTCACAACGTGGTACCAAGTACAAATTTTGCTTTTAAAAATTATTTAATACCCATTTTCATTATAAAGTCTCCGTAGAAGATAATTGTATAGTAGTCAAATTTGAAAGTTAGGTATGAAATAACGTGTTGTTGTCATTTTCTTGTTGCCATATGTTACGTGATTTGATTCTCGCAACGTGACACTAAAAATTAATTTTTCATGAAGCTTTCAAACATTTATCATAGATTTTATGTTGAACATAATTGTATGAGAGTCTAATGTAAGATTAGGATTAATTTAATGTGTAACAGTCATTTTTTTGTAGCCATATGTTACATTATTCAAATCTTGCCGCGTGGCACTGAATTAAAATTTTTATTTAACAAATATTTCAAATACAATTTTTAAATTATTTTCTAGCAAAGTACAATGTCGTGAGAGACTTCGTATTGGTCATATGTTTGCACGAGTGCAAAATAAAACCTAGCATTTGTTCGCTGATTTTACAATATAACTGATGAGCGAATAGAATTTTAGTTATGGGTCATAGATAATGCCAAAATCTTTTGTTAAGTGAACCCTTTTTACTGTTATACCATCAAGTTGATATGTGAAGTAGATCAGAGTCATACGCCTCGAGAATGAAATAACTTGACATTTTTTAGATGTTCATATCCAACCCCATTCCTGTACACCATCGCAGAAACTTCAATAGACCAACCTGTAGCGCTACACAATCTTTCATACGAAAGACCACAATGTAAACTTTGCTATCATCTGCAAAAAGAATTTTGTTCAAATCCGTTGATTTATCTACATCATTAAAAAATATTGTAAACAATGTTGATCCAAGATTCGAGCCTTGAGGTACACCCGACGTAGGAGTGAACGCTTTTGAACTACATCCTGAAAATTGAACAAAATGTTCCTTATTTGTCAGAAAATTCTGCAGCAGTGATATCAGATTACCTGGAATGCATTAATAATGAGCTGCGTGAAAATTGTTAGGTTCCTGAGCGTGGAGCGACCGTGTACAGAACCATGTTGACGTTCTGATAAATAGGGTCTAATTGAGGATGATATGAAGCCTGCTCGACATGATTCTAGAATTTTAGAGAAGTTATTTAAGATTGCTATAGGATGATAGTTTTTTAAATCTTCTTCATTACCAGATTTATGAACTGGGCAGATTTTAGCTTGTTTCCAAATTTTAGGGTAGATCCCTTTATCAAGAACTATATTGAAAATAAAACAGAGTGGATTTTCGCATGATCTGATAAGAAAACGGGGTATCAAATCAGTACCAGAAGTTAGTTTGTCTGGTAAAGGATTAATTTGCAAGTCTTATATCAGAAAAGTCAAGCTTAAGTTTAAGGCCCATTTGACCCTTGAATAAAGATGTTGTGGTAGGAAGTCTGGACTGCCTAGCGGGAACATAAACACTCCTAGAGTAGTCTGCAAAATTATTGACAATCACCGTTGGCTTGGATAGCGTAATTCCGTTATAGTCTATGATGCCCGGGAGCCTTGTTTCACTTCTCATGCCACCTATGTATGCCCAAAACTTTTTAGGCTCTTTTTCTAACGCTTCTTCCGAATCAGAATTGAATGTATTAAAATCTCTTGTAATCAATCTCTTTACCTGCGATCTTATTGACGAAAAACTATCTAACAACAGTCCGGAAACTACATTCTTGGTTTTTCTTCTTAGTTTCCCTTTATATTTAATTTTACCAATTAATTCCTTTGAATACCAAGCAGGAAATTGACTCATTTGTCCATGTGAAGTGAACTTGGGAATCGTTTCTTCTATTGCTCAAAATAGATTAGTATATAAAAAATCACGCGCTTCTTCCACGTCAGTACAAATGTACAAATCAGTCCAATTTGACTCTCTTATCTTAGTTGACACTTTATCTATGTCGGCTTTCCTATTTCTTCTTCAAAATATTTATCTTTGTTGTGAATCATAATTTTAAAATTTGTTAAGTTCACTGTAAAAACTATGATTCCATTTTATTCGAGCATCATTTTTTTAGCATCCTGTTATAATACCAAAACGTCTTTTTTTGAAGCCATCGTTTGTGCTATTTTAGTTTGCTAACTTCAGATTGAAAAGTGATACGTGCTTGCAAACAGGGAGTAGCAGGGAGTATTGTTTTAATTGCTTGCATTTTCATGATTGAGGGAAACAGATAACATTTGAAACAGAAAAAATTTGATTCTCACTTAATTCCGGTTTCGATCCAAAAAAGTTGTACTAAAACGTCATTTAGGGGCATCAAAATAAAGTGGCATTAGAATAGAGCCACTCGAGACTTTGCTTACATATTACTTCATAATTAATTACTTATTTTCTTTGCAAAACCTCAAAAGATAATTTTATTTCTATTAACTTCCATCTGTTATTTTCAAAATTTACATAAATTTGTTAAAAATAATGAATAATGTTTTCATTTCAATAGCACAATAAATAATATTGACAATATTTAAATTTTCACAACTTATTTTAATAACATTTTTTCTAATATCTCGCAATTTCAATTTTCTTTATTGGCATTTATTTTTAAAGCAGTACCTTATCATGTCAGTTATTTTTTCTTATTCGATTCTAAAACTATTTAACTTTCTTCTTGAGGCGATCGATTCCATTTCAAATCAGGCAGGATTCTACATTTGGAATCGCAGAATCTGTCGGGATGAAATATGTTGTTTTTCAGAGGAAATTATGCGATACGTATTTTTCCGATTTGCAAAAAAAATCCTAAAAAGTTATGCGTGTTTGAATTTTGTGCTTCGTTTTTCAAAAAAAAAAAAATTTTTTCTTTAAGCCTCTATAACTTCTGACCTAATTGAGATATTTATTATTTTGTTTTAATTCTAATAGACTTTAACGTCTTTCTTCAAAGTGCTACGGAATATTGAAAAAAGTTTTAAAGTTAACAATAGGTTTTTTTCTTGAAAAATGAAAGATCGATTTTCCCAAAAAACCAACCTTGAATTTCATGCGATTTTTTAAATATTTACTTTCATAATGAAGATATCTTGTAAGTTCGATGCTTGCTAAATAACTTCTGTAGCCAGGAGAATCCTTTTTTTTACAATCGAATTTCCTCCTTTTTCTCGAAAACAATGACAGATACGAAAAAATGTCAATATGAAAGTTGCTCGTCTAAAAAAATGCTATGGAAAATTTATCTTGTTTATTGTGATACCTTCCACAGTTTACGAGAAAAATTCAAAAATTACATGAAAAAAAAAAATTTCTCCCGTCTTTCCCGCCTTTCTTCTATGATTAGAAACTTTTCAAAATTTGTTGGAAGAATAAAAACGGTGTGGTTTTCCAGAAAATGTATTTTTTCATGTTTTAAAAATTCGAAGAAATGAATGAAGAAGATTTTCTTGAAAGCCCAACCCTTTTTATTCTCCTAAATATTTTATCAATTTTCTGCTAATAGAAGAAAGGCATCTCTTAAGGACCATGCAAGCTAAACCATTTTTAGGCCGGTAGATTTTTTTTTCTAAAAATGTAATTTTTGAAATTTTCTTGTACACTATGAAAAATATCGCAAGAGAACAAAAGAAATTTTCCATAGAATTTTTTTAGACGAGCAAACTTTCATCTTAACATTTTTTCGTATCTGTCATCGTTTTCAAGAAAAAACAGTAAATTGGATTGTTAAAAAAAAATTTCCCTAACTAGGTGTTATTTAACAAGCATCAAACTTACAAGATATTATTATGACCAAAGCACAAGTTCAAAAAAAAAAAAAAAAAAAAAAAAAATTGGCAAATATTTAAATGTGCGTTTTTTGAGAAAACCGATTTTTAATTTTTTGAGAAAAGATGAATTTTCAACCTGAAAATAAGAATTTTCCGCACAAAAATTAATTTTCAACATAATAATCAAATTTTCCACCAACGAGGTGAATCTTCAACCAAAAAGATGAATTTTTAACAGAGTAGCTCAACTTTCACTCACGCAATTGAATTTTAATTTTAAAAAGATCAGTTTTCAACAAAACAGTCCAATTTTGACCAAGGAGATGAATTTTCAACTTAGAATATGAATCTTCAAGAAAAAATTATTTCTTAACCAAGTGGTTCAAACAAAATGTTTAATCAAAGTAGTTGACTTCTCAAGCAAAGGAGATTTATTTTCAACCAAACAGTTGCATTTTTATGCAAAAAAGATTAAATTTCTTCTATAACAACTGTATTTTTGAATACAAAAAAATATTAGAAAAAAGATTTGAATTTCTATCTGAAAAAGTTTTCAGTTGGGCTTTTCAACATTAAATTATGAGTTTTAAATAACAAGTAAATTTTCTACAAAGAAACTTGAATTTTCAACCCAAAAAGACGAATTTTCGACAAAAATATTTCAATTGATTTTTCAACACAAAACGTGAATTTTCCTCAACAGGTAAATTTGCTACGCAATAGTTGAATTTTCAACAAACCAGTAGGATTTTGGACGAAGCAGGATGGCTTTGTATCAAAATTATTGGATTTCCAACCAAACAGTTGTATTCCTATTCAAGAAAGATGAAATTTCTACTCAAAAGATGAATTTTTGAATAAAAAACATAAATCTTCAAGAAAATAGTTGACTTTTAATCCACGAAAGATTTCAGCTGATGTTTTAAAAATTTAGTCAATTTAATTAAAAATCTTCAATATTAGTTTATCGAGTAGATTCTGAACACCTCTTTTCACAATTAGCCATAGAATACAGTTCAAAGATCACTTTTCGAATTTCACCACCGATTTCTTTTCCTGAATGCAAAGTTTGTGCACACCAATTCCTGCAGAAAACTGCAGACTTTCATACGTAGATTCAAACCGGCAGAATGAGAAACAATATACGGTTTTGAAATCGTTTTTTATTTACTATTGTTCAACAACTTGTGATATGAAATATTATTTCACAAATAATAAATAATTTAAATTTCAAAGACTTTTAATTTCAGTTCAGGCTAGATAGAATCTTGGTCTCCAATTTTCTGAGTAAATCGATTTATGTGGATCCGAACTGAAAGAATCAAACAACCCCAATATTAACCATGGTGTGCACCTTCTAACCTTCCCTTAAAAGGAGCGCCATGATGATTCACGTATAAAACGTGAGGGACTCCGCTAGGCACGTTAGCTCGTTTAAGTGTTGCTGTCAAAGTTGCATGATTATCTCTTTTTATCGCACAGGCGTATGTCACAAGCGCCGGTGCAGCGTTAACCTCCTCATATCCATCCATGCCTCGCAAACGTGCAAAAAAAATATTATTATGGGTGATGAAAACATAAGCGATGCTACGTGGATGACTCTGTCCGGGAGGATCTTGTGAAAAATCAACTTCTTCCAAATATCCTCCAACAATATCTGTAGATACAGGAACGCCATCTACTTCCTTCTGTATAGTGATAAGGTCTCCGGTAATAATATTAAAATCATTGGCTTCCATATTGAGATGCCCAACAAGATTTTCGAGTTGTGTAATGTCATGTCCATTACTAGATGCACCGATTTCTGTGAAGAACATTTTTTTAAATGAAATTTGTGTACACTGAAAACTTTACGCCCGCTACACAAACTCTGCACCAAGATTCTGTTTTTTCGTGTGCAAAAGTCTGTTTTGAAAATATAGTGAAAAAATGGATTTGGCGAGTTGTTGGCGCTAATCATGATCATCTTGCGTTTTCTGGATGCGTTTTTTTGATTAAAAATAATTAATTGTGCTATCGCCATTTTTTTCCTGCCATATGTTACAAGATTTGGATTTCGCAACGCCGCACTAAATGCAAATTTTGTTTTCCGAGACTTTTTATTACCTATGTTGAACATAATTGTATGGAATTCAAATTTAAGATTAAGAATAATTTAATTCCCATATGTTCCCGTATGTTTCAAATATTGCAACATATGTGAACATATCATCCCATATGTTACAAATATGGGAACATATGGGAACATATGATCCCATATGTTTCAAATATGGGAACATTTGGGAACATATGATCCCATATGTTTCAAAATTTCATCCGGTAAGGTGAGTTCAAATGAAAACTTGGTATACAAACATTTTTCACACATATTTTTACATAAATTTTATATCGAGCATAATTGTATGGAATTCCAATTATAGATTCAGAATAATTAAATGTATAATCGTCATTTCATGTCGCCATATGTTACAATATTTGAATCTCGTCACGTGGCGCTCAATATAAATTTCAATTTGAAAAATTATTCAATACAAATCTTTATTAGGAATTCTATGTTGAAAATAGTTATATGAAAGTTAAATGTAAGACTAAGAATAACTTAATGTGTAATCATCATTATTTAGTATCCATATGTTACACGGTTTGAATCTCGCAACGTGGCACTAAAAACCAAATTTCATTTTAAAAATATTTTGAACACAAATTTTCAATCATGAATTTTTAGTTGATCAGGAATGTATAGAAGCCAAATCTGAAATGACGATAAATTTATTATGCAAACCTCACTTTTTCATTCCCATGTGTTTCAAAATTTGATCCCGCGAGGTCACATTATATGTTACATAATTTGATTCTCACAACGTGGCACGAAACAAAAATTTGTAATAAAATATTTTAATGTCCATCATAAACATGTTAAAAATAATTGTATAAAAGTCTAATATAAGATTAAGAGTAATTTAATGTGTAATTGTCACTTTTTTGTTTCCATATGTTGCAAGATTCAAATCTTGCAACGTGGCACTAAGTGATAATGTCATTTCAAAAATGTATTCAAATATAAACTGTTTATGATGAACTTTGTGTTATATTTCGAAAATATGAGGTGTTTTTTATCAGTTGTATAATTTTAGGTACACTCACGTCTAAAAAGCCAAGCCACGTAGGCAAATAATAGAATGACTATGTTCATTGTTTCTAGATACGTGTATGGATAATGATAGAGAACTCAAAACTGATTCCGGAAAGAAAGAATTACGTGGAAAGTGGCTGCTGTCAGATTATTTACAGATAAATCTGTTAGACTTATCACTTATAGAACCTTCATGAATGTTTACGAAAAACATTTTTCTTCTATGTACACTAAACTTTCGAGCTAATATTCGATTCACCTCAGACTAGACTGTCTTTTGAACAGATAAATGGATGTTCATGTTGAAAAAATCAACGTGCAAATGTTAACGTAACAGTAGCATATTTGGTTGAAAAATGTCATATTATTTAAAAAAAATTAATTTCCAACAAAAAATGAAAAATCAGACACAGCTGGAGGAACTTTATTCACTACTTTGATACTTCATCAATGTTGTTCAATGACCTTCTAAACATTTTTGTATGCAGTAAAATTATGTTTGGTTTCAAAAGGGAAAGAAATGTGAAGAAAAAATCTTGGAATTTGGCGGCAAAGAAAATAATATAATAACTTTATTTTTTCCTGTCAATCATTATTAATAATTATTTCTACAATAAAGGTATGAATTCTTCATAATATGTGACATGGTGTAAAGTTATCTGAAGAACTAGTTGCTTCTCCAACTTTCCCATAAAAAGTCAGAAGTAAATGATTATATAAATTGTTTAGATATTTTTAGATGTTTCAAACAAAAATATTTCTATCATCCGGTAGCTGTGTAATTAGTTGATGAAAAAACTAAATTTTATGATGACGCGCAAGCCAACGCCTCCCAGAGAGGTGGAGGCTCTAATTCGGCAGCCAGAAGAACAGGATTCCTCTGCTGTTGAGCTGTGATGCAAATTCCTACCATACAGTATGGGGAAGTACAAACATCAACGGCAGAAGAAGAGGTTCAATTAAATACCTACCTGGTACTGAGGTAGAGATTCCAAATCGTGGTTATACTCCCACATTCCAGGTTTAAATTAGGAGTCAGGTCCTCAAGTTGACTCTATGCTTGGAACAACTAAGGAGCTGGATAGAAGGCTGGAAAGGAGCTGAATGGTGGAACACCCACCCGGAGGGGCTTCGGATAATCTATGAGACGGCTTCGCATTAATAAAATCAAAATATAATAAGAAATCAAATTAATACTAAGAAAGTAAAATTAGCCGTTAAGCCCTCTTGCCCCTTCAAATTACTAGATGGCAGAGTGTCCTCTATTCCCAAATCTGAGAAGGAACAGGAAGGGTATGCTGTGAGTACCTTCTTGGAAATAGAGAGTGCCTTCAGCAATACCCGTCAAGAAACCATCTGTCGAAAGGTTTCAATATCTGGCGTGCTAGACCAGCTAATAAGCTGGATATGAAGCATGCTACGCAGGAAGCAACTTGTAGCCAGATGGGGCAAAGGCCTTGTGAGAGGAAGAGAATCGCGGAAATGCCCACAGGAAGGTGTCTGTCACTCCTTCTATGGTGCATTGTAGTGGACGGTCTCCTTCGTAGATTAAATAAAGAAGGGATACAAGATTGACTCTGTAATCATAGTAAGCATAGGATCGCAAAGTGGCCTTGATTCCCAACTTTAGGAAGGAGGGCTACACTACTTCTGAAAATGTCCGGACAATTAGCTTGACGTTCCTCATTCTAAAGACGCTAAAGAGGCTGTCTGGCAGATAAATCAGATATGAAGTGCTTATATGTACACCTATTATAGAGTAGTGTACACATTTTGTTCTTCATGATTACTCTTATACTTGTTTCTCATTTGGTACACATTTTTATTCTAAGTTACCCTGAAGAACGTATTCTTACAATAAATTTATATTATTATAATTCATCATATGCATCAATATTAAAACATGTGTCTTCTGTGCATTGTTTCCAGAATTAAAAAAAAAAGTAGGCATTCTATAAAAACCTAATTTTTTAAAGCAACTTTTCATTGCATCAACGGGTTGACGAGATGTATGATCTCATTAGCCTCCGCCGATCATCGCTTAGCGACGTGGAATCACATGTGTGTACAGGCGTGCACACGGCACCTCCTATCTGCCTGCGGTAAGGTTACACGATTTGTTTAACATCCCATTTCTTTTCTCTTTGCTAATTATTTCGTGAGTTGTATTCTCTTTTTCTAATATGTCTTCTCTTGTTCCGTTCTAGCGTTGGGGTACAAGTTATCGCTTTTGCTTTTGTACCCAATTCACTTGCCGATGTGGCGATTTGGACATCCCGGATCTTGAGTCGGAATCGCCGCGGCCGTCTTCTGGCTGATTTCTAATAGATTCCTTGAAAACTAATAATTTGATTAATAATTCATTTTTTATCTTCATTTTGTATTGTGTAACTCTATGAATTAGTGAATAAATCTAATTTCGTATATTTGGTTTGTGTATGTTTCGTACTAAAGACATAACTAGGTTTGATTTCTGAAATATTAATGAATTTCGAAATTGTATGTCTTTAGTTAAAAGTTAATGTGTATTCTCGATTTCCTTCCTTCTAGAATATGTTTTTAACTTCAGTTTGTTTGCTTTTTAATGATTCAAGATAATATCAAGAATTTTGTAGCATATCAGACTTCTATTAGTTTTAACAATTGGAAGTTATCGTTAGTTTAAGTTTAAAATTATTTCCTGATCATAACATAGCTAATTTGGCCAATAATGGGTTTACATGTGACCTAAAATAATATTCTTAATCTCACTTATCTTTTTATGCTGCTTTCAATTCTCATATGATTATGATCACGCTAAAATAAGAATCAATTGGGTTTGTGAAAATCTTTAGAAAACGACAATTCTCCTGTATTTGGTTTTACCGAATATGCTGTACCTATCTCTTAACTTTACAATGTGATTTGTATTCTGTTGCAATTGATTTTACTCACATGTGTTTTGGGTTCTGATAGGATACGCTCAAATCTGTTCCTTGAGCTTAGACGGTTCGATGGCTTACATAGTTCAGGTAGCACATTCCGTTGTGTAGGTTTGCTTCTATGTTGATTCACTCAGGTTGGTGTGTATTTTGCATCTTCATTTCTGCTGCTGTGGGTGTGTCAATTCCTCTTTTCAGGCGGTCCGATGTTTCTTATCGCTGTGATATAAGGGCAGCCATAGTGAGTGGTGACGTCACCGTAGGCTACTGTGCCGTCGTTGCTCTCCTCTGCCTCCGTAAGACATTTTGTCGGAGTGCTGTTGCATTTTTACTGTTGTATCTTTCGTTAGACGGGCGGAGTCTGTGTACTGCGGTCGTATTCCACTTAGTGCAGGCGGCCCTAATGACATTTGGACGGGTTGTCGCGTGCTCTATGATTTGGCTGTGTATGGTTTATTGCAGGGTTGACCAGAAAAATTTAGAAAAAAAATATGTCCTTGCATCTCCTCCTCTTTCAAAATATCGCATTGCCCCTGATGAAGGTAGAGGTCAGTTTTTCTTTAAGTTATTTGGATGTTCGTTACTGGGATGCGCGCTTGCGATGTTGTCTGGTTTCGAAGTTTATCGGTTCGTGATTCTTTCGTGTTGCCAAGGGGAAGAGGCTGCATTTCTTCTTCATTCTGGCTGCTGTTTTTTTGGTTGAGAATTGATTCTCGAGCATTTGCATGTTTTTTTATTAGCTTTCTTCCACAACATATTGTTACTAACAATATTAATATAGTTATTCCTAGGGATGTTCCTAACACAATGTGATTATTTCATCTTTAATGATGTTATTTTTGTTGAAATTCTGTGAGTTGCTTTTCGATTTCTTCCAAGGGTTGCCCGTATTGGAATTCTTCCCAATTTCTCACATTCTTCTTCACTTTCTTTCGATAAGCTTTCTGAAATCGGGTTTCTGGAAAGTGCGTCCACATTAGTGTTCAATTTTCCAGGCTTGTGTTCTTAAGGCTTGTCTTAAATCTTTGAAACTTTTTTCTTCATCCGGTCCCAAATTAAAAGGTACTCCTTTCTTTAGAAGATTCGTTAGCGGTTTTGTTCTCGCTGCAAAATCTTTTATAAGCCTTCTGTAATATCCGGCTAGATCTAGACATTGTTTTACGTTTTTGGGATTTTTGAGCGTTGGGAATTTTTGCGCTGTTCCGATCTTCTTTGTGTCAGGTTTCACTCCTTCACTGCTAATTATGTGACCTGGATAGTTAATTTCTTCAAACAGCAATTCGCTTTTCTCTGGTTGAATGGAAAGATTTGCTTCTTTTAATCTGTTCAGGAGGCGTCTTACCTTTTTTCTACTTTATTTTCTAGAAGTATGTATTCCTCGTCCGTAGGGTAATCGTCCAGCTCATCTCCTGGTAAATTATATTATTCAAAAGGGATGAGTTCTTGTGGGTCGATTTATACTTCTAGGTCCTCTTCAGTAGCATTAATGAATATGACAATACTGGTATATTTTTGCCATCATAGCTAGGAATATTTACAACCCCTTGTTGTACGGCGAAACATTCTGCCATTGCCGCCATTGCGACTTATATCATTGTTAAATTGGGTTACGTTTTTGCTAGTATTATCAGGCATTCTGCGAGGTTTTCGCTTAAAAATGAGGGTGAGTTTAGTTAATTACCGATACATTTGGGTATCGTTAGAGCGACTTGGGACAAAATGATTTTCAATCTATTCCCGGTATTTCAAACGAAAGTTCTATTGTTATAATGTTAAAATCAACAATTCTATCCCAAATTTGGCCTTGAATGGCGCCAATTTTTGATAGTAGCGTTTTTAGTAAATAAAACCTTGAAATTATTTATTTCACGAAGGATGACAATTTCAGAATTTATGTAAAGTTCAAACTTTAGAATGGTTTATTTTGCATTAACTCTGTGATGAGAGCTCGGTTTATCTGAACCACCTAAATCAAGGGAATAATCACGACTGGGTTGTAAAAAGCGATTTCGAGCAATGGTAAATCACTTTTAACAAATGTCAAGCTTAGAACATCTAATGAAAATGACTTTATTAAAAGTGCGTCATTTGTATAAAAGTGAAAACTCAGCTGAAATGATAATTGTGTTTCTCAGGTGGAGAAGCATTCGTTTTAATGCAAGTGAAATGTCTGCAGTAAATGTTAGACCATTACACTATGATGAGTAGTGAGTGCAAGAGTTCGTGCATTATGAAAGGCTCTGTAGCTACAGTTCGAAGAAGAAGGATATTAATAAAAAATTGTATGATTCGCGTCACGTTTATTTGAAAACGCAGATTGAAAAATTAAGTTGGAAATATACTGCAACTAGTTGTTCTTCTGGTGAATTGGAGATCACTACTGGCTCGTGAATGCTTCAAATGGCCAAAATTGTCATTTTGTATTAGTTGAGCAATTAGGATATCGGAAAAGGTGAAAAGTTCAAATTAATTCAATGTTTAAGTCTTTAATCATCTTTTAGATGAGAATTTCACTCGGCTGTGGTTTATTGACGCAATTTGAAATTTAAATTGTGAAACTCCAAAACAAAATTTTTATCTGAGAAGGTTTTTAGTTCGCGGAAACGCAATTGTTGAATGATGATCATCGATGACGTTTATATAAACCCTTCTTGTGTACAATCCTGCCTTGGCCCGAAGAAGACCGTGCAACATATCTAAGAAGGACTCATACCCTCGAGTGCCGATGAAGAAACTACTTTGAAACTACACTGAAATGGAATTCTTAATAAAAACACTGAATTGAAACGGAAGTGGCGATCCCACCGCTGCCACCAAATCAGCCGGCACGTCCCGAGCAAACGCGATGGTAGGTTGGTAATGGGTTAGGTAAGGCTGGTTAAATGGGCTGATTAAGTCAGGTTGGTAAAGCCTGACAATTTGTATTATTGTGGGATAGTTGGCACTTCATCAAACCAAGGGGATTGTGTTAATTCAGAATAACAGTGATTGGGATATTAAATATTCACTAAACCATGAGAATAGAAAGAGGAATTACAGTTAATTAATAGGTAAAAACTTATTCTACCTTCCAGTACGAAAGGGCAAGAGAAGATTTGAATGTCAATGATATCACAGAAACGTTATAGAAGACCGAAGGGACTTTCTTTTCGAAGCTAAATTCTACGCCACTATTTTGGAGTGATGTAGAAGCACGTAGCTTAATTAAGACAGTTCTTTGTTTAGAAATATTCCACGGTGAGGGAAAAGCACGTGACTCAGTCAAAGCGGTTCGTAAATGGATGTGGACAATATGACTGCTTGAACGGTAAAGACGATTCACAGGGATGAATCTGGGGTTTATATAGTTTCGCGTACCCATGCTAAAGATGGAATTTCAACTTTCTGAAATAGCACGTTCCTTCAGCTTTCTGAAATGGCACGTTCCTTTATCTTTCTGAAGCAGCACGTTCATTACTTGAATCGGGTTACCGATGATATTGATACCTCGCGGTGAGATGACTAATGCATCCGCCTCGCTAAAAGTCTCGGAGACGGGCAGAAACATTCGTGAAAACTTCTTTTCCGGGTTCAGAGGTTCTCGCAACGTGTAAATTTGACGAAAACGGTGGGAAGGATCGAAATTTACACGAATCTAATACCTTCTCCGATGAGAATGTAAAAAAAAGTGGTTTTTGTTAATTTAATTCAAAATCTTCAATATTAGGTGCATCGTTTCGACCTTGAACATTTTTCTTCACAATTAGCCGCAGGATGCAATTCAAATATCACTTCTCGAATTTAACCACAGATTCCTTATTCTGAGTGCAAAGTTTGTGTCCACCAATTCGTTGTCAATTTTTTTTTCTCTTAAGTATTGGAGAAGATTCCTGCAGGAAAGCTCAGACTTGCATACGTAGATTCAAACTGGGAGAATGAGAAATAAAATACTGTTTTGAAAATTGACTTTTATTTACTATTGTTCCACAACTTTTAATGTGAAATATTATTCTACAACAAGCCTTTCACAAATAATAAATAATTCAAATGTTAAAGCCTTTTAATTTCAGCCCATGCTAGATGGAATCTTTGAATCCAATTTTCTGACTGAATCGAATTATGTGGATCCGAACTGAAAGAATCAAACAACCCCACTATTAACCATAGTGTGCTCCTTCTAACCTTCCCTTGAAAGAAACACCACGATGATTCATAAATAAAACTCGAGGGACTCGCCTAGGCACCTCATGTTGTTCAGATGGAAGTTCAAGTGTTGTTTTGAAAATAATATGATTATCTCTTGATATCGTACAGGTGAATGTCATAAACACTGGATTAACGTTATGGTCCTTATATCCGTTGACGCCTCGCAAACGTGCAAAAAAAGTGTTTTTATGGTCGATCAAAACAAAAGCGATGCCAAATGAATGACTCTGTGGGAAAGGAGGACCTTGTGAAAGATCAATAGGATCCAAATATCCTCCAACAATATCTGTGGGTACAGGAACGCCATCTACATTCTTCTGTATAGTAATAAGGTCTCCGGGATTAATAACGAAATCATTGGCTTCGATATTAAGATGACCAATAAGATTTTCGAGTTGTGAAACGTCTTGTCCATTACCAGATGCAGTGATAACTGTGACAAAAAAAAATATTTTCGAAATTTGTGTAAACTGAAATAATGAACATGGAGGAAACTATCCTTATCTTAGAAATTAATTGTATCGCTGGAACCCACAGTCTCCCTTCTGCAAAGAACGCTTTTTCTTCCTTTTAAAATCATATTTTTTGTAAATTTAATTCAGAATCCTCAATATCAGCTGAATCAAGGTAAAACTCAACATTTCTCTTCACAATTAGCCACATAATACGAATAAAATATTACTATTCGAATATCACCCCAAAAGTCTGTTTTATAGGGTTCCAAGAAACCCTATGAGTGAAAAAATGGTTTTTGCGAGTTGTTGGCGCTAATTATGACCATTAAGTTAAGATAGTAATTAACAATTATAATTTGTTCAAACAATTATTTGTGTCATCTTGAATTAATTATTGCTTCACTCTCATTGAAAAATGGACAAAATTAGGAAAATTCAGAAAAACTCTGCCACTTTCTAGGGATAATAAACAAGAATAATTTATTTGAACAATTATTCTCGCTATATAATAAATGTTAACTCACTCCAAGTGAAAAGTGTACAAAGAGATGAAAATTTGAGAAAAAAACACGCAATGTCTAGCATTGATCAAAGATTATATTATTAATAATGATATTAAATTGTTTAAACTAATTGAAAATTTAACAGAAAGTGGAAAATTTTGGGAAAACTCACTTTTTTCTATTTCCATTCTAAAAAGAACTTGCTAAAAACAACGATTTGCATTGAAAAAATCGTAACAAAAATCACAATTAGCGCCAAAAACTTACAATCCCATTTTTCACTTATGGGTGTAAAAAATTTGATTGAAGAAAAATTTGTTGGAAAAAAATGAGTGAAAAAAAATGTGTTGAAAAAACATTTACTAAAAAAAGTTTCGCGAAGAAATCGTGTGAAGAAAAATCTTTGAACAAAAATTGTTGACAAAAATGTTTGTCAAGAAAAATGTTGAAGAAAATAAATTTTTGGAAAAAAAAGGTTTCAGCCCAGGGCTAGGAAACCCTGAAAATTCGATTGAAAAAATTTTTCAACATAGATTTTCATGATAAATTTTATATTGAACATGATTGTAGAGAAATACCATTGGAGATTAAGAATAATTAATTGTGCTATCGTCATTCTTTTTGTTAGCGTATGTTACAATGGTTGAATTTCACAACGTTGCACTAAATTAAAATTTTGTTTTACAAGACTTTTTACTACAAATTTTTGTTATAAATTCTATGTTGAACATAATTGTATAAAAGTCAAATTTAAGGTTAAGAATAATTTAATGTGCGATCATCATTATTTTGTTGCCATATGTTACACTATTTGAATCTCGCAACGTGGCACTAAAAGAAAAATTTTGTTTTTCAAGTGTTTTTAATACAAAATTTTGTTATAAATTTTATGTTGGACATAATTTTATAAAAGTCGAAATTCAGGATTAAGAGTAATTCAATGTGCTGTCGTAATTTTTTGTTGTTGCCATATGTTACAATATTCCAATCTCGCAACGTTGCACGATATACAAATGCTGCTCTTAACAATTATTATTACAAATTTTTATCATAAATTCTGTGTTGAAAATAATTGTTTAGAAGCAACTTTAAAAATTAAGTAAAATTTAAGGTTTGATTGTCACTTTTTTGTTTCCATACGTTACAAGATTCAATTCTCGCAACGTGACACTAAATGATGATTTAATTTCAAAAACTTATTTGAATATAAACTGATTAATTATGAATTTTGTATCATATTTTGAACATATGGAGTGTTTCTTATCAATGGTATAATTAAGGTACACTCACTTCTAAAAAGCCAAGCCACGTCAGCAAATAATAGAATGAGTATATTCATTGTTTCTAGATACGAGTGTGGATAACCATAGAGAACTCAAGACTGGTTCCGGAGATGAAGAATTTCGTGGGAAGTGGCTGATTTCATAGATTATTTACAAAGAAATCTGCCATATTTATCATTTATAGAACCTTCATGAATGTTTACAAAAAACATCTTGCTGTTATCCACACTAAATTGTCGAGATAATAATAGATCCACCTCAGACTAGACTGTCTTTTAAAAAGGTAATTCAACTTAAAAACATCAATATACAACTGTTAATGTAATAGCAGTATATTCAGTCAAAATAAATTTGTAACAAGAAAGAAAATAATTTTTCAAAAAAATAGTCAAATTTTCAACCAAGGAGATCAATTCTCAGCTAAAATGATGACACTTTAACTAGAATAGATGAAGTTCCAGTTCAAAAAAGTAATTCTCAATTGATGCATCTGAAGAAGATTTTCAAACAAAGCAGGTGGACTTTCAAGCAAAAGCGATGGATTTTCAATCAAAACTAGAATAGTCATATTTTCATTGAAAAAAATTAATTTTTAACACAAAATCAGAAATCAGTCACAGCTGTCGGCACTTTGTTCTCTACTTCAATACTTCGTGAATGTTGTTAAATGAGCTTTTAAACATTTTTATATGCTGCAGAATTATGCTCGGACTTGAGAGGAAAACAGCGTGAAGAGAAACGCTTGGAATTTTGCGGCAAGAAAATAATATGATAATTTTATTGTTACCTCTCAAGCAACGTTCTAATGTGAGTAATCAGCAAGATGCTTACTTATTCGATGATGCGGTAGGCTAATGGGATGCTTTTCATCGTAATTGATTAAGGAACATTTAATCTGAACGTCCTTCGAAACGGCGTGCACCAGATTCATATGAAAATTGATTTAATGTTTTCATATACGAGCTCTGTTTCATTTTATTACCATGTTAAAGTGGGAGCAGAACTGATCGTTATCCGAACATTCCGGATGAGTGACATGCTTGACTCTGAAAAGATATTGAACAGAAAATAGCACACCTTTTAGGCAGACTACTATTTTTAAGCTGCGCTCTATGCTTCCGAGAGAGTTCAAAGTGTAGCGTGCTGAAACAGATAGTGCGCTAGATAGAAAGCATGCTACACCGGGTACAACTTGAAGCCAGATGGGGCCAAGGCATTGTAGTGGATGGTCTCCTTTACAAGCTGAATGAGGAAGGTTATTATACCAAGGGATACGCTAATGACTTCTTAATCCTCGTCAGGGGGGCTTATCTAGAAGCATTAATCCGCCTTACAAGGCTGGCTCTACTTATCGTCTATTTTGGAGCAACAGCTCTTGGCTCTTGATGTATCCGGAAAAGACCAGCCAGGTAATTTTCATAAGAAAGTAAATATTGTCGAAAGTTGACGCCACTGCATTTCGTGGTTGACGCCTGATGATATCAGACTCAATGAAATATCTGGGGGTAATCCTAAGTAACAAACTGATCTGGGTGAAGCATCTTGAGAACCAATGCAGGAGGTTTGTTATGAGATTTTTGATATGCAGATGAACCTTTGGGTTGAAGTAGGGTCTAGGTCCCATAATCCTTACATGGCTCTCCTCTGTTATATTTCAACTGAGCGACCTATACGCGATCGTGGCCTGATAGCCATAAGAGAAACTTAAAACGATGCAGGACAGCATGCGAGAATTACAGGCGCTAGAGTAAAGGAGTGTTATGAGAGCGAGAGGACTACGCTTAAAGCGGAGATAGAACTTATGTTCAATGGGAACCCCTACATGTTGCTATAACAGCGATGACAACTTCCGCGATGAGCCGCCTGGCAAAAGCAAATAGATGGACTTGGGGGCGTGGACACGCTATATGCTTCCAAATGACAGCAGCACACAGCTAATTCTAGACATGAGACAAGATTAACTAATAAAACGCAATTATTTTACCAAGACCTTCCGCGTCGGCAGCCAAAGCAGGTATATGTCGAAAAAATGGTAAACCACACTTTCACAGGGAAACCTGGTACACAGGCAGCCAAGCGATATTAACTACAGGTGGGAAACCAGACATAACATCACAGCTGCTTCAGGATTTCAAATATAAATTGAAGCAACTTGCAGAAAAGACAAGCGTGTCTTTCATTTGGGTTCCTGATCACACAGGGACCAAGGATAACGAAAAGACGCTCCATTTGGCAAAAGGCAGCGCAGCAAGTGAATACATCGGACCGCATTCGGCACTGGGACTAGCGTCTTGCTGCATCGGGATAGCCCTCAGAAGCTGGATCCAGACGAACTACCGGGAAAACTTGGAGCAAAACCAGAGTTGTCGACAGGCGGAAGCTATCATTAGTTATATGTACAGAATAGATTGAGCCAGAGATATGGATTTACCCAAGGAAGACCAAGACAATGGTTCAGATGCTGACAAGCCGCAATAACCTGAATTATGACATGAACATGATGGGATACAAACCTACGACAGAGTGCAGGAAATGTGGCAGCGATGGCAATACATCCCTGCAAATCTTATGTCAGCGCCCGGCATTAGCGAAGATCTGGCAGCAAACCCTTGTTGTCTATTTCATAGAACCTGAGGAAATTATAACAAAATCAATGTCTGGCATACTAGGCTTTACCAAGAGGTCTGGGATCAACTACTAAGAGCTAATAGATAATTGTGCGGCACAATTGGCTTCATAACTTGAGCGTCAGGGGGTTGCATCGGGGCTTCTTACCAGCCGATTAACTTAACTGTAAACTAAATCAATATTTTCCGTACAAAGAAATCTGGTTGTTGCGTAGACATGTTTTAATAGCAAGTTTTTTTTTTTTTAATAGCAACTTGCAAGTTTGAGAGCCAATTTCTTGTCCTGAATACAGATTGTATGTGCGTCAATTCGTTTGAATTTTTTTTTAAGCATCAGAGAGAATTTCTGCAAACAAGTTGATTCTTGCGTGCGTAGATTTGAAGTGGGAGAATAAAAAACGAAATACTTTTATAAACTTGCTTTTTATTCACTATTGTTTTACAACTTCTAACGTGAAATAATCCGAGAAAACCAGCGCGCAAACAACCCAGGATTTGTTTTATTTAACTCTGCATTGAAATAAACGCCAGCATGATTTACGAAGCCAATACGAGGGTATCCTATATCCACGGTACGTTCTTGAGGACGCATAAGTATGGCTTTCAAATAAATTTTACCACCTCTTGCTATTGAACAGTCGTACGTAGCTTCACCCTGATTATGCTGACTGTCCACATATTTATCGCCGGGTTCCATACGTACAAAGTAAGTATCGAATGAATCAATCATAATAAGAGCGGCGCCATGTTGACGATAATCAGGATGATAGATATCAGGAAGAGGTTTTGACAAATCAATATGATGCAAAACTCCTTTAACAATGTCTCGAGGTTCCGGATTTCCACCTATCATTTTTTGTACCGTAATTGTGTCTCCATCCTGAATAAGATCAGAGGGGCGATATACAAGATGTTGTGCAACAAAACCTTCGGTCGGTGAATGGTTAGGCCTATTATCAGATGCACTGACTACTGTGAAAAAAAAATTTGTCAAATTCGTGTACACTGGAAAAATAACTGTTAGTAGATAAACACATGGGCAAACGGATTCCTGTTTTGCATATTCCGTTACACATACTGAAATTTCCATTTTTATGGAAGGGTCGATTAGGTAATTTGTAAAGCAGTCCAATTTGCGATTAAGAATAACATAATGTGGTATCGTCACTTTTTGTTATTATCATATGTTACAATATTTGAATCTCGCAACGTGGCACCAAATAAAAATTCCCATACAAAATATTTTTCATTATAGATTTTTATTATAGATTTCATGTTGAACATGGTTGCATGGAAAATAAATGAAAGATTGATAATAATTTGATGTTTAATCGTCACTTTTTTGTTTCCATATGTTACAAGACTTGAATCTCGCAACGTGGCACTGAATGAAATTTTTAATTAAAAAATGTCTTTAAATGCAATTATGAATTCCAAACTATATTTCAAATATATGAAGTATTTCCTAATAATAATATAATAATAGATTTAGTACTTTCACGATGATCTTTTATAATAAATTTGAAGTTTAGCACACGATTGAAACCTGAAAAATCTTTAAATTTTAAATTCAAATTTATTGTAATAATATAATGTCAGGTAAACTTACTTGTGAATTTGCGCCAAGCCATGCAGGCAAATAATAGAGTGATTATGTTCATTTTTTCTAGATACAAGTACAGATAACGATAGAGAACTCAAGAATGATTTCGGAGAGGAAGAATTTCGTGGAAAGCGGCTGCTTTTAAAGATTGTTAACAAATGAGTGAAGAGGTAAAGATCTCTGACTTTTGTCTTTAATCCCCACTGTATTGTCAAGGTAATAAAGTTTCTTTTGTGCAATACAAAGATAAAGAACTTCAGTCAACTCATTTGGAATCATGACTAATGCATTTTCACAGAGCCATTAATTTTCAATTGATAAAAACAAAGTGTTAGCAAAATAGCTCAATTTTCAACCTAATAGCAATAGAATAGTAATAGGACGCATTTTTAAAGAAAAGTTAAAAATCAGCTACTTGATTGACTTCTGACATACATTTTTAAATTTATATTTATTTTCTGAATTACCTTGCGATAAAAAGATTTACATTTTGTTCTTATATTATTTTTTATGGATAAAACAAAATATCCTACAAGTCATTTTTCAGACTTTTCGCAAGTATCTCGCGTCCTTTCGCTTCATATTGGAATTTTTTAACTTTGCATATCACTTTTGATAAATAAATTTAACAGGAGGAGTTATGTGAAGGCTTGCTTGAAATACATGTATATATGATTCACCAGTGCCTCAGTAGTCGGGTAAGTTAACTCAGCCTGCGACTGGGAGTCACGCGCGCCTTTTGAGAATTCAGTCGGAAAAGTCATCGTGGAGTGAAGTGTATACGAGTGTAAAAAGTGGTAAAACTTCATGGATTTATCTATTAACGAAAAAGGATTTGTTTGAAATCTGTGAACATTACGAGCAATTTGTGGAAATAGAATCTTCAATTCAAAGTTTGCTAAGTGTATTAGTGTCTCTCACAAAAGAACAACAAAAAAACGAAGTTAAAAGTGAAGCAGGAGACTTCTCACCTCCAAAGATGTCTTCAAATATTAGTTGACTGCCTCAATATAAAATAGGAGAAAATTGGAAAGCCTACCGAGAACAGTTGAATGCATTTATCCTCTTGAGTGATGTCAAAAACGATCTAAGAACTGCTCTATTAATAACAAAATTATCATCGGAAGTGTTTGAAGAGTTGTTAATACATACGCAACCCATACAACCAATAGAAAAAACATTTTAAGAATTAATAACAAAACTAGACGATGTATATATACCTAAAACGAACAATCACATTGCTCGATTCAAGTTTCGAGCAAGGAAACAGACAGGTACTGAATCGATTGACGATTTTGTGAAGGCACTTCGAGCGAAGGCAAGGGAACGTAAATTTACAGCAGCTGATCTGGAAATGCATTTAAAAGACCAACTCATTTCTGGTGTTAATGGCAAATTAATGCGATATGAGTTGTTAAAAAATTCCAGTAAAACATTGATTGAACTTTTAGATATTGGAAGAACCGTTGAATTATCCGAATTACAAACCAAAAATTTGGCAGATAAGGAAGGTACCAGTGCGGAAGCGAAAAAGGAGATAGGCAAGAAAAATATAAATCTTATTAGCACAAATCAACGGCAGTGGAGAAATCAAGCAGTTCAAGGCAGAGAAGCGATAAGAAGAAATCAAGAAACAAAAACAAGAACAGAGCAACAACGAATACATGATCGAGACCCTCAATGTTATTGTTGCGGTACATCTAAACACGTAAGATACCAATGTCCATTACGTGCAAAATATTGTAGTGATTGTGGAAAGGAAGGACACATTTTCCGAATGTGCCCTCGGCGTTCCAATACACAAATCAAGTCAGTTTTTAATATGATTTATTTAAAATACAATATAAATGCTTTTTGATACAAGATGGAGTGAAAAAGCCATCGGTGAAATCTGAATGCGTAGACCCTATTTATAAGGAAATAGAAGTAAATAATATACCTATTGAAATGGAAATAGATACAGGATTAGCAGTATCTGTTATATCATTAAAAAATTATCAACATATTTTTGAATGGGAACCGTTAGTTAAAACAAATGTAGAGTTACACACATATGCAAATGATCCTTTAGCCACTTCACGGAAATTTATTGTTACATTCAAGCGTAAAAATAATTCAATATCAAGTTGGTTATATGTCGTCAAGGAGGGGGGAAACCCAATTATGGGGCGAAAATGGTTAAATGCATTAGAAATGTGGCCACCAGAATTTGATGAATATGACAGGCATAAACTTAACGACATTAAGTCAGTGACAATAGATATTCCTAAAGAAATAAAATCATTAAAAGAAGAATTTTCGGAAGTTTTCGAGCCAAAATTGGGTACCTTCACAAAAGGAAAACTAAAGCCGGAATTGAAAGGAGATGTAAAACCAACATTTTTCCCACCTAGGCGTGTAGCGTTGAGTATCAAGCCGAAGGTAGAAGCTGAGATAAAACGATTAGGAAGCGAAATTACAGAAGAGGCTGCATGTAGCACTACCAATAACCCAAATGTGAGCGGGGAAAATGGAGAGGTTCAGCTTCTTCGATCCGAGCGCATACAAAATAAAAAGGGATAACGAAAGGTTTATATAAGAATGAGATGTATAATTAGGTATGGATTGATTGTTTGGAAATAGTAACTGTTCAATTAACTCAGTCTGCGACTGGGAGTCACATGCGCCTGTTAAGAATTCAGTCAATTATCAATAAACCTGTCTCTATCAAATATAGTCGTTGTACTCATTGTTAGTTAAGATACCAAGTCTCTACAAGTTCTTTTCATAAATGATTGAAAAGAAATGTTGCACGAATGTTGAAATGCTAAAATTCCTCAACAAACTTTTCCCCTTATTTCGCATCGCTTGGCTCCAAATTTTAATTCGGGATTCCCCCATTGCAAACATATTTAAGAAACAAAGTTGTTTGAACAATTTATTGAAGTTTATAACTATCTTCTCTTAGATAAGTACAAAAAGTTGCAGCTTTTTTTGAACTCTCAAACTTTTTATCCATTTTTTACTTAATGCGGTAATAATAAATGCGAGTTAACAAAAATGCTCATTTAAACAATTGCATATCGTTTATAACTATATTTCCTTAGAGTTATGATAGAAAGCTGCTTTTTCTGAAATCTTTGTATTCGTATTGACTTTTTAGTTATAAACAAATAATAAGTGAACCTCAAGAAGAAGCATATTTCATACTGTATTGCATTGTTTTAAATGAATTATTTGTGCTCAGGAATGTTATCCGTCTGTAACTTTTTATATTTATACATTATCAAGCCCTCTTTTCACAATCTTTTGACCGCCATTCTCTACTTCATCAATTTTTATCTTGTCCAATATGCCTGCCTTTTTCTGCCTTATCTTTTGGATTAATTTCCACGTATTCTTCTGGATTTTAATTCTGTTGATTCAATACTCTTTCTTCTTTCTGCTTACATGATTCTCTTCATTTTATTTTGGCCCTCACATATTTCAACCTATCCTTTTTTCCTCTCTTCGAATCTTTACATGGTTCTTTCATTTTTTGTCCTTCTATTTACTGTAGCACAAAATTTTTGTCCTATTTTCAATCCTTTCCCTACTAACCTTTACTTTTTTATCATCCTCGCTTCCTTCACTTTTCCCCTCGGTTCGTACCAAACTTCATTCAACTCTACTTTCTCGAAGTTGCTTTTTTAGTCTTTTCGACATATTCTAACTGTGCTTCCTTTA
Source organism: Andricus quercusramuli (assembly GCA_932178445.1). Lineage (NCBI taxonomy): Eukaryota > Metazoa > Arthropoda > Insecta > Hymenoptera > Cynipidae > Andricus > Andricus quercusramuli. Next base: position 28,444 of record CAKNXH010062456.1, read on the forward strand.
TCCAAACTTCTCTTTCTATTATTTCTACCTCTGATTTTCTCTTTTCCTTCCTAATTTTATTTTTCAGCCATATCTCTGATGATCGGTAATCTGCCTCTACTTTCGACTCTGCACTTCTTTGCTAAGCATCTAGCCTTTTGAATTTCTCATATCATATTCCCTGACCTTGTACAAACTCCACTTTTTTATATTTCTGCCTTATATTCTCCTCCCATTATCAATATCTCTTCCTCTTCTTTTAATCCACTAATCCTTCTTATGCAGATTTTTTAACATTCTATGCTGTTTATTTCTTCCTTTGTATGTTATGTTATGATCAATGTAGATTTTTCTTCTCCCTAATCTACCTTTTCTCTTCATCACATCTTGGTTGCCATCCCAGATGCCTTTTCTATAATTAGGATTCCTTTATCCCTTGCCTGGTTACAAACTTTACTTTCCATTCCGCTTCTATGTCTTTTTGAAAGAACTCGAGCGTTTTTTTTTCCTTTCCGTCCTTCTTATCTTACAACAATAGCAATCTTACAACAGTCATGTTGTTTCTCTTTTTTCGCATTACTTTATTTCTTTGCCCTTTGTTCATTCAACGTTTTCATTCTTTCCATCTTTCCTACCATCCTTTCTAGAATCAAGTCGTTTTCGTGACAATTCTTACCTTTTCCATCCATTCTCCATGCCTCTGCTTCAACTTTTTCTTTATCACGCCCACATCTCCATTCTCACTTTGTCACGTCCCGAGTTTAAGGCAAAGGTAGTTTCGAAATATGTGAATAAGAAAGACCAGTAGTTCTGATCATAGTGGGTTAATAATGTCTGACTCATTATTTGTTGTGGATACGTTGTCACTAGCAACCCGATGGGGATTGTGTCAGTGTAATGTTTAAATAAAAGAGGTCTTTTCCGGATTTAAGATTGTTAATTAAAAGGCAAGGAATAGTTAAACATATAAATTGATACACTGAAAACTTACAGATACATTTCTATTCCCAAAAGGGCAAGAGAGAGGATTCATATCCTTAAAGTTTCATGGTCTGACTTCACTTCCGTCTCTGCACTCAATTCCTTTACCTTTTCTCACTCTCTAATCTTTGTAATTACATAATCAATTAGTTCTCACATACGTAAATTTCCTATTGTAAATATCTCTTTCTCTTGTTCTTTGATGTTATTCTCTATTTCTTTTCTTAAACTTTTCATTCCGTTCCTGTTATGAATTGTTATAATTCTATAGCACATTTCTTTTATCTTTACTTTTTTTCCTCTATTTTCTCACTCTTTTCTGCTATTTCCTATTCTTCTAGCATCCCTTCTCTGATTTTTTTTAAATACAAATATTGTTGATCGTGATATTAGCTTGTTGCGTATCATTTCTCTCTCTAACATGTTGCCTCTTTGCATATGTTATCTTTCTCTCGATTGAATTATTGAATTTCACAATCATTCTCTTTACAGTTAATTTGGTTGTGAAGGAAAAGAAAAAGAAAACTTTTACGATGTCAAATCAATTATTCCTAATTTCTTTCAAACTTTGAATAATATTCCTTAATTTTAAAGCTTAAAGTTTATGTGAACAAAAATAGAGATTTTTGTTACATTATAGAATCTGTATAATTTTATTATCTTCATACTAGAAAAACATTTAGTTATAACTTACAGTAGCCAATTTTTCCTCTGTTATCGACAAAATAAATTTCCCTGAAATGCGTATAATTCATCTGGAGGTCAAGTTTGTTGTTTTCTTCCTGTTTATTATTATCTCAATTTAGTTACTGGCTAAAATAGAAACACTTGTAAATTATTATTACCCCGACACAAGCTCTATTTGATATTAACATACGCGTGCATTTTAAGTCGTAAAACTCTTCTAAATGTCTAAAGTGAATCTGATCTGTCACTCCCTAGCTGAATATTTTCTATCAGGAACCTCGGAGGATCCTGGACATCTTGCTGGACATGAACCTGCACATGAATCTGTACGCAACGTTGTTAAAATAATCGTATAGGGCTTTCAAAAGCCAACGTTTTTCGTTTCCTGACTTTTTTCATATCGTGCGTTGTTTGAATTAAAATACTTATTTTCGTTTTTCTTTTAAATTTTGAAAATGATATATCTGTTATATTTTTCTTGGCCCCTGAAATGTGTGCCGAATTCCAACCTAATCTGATCAGTCTTTTAAAAATTATCCGGTATAAATAAGAAATAAAAATGGTTTGATCAGTTGCGAAACGTCTTCGGCGAAAAATATTTCTCCTGAAATTCATTTAGTGTGTAATTAATTAGAGGAAAATACAAAATTTTCGTGATATGGAATAAAAACAAAAATTTAAACAAACATACATTATTCAAACAATTAGAAAATGCCTCTCAATTCGGGAGTATAAACATCTTTTTTTCACGAATTCGATATGAGATTAATGGTGTCAGATTGTATGTACAGAAGCGAAAAGTTGTTTAGCTAACTTTTTTTTCTTTTTAATATTAATTGAAAGCAAATAACCTGCCAAAATTCAAAAAGTCAAAACATCTTGAATTTTTGTAAGTCCATTTTTTTCAAGATTAAAAAATTATATGTATGTCTGTTCATAGTACTCGGAAACTCAAACTTGTTCTTGTATGAATAGAAGAACACAACTAGGTCCAGCAGTTATTGATCAGATAAACCCCTCTCTTATTGATAAGAAGTTAGGATATAATTATTAAAATTTTATAATAATATTATTTTGGGAATAAAAAGAAGTGACTCCATAGAAACATAAGTCAGCAAACAAATCAGTATGAATAATGTACTCAAATACAGAAAAGGCAGCAAGAAAAAGAAATTGTAAATTTTATTCAGAATTTTCAATAATAGGTGTACAGAGCTGAACATCATGATTTCTCTTTGCAATTAGCCATTGAATATGAATCAAAAATTAATTTTCGAATTTCACCACCAATTACTTCTCTCGAATGCAAAGTTTGTGTGCACCAATTCGTTTGTAATTGCATAGACAATACTATCAGAGGAAATTTCTGCAAACACGTCCATACTTGCATACGTAAATTTAAACTGAAGGAATAAAAAGTGAAATAATTTTTGGAAATATGCCTTTTATTTACTTTTGCTTCACAAAGTGTTATGTGAAATATTATTGTACAACAAGAAATTTTAATTTATACGAGTTGTACAACCTCTCCTTCAAAATGGACGTTCGCACGATCTACGAAATAAATGTGCGTGACTCCTGCTGCCCAGCGTCTTTCTGGATTGGCAGGACTAAGCTCTACGTCGAACAGACCTACATGATGTGCATATATAGTGCACTTATATGTCGCATCGGGTTGACCATTGTGGCCAGAGTCTTGATAACAGGACGTTCCTTCGAGACTTGCAGACATAACATGTCTTGAACCGTGGTAAACCTTAACGAATCCAAGTGGAGAATTCTCTAGTGAAAGAGGGTGGCGGATCGTAACATTTTCCTCCATGCGCCCAGGAGATCCAGGTCTTGCAACAAATTTTAACACGCCGTGGACAAGATCGCGCCGTTGCAGTTCACCCCTTATCATTTTTTCCATACCAATGATGGCTCCATGAGGAAGGATGAAAGGCTCGACTTGTTCAGCTCTAGGACTGTGTTCCTCTTCATGTTCATGTTGATTATTCTGTACAGCGAGGTTTGCACCGACAACTGTAAAAAAAAAGATTTATGAAATTGTTGTGCACCGGAGGAATAACTGTTCTTAAGTAGATAATCACTTAGCAGGCGGATTTTTGGTTTCATATTCCGTTACAGAGAAAGTTACCGATATTTCGAATAAGACAGGGAGACATATTTTTATGATCAACCATCATTTTGTCGAGGAAAATAAGTTACATTAATGCCGAAATATCCTTAATAAATGAACAATCTATAATATTCAGAGTTTGTTAACAAAAGTTATTTATAATAATTATCATTGCAAGTGAATTTTTTTATTTTATTTCACGCACCCTTAAGTATTAAACCCAAGCCACGCTGAACTGAACGACGTGCCTGAACGGGAGTTAAGTGAAATTTTCATGAACGCCTCAGATCTTTGCAGGATCTTTAGTTAGAACATAAATAGGGATGTTTTGGACAAAAATGGAAATATTTCGTCGAGCTCTTCATATTTGGAGTTAACAAAAATTGAAAGGGTCATATTTCACGAAAAACTGGAATCAAATTCTGGTTTGTAAGGGATATTTCGGTATTAATATTGCTTACTTCTATCGACAAAGTGGATAAAAAAAGATCATGAAAATATTTCTCCTGACATTATTTATCAATTTTGTAAACGAATTGTATAAACGGAAGACATATTTTTATGACCAAGTATCATGTTGACGGGAAACCTAAGTAATATTAATGCTGAAATATCCCTTATAAATAAACAATCTATAATATTCAGAGTTTTGTTAACAGAAATTGTTTATAATTATTATCATTGCAAGTGAACATTTTTTTTTATTTCACGCACGCTCAAGTATCAAGCCCAAGCCAAGCTGAGCATGAACAAAATGTGTCCAAGAAGATAAAACAAAATTTTCAGCTTCTATCATTTGTGAGTGGTGACACTGGTAACACAGCTTAACAAAAAAATGACGATATCTCTGGAACTCATTCGCTTTCAATTTTTTTTCCAAAAAGGTGATTTCATATAAGGAATCTTTATACTCCGCAATAACGAAAATTAAAAGGGGAGTATTTCACGAAAAATGTATTGAGATATTTGTTTGGACATTTTTTAGACAAAATTTCGAAATTTTTCACTTAAAGTTTGTCAGTTTGAAAATGTTTCATTTCATCCATATTTTATCTAAATTCAATCTTCGGTTGTTATTTAAAATTTTTTAGCTTAAAAATGTATAATTTCATATCTGCTACTTCCGAATATAGGAGATTTCAAGAAAGTTAAAACAATTCAAAGGAATTTGCACAAGTTGAAAAACATGCTTGGCAATCGAAAAGAAATCAAAGTAATACAAAGAATTTAAAAAACTGAAATTAATTAAAATAATTAAAATAAAATCAGGATAATTCCAAATAATATGGTAAACAAGAGAACAAATTACTAAACACATCTAATGTTAATAATCATTTTTTCATTATTCAAATAAAATTTTATATGGAATACAGTTGCCTAGAAATCAAGCTTGGGATAAATAATTATTTAATGTCTAAGAGTCATTTCTTTATTCCCATATGTTACAAGATTTAAATGTGGCAACGTGGCACTACATAAAAATGTTAATTTGGAAATTTGCTTAAATTTAAAATATTCTATTTTTAATTTCACACTTGACAGAATATAAAAGGAGTGAAATTTAAGATAAGGATTAATATAATAAGTAATCCTAATTTTTTATTTCCATATGGTTCAAGATTTGTATCTCGCAAGGCGGAAGTAAATACAAATTTTAATTAAAGATGTTTCAAATTCGAAAACGTTATTATAAACTTTTTGTTAAAAATAATTGTAAAAATTTTACAATAATTAATTAACAAATTTTTATAATAAACATAACTGAACATAACTGACTTGATTCTAATGCGGAAAGGTGTCAATAAAGGCAAATTTTGATTCAAAAAATTGTTCAACTAAAAATTATGAATAATGAATATAATGTTTAACATAATTATATAGAAGTCAAGTTTCAATAACAAGATAAATTTAATGAATAATCTTCATTTTTGCATTCACATAGGTTTCAAGGTTTGAATCCTTATTTCATCATTGCCATATGTCAGAAGATTTGTACGTGGCAACGTGGCACTACATAAAAACGTTGATTTGAAATTTTTTCTAATTGCAAATATTTAATTATCAATTCCACATTAAACGGAATATAATAGAAGTCAAGTTTGAGATAAGAATTAATTTAATGTGTTCTTCTCATTTTTTTTATTCCCATATGTTACAAGATTTGAATCTGGATACGTGGCACTAAACGAAAGTTTTGATTTTAAAATGTGTTTAAATTCCACATTTTTAATTATGAATTCTATATTATATTTTGCAAATATGCAATATTTCTCATTAATAATATTGTATTAGGTGTACTTACTTGCAAAATTAAGAACAGCCACGCAGGCAAAGAAAAGAATCAGGATTTCCATTGACTCTATATACCAGTAGGGATAACGAAAGAGAATTCAAAATTTATTATTGAAAAGAACCCATTCGTGGAAGACAACTGGTTTTAAAGATGCTCTACAGTTGAGTGGTGGGGCGTAGATTCTTGACCTTGTAATTTCTCACATCCGATGGACCTATTACTTACAGAACCTTTGTGAATTTTCACGCAAGAAGATTTTGTTTGTTATATTTCTTTAATTGTCGGAGTAATAAAGTATCTTTTGCGCATGAAAAAAATAGAGAACTTCAATCCACTTGTTTGAGCTGGTGACTCATGTAATGTGACAAAGCCGAATAGCTAGATAAATTATTATAATGAATTAATTAAATAGTGAAAAATTGAAAATACAATAAAAAATGTTCAAGTCTAGTTAGTTATTATTCATTGTTTCTCTAAATATAGGAAATGGGAAGAAAGAGTTTTCGAATTTGAGAACAAAATAAAAATTTTCAGTTATCCCGAAAACCGTGAAAGATATATGCGGAAAATGACCAAATTTTTCAGGGTTATTGAAGGGGTCGGTCCTCGACCATCTCCGACCTAAATTACTAAACTGATTTTTGAAATTAGGGAAAAATCCAAATTTCAAAATATTTGGACAATGGTCAGAGAGACGTGAAAACTAATTAAATTTGAAGGTTTTTGCAGAGGAGGTTCGTTTTCGACCATTTTATGACTTCTTCTGAAAATATGGAGATCTTTTCAACTATTTCCAAATTCATCAACATTCGTTGATGGTGAATTACTACTAAATTAATATGTACTGCTTTTTTAAATCTGCAGATTTCAAAGAATTTATAATAATTGCACCTGAGTTCTAAAGATTTTAGAGGAATCGAAAGAAGTTTTGAAAAATTCAAAAGATTTCAAATGAATTCAAAGGCTTCTGCAGAATTGAAAGAACGAGTGCATTTTAATTCAGTCGTAGTCTACCGCCGAGAAAATTTGATGAATTTGGAAATAGTTGAAAAGAATTTCATGTTTTCAGAAAATTAAGAATGAATCAATTTATTTCCTAAAGTAATCAAGGAAATTCAAGGATCTTCAAAAGAGTGCCATGCCATCAAAAGAATTCAGAGAGCCAAAAACATTTCATTGAATTCTTCATTCAGCAGGGATGGTCACTGATTAGTTGCAATAATGTACCGGATTTAAACAGAAAAAGACATTCGTAATCTCATTTCAAACTCATATTACATCCATACTTGCGAGAAGCTTGAAACATATTGTTTACCAAAGTTTTAAAATTCGGAGATTTGAAAAATTCCCCGTATTTATTGAGAGCTTTTAAAAACTGCTTCATGAGCCCTAATTTAATATGAAGTGGCGGCAAAAATACTCTTGCTAGATCGACCAAAGACACGCATGGATTACGTTTTTTGAACCAGGTTCTAAATTCGATATCGGTTTCCAATTCTTCTTCATCCACTGTTAATTTCTTGCCCTGCTATCGAACTAGCAGAAAAAACAACTCAACAACAACTCAACTTCACGATTCCTGTATCAAGAGAATGTTGTATGATGAGCCAATAAATGATCTTCCTGAAGTCCCAAGCCTAATAATTTTGTTGCTTCTTCCGGTAAATCTAAATCCCTAACCAGATCGTTTAATTTGCCCTGCAACTTTGGGTTTCCATCAACTGACGAAATATATTCGTTATTATTATCAGAAGCATGACTTTCACAATCTACGTCATCAATATTTTCATTTGCAAGGCCTAAACAAATGTCTAATTCGATTTGAATTGATGGAGAAGGTAAGTCCTTCTCAGCTTCATTCAGAGATTTCATATTTTCCTTTACTTCTACATACAATACTTACCACAAACAAATGATTATCAAAGAGAAAACCGAGCAGCAGCGATTAGGATCATTAATGCAGATACTGTTAAAATCCTTTCTGTTTTCCGTTTCCTCCTCAACCCCTAGACAAAAACACACCCCCGCTCTACGAATGCAAGCGAATAATTTGTCATACGGTTCATTTGAAAGGGCTTGCCTTTAATTTCTGATATTAGCGAAGTTTGTAGCACGTCATTGTTCAGCTCTACAGTTTTTCAAACATGGCTTAAAAATGCCGTTTTTAGGAATTCGAACCCCTATTTTCTCAAGAAAGTGACGTGATGGGAAGTTTTTCAACCCACATTCAGTTTTGGAACTGACCAAATATTTCACGAAAATAAGGAAGAAAGTTTACTTTCACGCGTTAAAATCAATGTTTTTCCTGCTTATGTACTCTGAACGTTTGCGGGCCGTTGAGCATCTCGCTTAAAAGGAGAGCTGTCTCTTGAATAACCGGTCGTCATACTTTGTCGCTTATTTGATTAAACCAGTTAAACGAAAAGCAAATGACTCTTTTTTTGTAACTATGTATAAGCAAAACACCTCAAGTCAACACGTCAATTGGGAAGCACGCCCGTTTGCCTATAGCGCATAACGCAGTTTCATAATCATACCTGCAAAGAAGTTAGTTAACAGAAAATCACTTACTTTTATAAATAATGAATTAACTGTACATGAAAAAAAATCGTCACCATTCTCACATAAAAACTTCACAGTATGACATTACAAAATACTACAGTGGAACTCCGATGCTTGACGTCGATCGGACCTCTGTTTCCGTTGTGTACGATAGACAGAAACGATCCGATTGTTTTGCAATCATAGATCTTACTTTTCGTTTCGAAACGATAATACTCTCTCTCTCTCTCTCTCTGTCGATCCAATACTTCTTCTTCTTGGTTTTCTTTGTCAAATCGTACAGCCTATCAAGTACCTACGACAGCGCCATAAATTCAGAAAAAACATGAATTTCAATTAAATCGACGCGAGCTCGCTATCGTGCTTATTCGCTATGTGTGTGCTTCCCAAATCAAGTGAACTGAGTCAACGTCAGGACGCAGTCAATCAGGTAGGCCGTTAGGGTACAGCGCCTTACCGCGACGTTCCTGTTTCGTTACCTCTGAGTGAATACCGCACATCCACCCACATCTCCTCTCACCCATACCAGTATAGTCCAGATCCCAAACAAGAAAGATGTTCTCGACAAAAAAATGTTCATTTCTGATCTCATTGATGAATATATGCATTTTCAATAAAAAAAGACGAATTTTCAACACAATAGTTGAAGTTCCGACTAACAAAGATGACTTAACAAAACGGTTGAATTTGAAACATAAAAAGATGAATTTTCACTGAAAATGTAATGTCTAACCAAGTGAGATAAATTTTCAACCAAATAGTTAAATTTTCAACTAAAAAATATATGTTCCATCCAAAAATGGAATAGTTACACTTTTAATAATGAAGTCAATTCATATAAGAATAAGTTATTTTGGTCATACGGTCCAGTAAGAATGATGGTGGATTCAGTTGTCAAGAATCAGGCTTTATTCGTCAATTTCAATAAAATAATGTCATTAAATAATCCATGATATTGCAGAATGTGATTGACCTTGATTAAGCGTTCTGCGATATCATGGGTTATTTAAACTACATACAAAGGGAGTATGGAGATGCTCCGAGACAACTTATAAGAGAGTGGATACGCACCAATAGAACTTTAGTTAATCTGAAGGAGCAACGCACTTTCTTAATCAGATGTAGAAAAGAAACACTGATTCCAGCACAGACCACCTTGATCAAAAAGTTTTAGGACTTTATTTTTAAAATCAAAAATACAAACGAATTGTCGCGTGTTCTTATGTAACTCAGACGATTGATGTATCGCGAAAAGTAATTATGAAGAGTGGGAATATACTGCCTCGAGCTACATTGATTAATGAGTGTGATCATTATAGTTCAATCCGTTGACTGCCAATAAATAAATTTGAGCGATTAATTTATGCTCAGTTTTTTGTCAGTTGTGGTTTCTTTTTGAGAGAACGTACGATTAGAAAATTCCGAATATTGTGTGTGTTTCGGCGTGGTTTATTTATATAGTGACAGTGGAAAATGATTGTAACGAACTTTGACGCCAGATGCTTGACAAAATTGGAGGGAAGATTCAGATACCAGAATCTTTTTTTTTCTAAACATCATTTAACTTTTACACAATCCTGAATCCATGGAGAAATGTCAATACCATATGAAATAATCTGCTGGAATTGTTACGTTGTTACTTTCCCGTTTATGATGGTCTCCGTAATCTCTTCAACGTCGATGCGACTCTTCAAAAAGCGATAAGTAGAAACAGTCGGTTACAATCAGCCACATTTGAAATCCATGTTTCCCACTCAGTTTTGCTAATATTCATCCATCCAATACATTCACATTGAGTGTATATATTTTTACAAATTTCGTTTATAATAATGTCGATGGCTCTTTTAAGTTTTATTTGTGTATGTGTATGAACGCTATTTTTTGTTTTAAATGGGCGAAGCGAATAACTCAACGAATTTAAAGTGCAGATGAATTTCGCTCAATCGGATCTCGAAATTTTATGTTTTATACGGTTTTTAAGTGTTCGCGTCATACCTTATTTTGAAAATTGCATTTACTTATTTTAAATGCAAATATTAATGATCTTGTTGTGTCTCATTTCTCTCTCTAGCATGTCGCCTATTTGCTTGTGTTGTCTTTCCCTCGATTGAATTATTGAATTTCACAATCATTCTCTTTACAGTTAATTTAGTTTACCTATACGAAGCATGGAATTCTTCACTAGAACCTGACAGGGCCCCCACCAGTTTTTTCTAGACTAGATATTCTGATAGGGGCCCCTTCAGAACCCAACATCAAATGGGGAAAGATGGGGTATATGGGAAAGTATGTGAAGTCTGAAAGAAACGATTTTGTTAATTAACGTTTTATAGCGCTTTATGTGTCTTTTTTTGTAGAAATTTAATTTTTTTATTTTTAATCTTAGCCTTGACGATTAAAATCGTGAAAAACGTTTGCAAAATGATTTTTTTTTGTGCACTAAAGATTTGAGTTTCCAATTTTTCACGAAAATTCGCAACGTTGTTATAATAATCGTGTAGGGCTTTCAAAAGCCAACGTTTTTCATTTTCTGACTTTTTTCATTTCGTGCGTTGTTTGACTTAGAATTCTTATTTTCGTTTTTTTCTAATTTTTAAAATTATATATCTGTGATAGTTTGAATAAAACTATTTTGTTAAAAAAAAAGATTAAATACGCTTAACAGACAAATATAACTTTTCTAATACTCGTCAGTAAGGATTTTTCGGAATATTGCGCTTCAATTATTACTTTTTACATTCTCATTGAGAAGATATTGGTTTTATGTAAAATGTGACCTAGTCGGTTTTCATCAAATCTCCACGTTTTGGAACAAGTTCGTTGAACAGCTATTTTGGGTCAAAATTCAAAAAGTCAGAGCATTTAAAAAATATTTGAGACCATTTTTTTCAAGATTTGAAAATTATATGTACGTCTGTTCATAGTATCTACTCGGAAACTCAAATCTATCCTTGTATGAGTAGAAGAACATAACAAAGTCTAGCAGTTATTGATCAGATAAACTACTCTCTTATTGATGAGAAGTTAAGATATAATTATTAAAATTGTATAAAAAAATTATTTTGGGAATAAAAAGAAGTGACTCCATAGAAACATAAGTCAGCAACCAAATCAGTATGAATAATGTACTCAAATGCAGAAAAGGCAGCAGGAAAAATAAATTGTAAATTTCATTCATAATTTTCAGTATTAGTTGTACTGAGCTGAACGTCATGATTTCTCTTTTCAATTAGTCATAGAATATGAATCAAAAAATCATTTTCGAATTTCACCACCATTTACTTCTCTCGAATGCAAAGTTTGTGTGCACCGATACGTTTGTAATTGCATAGAAAATACTATCAGAGGAAATTTCTGCAAACACGTCCATAGTTGCATGCGTAAAATTGCACTGAAGGAATAGAAAATGAAATAATTTTTGGGAAATTTTCCTTTTATTTACTATCGCTTCACAAAGTTTTATGTGAAATTTTATTGTAAAACAAGAAATTTTAATTTATACGAGTTGTACAACTTCTCCCTCAAAATGGACGTTCGCACGATCTACGAAATAAATGTGCGTGACTCCTGCTGCCCAGCGTCTTTCTGGATTGGCAGGACTAAGCTCAACGTCGAACAGACCTACAGGAAATGCAGTTATAACGCACTTGTATGTTGCATAGGGTTGACCATTGTGCCCAGAGTCATAATAACCGGACACTCCTTCAAGACTTGCAGACATAACATGTCTTGAACCGTGGTAAACCTTAACGAATCCAAGTGGAGAATTCTCTAGTGAAAGAGGGTGGCGGATCGTAACATTTTCCTCCATGTGCCCAGGAGATCCAGGTCTTGCAACAAATTTTAACACGCCGTGGACAAGGTCCTTCCATTGAATGTGGCCTCTTATTATTTTGTCCATACTGATGATGGCTCCGTAAGGAAGGATGAAAGGCTCGACTTGTTCAGCTCTAGGACTATGTTCCTCTTCAAGTTCATGTTGATTATTCTCTACAGTTTCAATTGCACCGACAACTGTAAACAAAATATTAATAAAATTGATGTGGATTGAAAGAATGACTGTTCTTAAGTAGATAATCACGTAGCAGGCGGATTTCTGATTGCATATTCCGTTACGCACAGAGTTACTGAAATTTCGAATTAGACAGGGAGACATATTTTTATGATCAACTATCATGTTGTCGAGAAAAGTAAATAATATTAATTCCGAAGTATCCCCTATGGATGAAAAATCTATAATATTCAGAGTGTGTTAATAGAAATTGTTTATAATTATTATTTTCGCTTAAAGTTTGTTACTTTGAAAATGTTTAATTTCATCTCTAATGCATCTATGTTTTATCGAAATTCAATCTTCGGTTCTGGAACTTTCGATAATTAGAAAAAAAATTCAAACCAAAAATTCAAAATGGCGTAACTTCGAAAATTTCGAAAATTTAAAAACTTATTACTTAAAGCTTTTAGCTTAAAAATGTATAATTTCATATCTGGTACTTCCAAATATAGGAGATTTCATGAAAGTTAAAACAATTCAAAGGAATTTGAACAAGTTGAAAAACATTCTTGACAGTCGAAAAGAAATCAACGTAATACAAAGAATTTAAAGAACTGAAATAAATTAAAATTATTAAAATATAATCAGAATAATTCCAAACAATATGATGAACAAGAGAACAAATTACTGAACATGTCTAACGTTAATAACCATTTGTTCTTTATTCTAATAAAATTTTATACTGAATACAGTTGCCTAGAAATCAAATCTAGGATTAATAATTATTTAATGTCTAAGAGTCATTTGTTTATTCCCATATGTTAAAATATTTAAATGTGGCAACGTGGCACTACATAAAAATGTTAATTTGAAAATTTGATTGAATTTAAAATATGCTATTTTTAATTTCACACTTAACAGAATATAATAGGAGTGAAATTTAAGATAAGGATTAATATAATAACTAATCCTAATTTTTTTATTTCCATATCGTTCAAGATTTGAATCTCGCAAGGCGGTTTAACATAATTATATAAAAGTCAAGTTTCAATACCAAGATAAATTTAATGAATAATCTTCATTTTTGCATTAACATATGTTTCAAGGTTTGAATCCGGCAAGGTAGCTGTAATTAAAAATTTTTATAAGAATTAATTAAATGTGTAATCCTCATTTTATCATTGCCATATGTTAGAAGATTTGTACGTGGCAACGTGACACTACATAAAAATGTTGATTTGAAATTTTTTCTCATTTCAAATATTTAATTATCAATTCCACATTAAACGGAATATAACAGAAGTCAAATTTGAGATAAGAATTAATTTAATCTGTTCTTCTCATTTTTTTTTTTCATTCCCATATGTTACAAGATTTGAATCTGCATACGTGGCACTAAACGAAAGTTTTAATTTTGAAATTTGTTTTAATTCAACATTTTTATTTATGAATTCTATATTATATTTTGCAAATATGCAATATTTCTCATTAATAATATTGTATTAGGTGTACTTACTTGCAAAATTAAGAACAGCCACGCAGGCAAAGAATAGAATCAGATTTTCCATTGACTCTTTATACCAGTACGGATAGCGACAGAGCATTAAAAATTTATTCTTGGAAAGAACCCATTCGTGGAAGACGACTGGTTTTAAAGATTCTCTATAATTGAGTGGTGGGGCGTAGATTCTTGACTTTGTAATTTCTCACATCCGCTGGACCTATTACTCACAGAACCTTCATGAATTATCACGCAAGAAGATTTTGTTTGTTATATTTCCTTAATTGTCGGAGTAATAAAGTATCTTTTGCGCATGAAAAAAATAGAGAACTTCAATCCACTTGTTTGAGTTGGTGACTCATGTATTGTGACAAAGCGTAATACCTGGATGAATTATTATAATGAGTTAATTAAATAGTTGAAAATGGAAAATACAATAAAAAATCTTCGAGTCAAGTTATTGATAATTCATTGTGACTCTAAATATAGGGAATGGGAAGAAAGGATTTTTGAAATTCAAAACCAAATAAAAAATTTGAGTTTTTCCGAAAGCGGTGAGAGATGCGCGAAAACTGAAAACATTTGCAGGGTATCCTAAAGGGGAACGATCCTTGGCCACCCCAACCTAAACCAGTAAAAAAATATTCCAAAGTCGAAAAAAAGCCGGAAATTTTTATTTATCTCGAAAAGGGTCACAGATACGTGAAGTCTAACAACATTGTCAGGGTTACAAATTATGACACTTATGAACAATATTAGCAACTACCTTGAAGGAAACAATTTGTTCTACGAGCAAAAAACACTAATAAGAATTCGCTGATAAAAATTGTTTATAATACTTATGTCAAATATTGTGAGAATTAAGTATGTTCGATGAATGCAGGTGCAATAATTTCGGCTGATAGTGATTTTCTACCTGTTTTTTTTTTAGATAAAAATTCACAAACCTGCAATAGCCAGTGTTGTCACTTTATTTGTTTAAATATTGTTGCTCTGTAAAAAAAATTAAAAAATAGCAAACCACGATTCTCTTAATAATTTAATGCTGAGCATTTTTAAGAAAAAAAGGCTTTCAAATCGGTTAAGAAATACCAACCACAGATACACATAATCTTGCCGTAAAACCCACTCACAATTCAGGAGTAAAAAAATATTTTTTCCAGAAATTAGATGTATGTCTCATGATGTGATTGTGAGTACAGAAGCAAAAAATTGTTTAGCTAGCTTCTTTTTCTTAAATATTACTTGAATGTCAACCGAACAAATGTCGGCATCTATACCCTACTTTGTTAAAAGTTGAACAGAATGACAATCTTTTGTATAATATTACAAAAATTGGGAAATAAGTTAAAGTTTTTACAAGAATTGATTATGAGAATAACCGTTTTTGTTGAAAGATAATCTTTTGTGTCAAGTTATTAACCTTCAGACGACAGGGGGAAGGGCGAAAAGAAAGGTATTTGGCAAAGGATAGAGAATATGATAGAAGAGAAATGGAAAAAGCGTAGGAATGGAAAGGATGCGAGGGCGGATATGGAAAGGTTTCATGTTCTCAGAAATATTTAGAAAGAGAAAATAATTTTTGTTATCAGCCCCTATATTAAAGATTTCGTCAATATAATTGGTTCATTTTAAACAATATTGTCACTGCCCTACATGAGTTTTGCGAATAAGATGGCACCCAGTATTTCCGAATTTATTTTTCGTGCTAAAAACTTCGCTAATATCGGAAATTAAAGGATGGAGAAGGTAACTCATGCTTAGCTTCATGACGAATCGGTTTTGTTACTGACAAAACTTATGGATTCTGTATAAATATCTTTGGCGAATTTAGATATTTCATATTTTCCTTTACTTGTGCAATACTTACAACAAATATAACAGAAGCGATCGGTATCATTAATATAAACAGAATTTCGAGACCTAATTCACAACAAGATGTAGACAAAACTAAAGTTGATATAGCAGCAAACTGATGAAATAAAAGACCCAAACGAAAGGAACGATGATTCAACTTCAGATTAACAAATTACTGTCGAAAAGAAAACCGAAAAAACAAAAGACAAAACGACTAACTCTGTCTATGGAACTAACTCTATCCACAACAGCGATTATGATCATTAATGAAGATTCAGTTAGAATCCTTTCTGTTTTCATTTTATTCCTCCACCCCTAGAAATGAACACACCCCCCGCTCTAAGGGCGCATGCGAATAATTTGGCATACGGCTCATTTGAAAGGGCTTGTTTCAGCCTATAATTTCTGGTATTAGCGAAGTTTGTAGCACTTCATGGTTTGAAGCCTTGGTAAGGAAATTTGCACATCCGAGAAAACATCGTCGTCGCTGCAGATCTTCGTCTTCATCTTCTGGTTCGTCCTCTTCTTCAAGTTCTCCAGGTATTATCTAGCTTTTAATGCATTGCCTACCTGTCTATTTTTCAAGCGCTTACCTGATTAACCAAATCTGGCCCTCACCTGATTTGGTTAGAAACATATTATTATTTATAACCATGCAGGCTCTCACCTGCGTGAAGATTAGCGCATGATACTGTCTCCTTTCACAACTATTTGCCACGAGTCTAATCTACACATGTCGGACAGACACTAACCTGTGTATAGAGCAGCGGATGCTGCTATTTTTCCGGAGGGAATTACATGAAATCTCATTTTTATCATGAGACCTTCATATTACAATATTTCTTTTTCACTCTAAACAGATCATCGAACAAGGTCACGTTCATCGTCAATGTCGAGGTATGATGATAGAAGAGCAGACTTGCTAGGTGTTCTAGCTCAGGCACCTTCTGTAAATGAAGTGCAAACAACTTCACGTGCTCTCGATTCGCATAGTTTGACCCTTGGATTGGACAATGATTACCAATAACCTCTAGATGTCCATTCGACTTCGCTGAAAGATATCATATCCAAGAAAACGCTTGTTGACGAGATTCTAAACGTGATTGGGAAACGATATATTTAAGAACGGGCTTCAGCCCCAGCAATAGACGAAGAATTTTCAGTTCGTTGGTTGGATATACTTATGTAGGTCCTATCTAAGGAGGAGAGAATGGAGCTCATTACAAAATATCCACCATCCAGCAATTTTCTTTTGATTGATCCACCTGAATTGACTGTTGAGGTTAAAACTGCTCTTCAGTCATGAGAATCAGCTTTGTTAAGGGATGCTCGAATTATTTCAAAACAAGATTGTTTGACAGCCTGCATATCTGCAGTGGGAAAAACAGTTTCAACCCTAGTACAGCGGGAATCAATTATTGAAATTCCTCTGAAAGAAGATCTGAGCTTCTCTTGCCGTTTACTCGCCGATCTTCAAAATAATGAATCTCAAGTTAGGAGCCTCATTTTGAACAACCTAAATACAACATGGAGGGATGCTTTAAAATTAGCACCAAATGACGAGTTTTTATTCGGCAAAGATATCCGGGAAATTCAGAAAAACTTCAAAGGCCCGCCCCGTCGACAAAACAAATCTTACCCATGGATGATGGGCGGGCAGAATAAAACGTTTGCGAATCCTCCCAGGAATAACCGAAAACAGGATCCTCATTCCCGAATCCAATCCGGGAGGGATTTTCTCTTGGATCAAGGGTTATGAGATACCTTTTTCTTCAGTTCTTACCGGTTAGCACATGTGTGTGAGTAAAATTGGTCAAATGTCGATAAAAATAACATTAATATATTAATTCATCAACTCACGTCAAAAGGGGCCATTAAAATTTGTACACCTTCAGTTGATCAGTTTATTTCTTCATTTTTTCTTGTTCCGAAACCAGATGGTACCTTTAGATTCATTTCGAATTTCAAAAATATAAATAAGTTCAGTTTGAACCAGAATGTTTTAAGCCCGAAGAGTATAGAACTGCAATTAACATCATAGATTATAATCGCTCCATGGCAACACTAGATTTACAAGATGCGTATTACTTGATACCAGTTGCTGAATTGCCTAGAACATTTTTACGGTTTGAATTTGACAGGACATTTGATCAATTTACATGTATGCCTTTTGGTTTATCTACAGCTCCTTACGTTTTCACTAAAATCATGGAACCTGTGCTTTCTCATTTGAGAGGTTTAGGTTATTGTCCGGTTGTTTACCTGGATGATTTCCTTTTACTGGGAGCTTCCCCACAAGAATGCTTTGACAATAATAAAGTAACACGAGAAAATTCAGGAAGTCTGAATCTGATAATAAATCAGACAAAGAGCAATTAGAATCCTGGTCAAGAATTACACGCGAATGTACTATTCGATTTTTTGCACAATTTGATGGCTCCATTGTAGCTTGTTGTCCACCTATTAAATATAGTTGGGTTTACACTAAAGATTTTGAAAGACAGAGATTCCTAGCTTTGAAATGTAGCGGAGGAAATTATGATGCACTAATGACTGTAAAACCTGACCAATCTGATATACGGTGGTGGCAGTCTCACAGATTATCTAGCAGTAACTCTGTTGAAGGCCTTGTCTTTCGTTTGGAGATTTTCTCGGACGCTTCGCTGTCAGGTTGGGGAGTTGTGTGTCTTAAGCATAAGGATGATGTTTTTTGGTCAGAAAAGGAACGCTATTACCCAATTACTTTGTTAGAATTGAAGGCATCATTTTTTGGCCTTCAGTGCCTGGCTAAAGACTTTCATGATGGAAATATCTTCTTAAGAATTGATAATACGACAGCTGTGTCATACATTAATAGAATTGGGGATGTACAGTTTGAGGATTTAAATAAAATCATGAAAGAAATTTCGACTTGGTGTGAAAGTCGTAACATCTGGATTTTTGCTTCATAAATAAGTTCAAAGGATAATTTTGAGGCGGATTTAGAATGAAGAAAGTTGAAAAAGGGAGCAGAATTTGAATTAGACTCTTTCGCTTTTAATGATATTGTTAAAAAATTTCGAACACCGGACATTGACTTATTCGCAAGTCGTACAAATACGAAGTGTATTCGCTATGTTTCCTGGACAAAAGATCCTGGGTCTGAGGCAGCTGATGTATTTACACCTAATTGGAGATTTTTTTTATTCTTTTCCACTGTTTAGTATTATTATGAAAACTCTGAGCAAAATCAAAAGGGTCGAGGAGAAAGGTATTCTGGTAGTGCCTGATTGGCCTGATCAGCCTTGGTACCCACTGTTTCAATCCCTATTGATATTTTAGGCAAAAAATGTTTCGATTAAAATTAAAAATAGTTGAATGCAATAGCAAAATACGAATATTCAAT
This sequence comes from Andricus quercusramuli, assembly GCA_932178445.1. NCBI lineage: Eukaryota > Metazoa > Arthropoda > Insecta > Hymenoptera > Cynipidae > Andricus > Andricus quercusramuli. The sequence continues at coordinate 47,805 of CAKNXH010062456.1, forward strand.
AAAAGAGTTAAAGTTTGAACCAAAGTGATAAATTCTCAACGAAAAAAAAAGAATTTTTAACTGAGATGAATTTTCAACTAAAAATATAAATTTCAACAGAATAGTCGAATTTTTACCTAAACAAGATAAATTTTGAACTGCAAATGTTATAATTAAATTTTCAGTTGAAAAAAGTTTTTCAACTGAAGAAATAAATCTTCAACCAAAAACATAAATTCTGAAGAAAGTAGTAGAACTTTCAACCAAGATGTTGAATTTTTTATCAAAAAAGATGACTTTTTAATAAAATTGTTCCATTTTCAGCAAAGTAATTAGCTTTTCAATCAAGTAGTAGAATTTTTAACTACAGAAAAAATCTAAACAAAAAATCGATGAAAAGTGGAAATTTTATTATGACAAAAGAAAAACAGATATTCTTTAAAAAGAGGAAAAAGGGAATGTGCAAAAGTATGTGAAGTCTGAAAACAAATTTTGTCAATTAACGTTTTATATCACTTCATGTCTCTTTTCCAAAACCTTAATTTGTTTATTCTCCAGGTTATTTTTGACGATTCAATCTTAAAATACGCATCCTAGCGTGAAGTGCTTCTGAGCAAAGGGCCTAGCCGGGTAAGCATGTAGTTTTTCTCGTAATCGGCTTGACCGATTTTAATGACGAAAAAATATGTTATGCAGGTCGATGGGACGACCATTTTTCTTAAATTGAAAAAAATTTTGGATGAAAATAACAGGTCTAAACAATTTTTGAATTTTTCAAAACAAAATTTCGAGGTTATGTTTTATAGTGACACCCACCATTTTTTCCATGAATATTCCTTCAGATGTCCTCTTCAACATATATTCTTGTCAAATTTTTTGAAGTGGTACAACACAGTGAAAAATAATAAAAATTATACTCGGGACACTGCGTAACTGTGTACCTTTATGGTATACTATACTGGCCGGCTATTTCTTTCAGAAACCACCCTTTTTCATCTGTCTTTCATCAGCAGCGTTGTTGGCAAATCTAGAACTTATAACATTTATATGTAATTATGAACAATACATTTTTCCTAGACTCTCACAATACGGGGTGCTTTTTTATCGTGAGTCCCCTCGCCTCTCACAATACAGGGTGCTTGTTGATTACGAGCCCCCTCGCCTTTCACAATACGGGGTGCTTTTTGATCGTGAGTCCCCTCGCCTCTCACAAATCAAGAATTGTATTTTAGTCCTCATCGCCGTTGTTATCAATCACTGGAATATAATTTTTTGTTTTAAATACATCGCTGAGCATTTGTGCTGGTTGAATAATCCTTGATGTGATAATATTTGCATGTGACAGGTAATACACAATGGCAGCAATGTGTGAACAGCAGCCAACAGTTCACCTGCCATTAGCACACTCACATGTACAGTGTGTTACGCCTGAAACTCCAAGCTTGTACCTAATAAAACATCTGTCCGATGTTCGAGAAATGTGTCATGATTGGACCTTGAATTTAAGCACATTGATTTCTTCTTTTGCATACTCAAGAATCAGTTTTTCATCCATATCTAACATGGAATGGAAGCTTCTAATGTGTCCCCTAAGGGTTTACATTGTTCTTGTATCTCTTCCCTATTCCTTCACGCATCCCCCACACACTTACTTGGTGGTGGGAGGGGGACCTACAGTTTAAGGTGGGTTCCGAACCACCAAAAGCAACAGCCTTTTAAAAAAAAAGAGAACCTTTTTCTCTAGAGGTACCGGTCCCACGACTCTCCGGAGATGAACAACTCCCTTGCTAGGCAAGTGTTCACCGCATCGTCCCACTTCATCCATATCTAACATTTCTGCCAAATAAGATACAGCTTGAGAAAGCTGATATGATCCAGTGAAAAAGACCACTAAATCTATTTCTGTCTGATGTGTATTTTACACATCTTTTCGAACATGCATTCTTACCACGATTTCATCTCTAGCTTCTACGTCAGATTGCAGCCTTACACCATAAGTATTATTAAGAAATTATGCAATTCTAAAAAAGTTACCAACTTTCAGTATTAACTTGTCTATTTTGTGCCGATACTTCGGTTTAAGAACACCGTGAACAGCTAATGGATATGTATATCCATATCTATCATATCTATTAATATCTATCCATGTCTATCATATCTATCAAAAGAATTCAAACCAAAACGACCTGGTAGAACGTCATTTTTAAAAGACTTAACCACACTTGCAGAATAGTCTGAAATTATCTGCTCATTTTCTATATTCAGTATAGAATCTCAGATTTTATTTGAATTTCCCGTATGTAGTTTGATGAGAAATACAACGAGAGCTTGGATCACAGATCGAGATTGACTATTTCGCTTAGAAGTCATCATTTCCCTTATCTCCAGAAGATTTTCCCAAGATAAACCAGTGAAAACTTGCACTTGTTTTTCTGAAAGGCTGATTCACCGATTTTGTCAATCAATGTGGAATCACATTTGATGGAAAAAGTTTCCATTACTTTAGATAATTCTGACACGGTGAGTCTTGTTGTGTTGGAATGCGTTTTCAAAAGCTTAAGATCTTCTTCGTGAATTCGATTTTTTATCAGATGAGTTTTACAGCATCGATTTCCAGGTGGAATGAAAATATTTTTCTTAATATAACATTGCGTGTGAGCTTCTACAGGAATTACAGTTATATTATTGAGAGAAAAACGAAAACAGCAGTATTTGTGGGTAGAAACAGACCTCTGCATCGGAATTTCTACATATTCAATCTCAGAATCCGCTTGATTTGATTTTAATTTTACTTCAACTGTTGGGTCATTAGACGTTGATTCAAAAGCAAAAAGATCTGTTTCTATTTCAAAATCAAGGTTTTTGTCAGAATTATCTTTTCTATAAACAGTGAGTCGACATTTAGAATATAAAATGTCACCTGCAACTATTACTCGTTTAAGACAGGAGGAAAAAGCTTTCGCTTCATCCGTAGTTTTCACTAACTTTTTTTTGCCCCTCGTTTTTCTCAGAATTACATCACAGCCAGCACACATAAGCTTATCCAGTGATGGAGCCACATTTGAGTAATAAGATCTTTATAAGTATCAAACTCAAAAAGTTCACTTTTCAATAGATTAAGACAGCACATAAACAAAAATCAGGAACAAAACAGTGCATGAACGAAAATATCGCACAAAAACAAATGAAAATCGACCAGTGCAATGACACAAGAATGAGAATTATCATTGAGGAAAGAATAAAAAACAAAAAACGATTCTTGCGATAATAGTAAAATCACAATGGTTTGTACTATCACAGAAGTAGTCTTAGAAATAAAGTAAAATAGTGTAGTATTTAAAAGTACGGATACTAATTAGAACTACGAATACGACAAATGAATATCGCAAAGTGAAATGGCGCTAGAACGACAATTATGT
>CAKNXH010062456.1:51212-79260 GCA_932178445.1 Andricus quercusramuli
AAATCACGAAAACGAACAAATGAATATCGCAAAGTGAAATGGCGCTAAAACAACAATTATGTTCAAATTAAAATTACGAACAAATGAAGATGTCTCGCACCAAGTATGAAAGAGGAAAGCACTATTGTTCAACATATGTCTTGCCATTCTGTTGAAAAGATCATACAGAGTGAAAAAAATAACGTTGCTGACGAAGGACAGATGAAAAAGGGTTGTTTCTGAAACGAATAGTTGACCAGTACAGTATACCATAAAGGTACACAGTTACACAGTCTCCCGAGTACGATTTATATTATTTTTCACTATGTTGCACGACTTCAACAAATTTGACAAGAATATATGTATCTATATAGCAATAGTATTTCGTATAGGGTTGACCATTGTGCCCCGAGTCAGAATAACGGGGCGTTTTTATGAGACTTGCAGACATAACATGTTTTGAGTCGTGATAAACCTCAACGAATCCAAGTGGAGAATTCTCTAATGAAAGAGGGTGGCGAATTCGACGATGATACTCCATTTGTCCAGGAGATCCGGTTCTTGCAACAAAATGTAACGTGCCTTCGACAACATCGTGCTATTGATCTTGACCTGATATTGTCTTGTGTACACTAATGACGGCTCCGTGAGGAAGAATGAAAGGCCCGACAAGTTCAGGTCTAGGACTATGTGCCTCTTCATGTTCATGTTGATTATTCTCTGCAGCGACATTTGCACCGACAACTGTAAAAAACAAGATTTATGAAATTATTTAGCATTGGAAGAATAACTGTTCTTAAGTAGATAAGCAATGAGCAAGGGGATTTCTGATTGCATATTCCGTTATGGACAGAGTTACTGAAATTTCGAATTAGACAGAAAGGCATATTTTTTGATCAAGTATCACGTTGTCGAGAAAAGTAAATAATATTAATGCCGAAGTATCCCTTATAAATTAACAATCATGAGAGGGAGTTAAGTGGAATTTTCATGAACGCCTCAGATCTTTGTAGGATCTTTAGGTAGAACATAAATAGGGATGTTTTGGATAAAAATGGAAATATTTCGTCGAGCTCTGTCAAAATAAAACTGGTTTACAGATTTTTTTAAAGTCAAGAAATGGTATGTTTTTACGCAATTTGAAAAAAAAATTCTTACAAATTTTTACAACGTGCTAAGGAAACCAGATAAGCGGAAAAATTTTGTTTGCATCAAGCACTTTTAGTGGAAAAAACACTTCCATTGACTGCACATCTATTTCTAATTTTAATCAAATTGATGCAGTTGCTATACGAAAATGTCGTTTTTACCTTCTTTTCGGACTCTTTTTGAACGAATGCAGCTTAATTTTCATTTTTTTTCGGTTAATTTTTATAAATTAAAAGTTTCTCCGTCATCACTTTCCTTAAATTTCAGTGTTATTGAATTTTATTTGAACATTATAAATTGGCTTTCATATTGCAGTGAAAAATGAAAATAACTCGAATAAAGCTGTCAACTTATGGATTTATTGAAATGAGCTTGATATCATCATAACATTTTGTACAATGATTTGATAAATGAATTCTTGAGCACTGAAACTTAATTGTACGTTTTCAATGATTTTTTTGTATTTTAAGCAAGAAGAAAAAACTTAGATATAAGAAGAGTTGCATTCGAAAACAGCAAGCAATAATTGTAAACAGACAAGCACATCATTGGTTTTTGATAATTTTCTTTTATCCTTTCTTTATTCAATTTTTTTGTTTTATGAAGAGAGGTGATTTCCGAAAAATTCTTACAAGAAATAGGACAAACGAATAAATAGTTTACGAAAATTAAGCTGCAGTCGTTTTAAATGAGTCCGAAAAGAAGGTAGAAACGAAATTTTCGTATAGCGACTGTATCAATTGAAATTAAAATTTTCAGGAAACTCAGAATATAAGTACATCATGCAGAATAAATAGTACACAAACCCACCAACCTTTAGGGTTTAGGGTTTATGGGTTTAGAGTTCATGGGGTTAGAATTTATGGGTGTGGGGTTTATGGGTTTTACGTATTTGGCTGTAGAGTTTATTGTTCAGGGCTTTATGGTTGGGCTTTTTGGGTTTAGGGTTAGTGGTTTTGAGATTTGTGGGTTTACGGGTTTGTGGGTTTGAGGTTTGTTGGTTTGAGGTTTGTGGGTTTGAGTTTTGTGGGTTTGCTGCTTGTGAGTTTGTGGATTTGTCGTTTTTGGTTTATGTGTTTGAGGTTCGTGGGTTTGGGGTCTTAGGTTGATGGATTTGTGAGTTTGAGGTTTGTAGGTTTCTGGGCTTGGGGATAGAAGTGTGTGGATTTGAGGTTTGTGCGTTTTGTGCTTTTGGGTTTGAGGTTTGTGGGTATACGGGTTTGCTTTGTTATATTTCCTTAATTGTCGAGGTAATAAAGTATCTTTTGCGCAATAAAAAAATCGAGAACATCAATCCACTTGTTTGGATGGGTGATTCATGTATTGTCACATAGCAAAGATATTTGAAACATTCCCTATCTTTATTTAGAGCTTTTACAAATTGCTTCATGAGCCCTGATTTAATATGGAGTGGGGCAGAAATACTTTTGCTGGAATCGATCAAAGAGCCAGAAGCAGTCCTATATCTTTTAGGTCACCACAAATCGACCATTGATGTTTATCATGTTGTATAGACTGAGGCAAAATTTTCAAATTTTCATTCTTCTCCTTTAAGTATACAGAATGTGCTATGGGTATTGGAGCAACTTTGTTTCCATTGCTTAGCAAAACTGTTTTTAAGCTACGTTCAGTGGGGTCAATAAATAAGCGAAATTCGTCTGCATTATAATCTTTGAGCTTCAGAGTTTTACTTAACTTGGGGAAATCAGTGCAATAGACTAAGGTTACGGTTTGTTCAAAAAATGTAAGAAATTCAACTTCACGATTCCTGTAGCAAGAGAATTTAGTATCAGGAGGCAATAAATCATCTTCCTTAAGTCTCGAACCTAACAATTCTGCTGCTTCTTTCGGTAAATCTAAATCCCTAACCAGATAGTTCAAGTTGCCCTGCGACAAATATTTTGGGTTTACATCACCTAACGGAACATATTCGTTATTATTATCAACGGCATGAGTTGCAGAATCTATTTCATCAGTATTTTTATTTTCAAGACATGAAGAAATTTTGGGTTGGATTTAATTTGATGGAGTAGGTAAGTCATGCTAAGCTCCATGAGGAGTCGGCTTTGTTACTGAGGAAACTCCGGGACAATTGATTTTATTCTTATTTTTACTACTAAATCCGTCAATTTTTGTCACAGAAAAGTAGAAGTCCTCGTGTACTCGAGGTTCCTGCCATATCATGGGAATATCAAAAGACAAATGTTCTCGTGTTCCATTCCTCCAATGACTTAAGGGAGCAAAGCAATTTTTGCAAATACTTTGTGGAACCCATTATTTATCTTGGTGTGCGATTTCAAGAGAAAGATATTCCTAATAAAAATCTTTGACGAATTTAGATACTTCATATTTTTCTTTAATTGTACAATACTTACCACAAACATAACAGAAGCGATTGGGATCATTAATGCACACAAAACTTCGAGACATAATAATTCGCAAGAAGATTTAGACAAAACTAACGTTTATATAGTAGCAAACTGACGAAGTAAGAGACGCAAACGAAAGAAATGATAATTCAGCTGCCGAGCAACAAATGACTGTCGAAGAGAAAATCGAGAAAACGAAAGACGATCTAGCTGAAGAAGAACGTACTTCAAACGTTTTCGGGCCGTTGAGCATAATTTAATCAAGTTCTTATAAAAAAATTTGAGTAATGATATTATCGAAATTACGCAATTAAACTGTTTTTGTTGTTGTTGTTGTAAAAAACGCAAATTGTTGGTAACACGAATTTTCAATTAATATTATTAAGACAATTTATTAAAGTGTTTATCAAAAAATTATAAAAAATTCTCAATTCATTACAACTGTTTTCATAGATCGCAATCTCTTTTGTTCACTTTGAGAATAATTGACAAAAAAAGCGTTGTACTATCAGAAGAATTTCTAATTTTAATGAGATATTGGGTGAACATTTTATCGAAAATATGCAATTAAACTTTTTTTTTCGTAAAAAGAACGCAAATTATTGGTAAAATGAATGAAAATGAATGAAATTGAAGGTTTTTTTTTCATCGCAATTAAAATTAAATTAAATTATTAATTGAAGGGTTGCGGTATAAAACTAGATAAGCAACAAAATCAGAAATTTCAAAGAGAGACAAATAGCGTTTTGGGAAATCAAAATCACCATTGAAAGATAAAATAAAAGTTTACTGCCGAGGAGATAAAAACTGCAGTTTTTGGTTTTAACGAAAAAAATAAAAACTTACTCCCGAGATATTGAGTTGCTCAATTGTGAGAAAATGAGTTTCGTTAGAAAAATTTGACCAATTTTGAGTAAATCATTTGAGAATTTAGAGGTTCAAATTTCACGAGTTCTGGAAAATATTTTTGGATAGAGACTAGAAATCTGTTCTTTGATATTTAAAAAATAATGAAAACTTGCTCCTGAGATATATGGAAGTCTATGAAAAGAATAAAGGTATATGTTTCTTCATAAATAAATGATACTGATATTAAGAAATATCGTTTTCGCTTGACAGGCAAAAAGCTAAGTAAAAAAAGCCTTATGACAGTGGCTATTTGTGGAAAATAAAGATGTAGGATATTGGGTTGGGATTCGACTGGTACATTAGTGCTGAAAAAAATGACAAGTGGTTTTATTTAAGGGTTCTTTTTTTTATGAAAAAAGAAGTATATTATTATTCTGACGTATAAACTAAAAAGATACATAAGTTACATTTTTATGAAAATTGAGTTTTTGGTATAATTGGATTCGTAAGAGAAGCTGCATCTAACTAGGGTAATACAAGTGAAGAATTATTCATATTTATTGCGAAAAACGATTGTTCAAGACTGAGGTAAGTCGAAAAAGTTGAAAAATACAACAGAAAGAGATACACAAAGCACTTTGCGTGTCCCAAAATTTGTACACGGCATCTAATACGTCATCATCATACAAATAAAAAAGAACCGAAAGAGCTTTGTGTCTTTTTTGCCTTGTAAAAGTGATCGATTGTGGAGTGTATTTAAAAACGGAAAGAATCGCTTGCCCTTGGGTATGTTTTTGCTTTGTAAAATAGCTCGAGCACTGATCCGAAATCCAAGGGAAATAAGTCCCGGCTACTTTCGGTACTGCTCCGAAATGTTCGGACTTCGGAGTAGCGAGACGAGCGGCAGCCAGAAAAAGCACTCTCTCAAAATATTTCAAGATATAATAAATTTTTAATGAATTTTAATGAATTTCTCATATAATAAAATATCTCAAAATATTATTCGATATTAGATTTCTTTAGGCAAACAGTTTTTCCCGATTTTCTCAGTTCGAGTGAGATTGGACTTATGTATCTTTTTAGTTTGTGCGGCAGTATTGTACTGCATTAAAAAAATTTTAGGAAGAGGAATACGGTCAGAAAAAGGTTTAAAAAATGTTCAGTAGGCAACGAAAAAAAAGAGCAGGATGAAGAAAGCGAGAGAGAAAAGTAAAGAGAGTCAGTTATTTGGTTTTGAATTACCAATCTTTTATTACTTTATTAAAAATTAGATTTCGAACAAATCATTTTAACGATCACAGACCTCGAAAGCAAGCTAGAAAGAGGGATTTCCAAACTTTTCTGGATTCCGCTACAAAAAACATCAAGAAGAAAAGAAGTACGGAAAATGAAACATCTGAAGGTGGACAAGGGAACGCTTGTAGCACTATTAATGAAGTTCTGGTTGATCATGACACTGAAAATGATGACATTGAAGAAGTCTCTTCTACGAGTGAAGCGAATTCAAAGAAACTTTCATTTCAGACAATTTTAGAAGATAAAAAACGTGTTAAAATCCCAATTTCTTGGTGTAGAACTTCGGATTCTTTTGGAAATTGTTGGGGAATTACGTTTATAAAGTATGCTGGAAAACTATACCCCAACGATTATATCGATTCTGTTTGCCATAAAGAAATAATCGTAGATGAGGAAATTACATTTATTGTAAAAATCAGTGGTAAATTAATCGAGCACTCAGAATTCGGCATTGACACGGGTGAATTGATTTCAACGCAAAATCTTGAAGAAGTTATAGGTCGCATAGAGAAAACGAAAATATGTAAAGGTGCTTTAGGATTAAGCGAAAACGAGAAAGCCGAAAACAAAAACCTTTTGCGATCATTCACTTATTCTAATCAATCAGATGTTTTGCGTCAGAGAAATTGCACCTTAATTTTACCTGACCAAGCTACTGAAAAGAAACGAAACGACAATTTTCATTGTACTTGCTGTAGATCTGTCAAGCAACTTTCAAGAGAAAAAATAATTCGTTCCCAGCATAACAAAAGTTCGAACAAAACCTACCTCGAAGTGAGTCAATTAAGCCCTAAGAAACGGGTAAAAATACTAAAACTAAGGAGAAATGCAAAATCGGCGCATAGAGCAAAACAAAGAGCTGCAGCCACAATCCAAATGCTGAATTTCGGACTTCATTCTCTACCATCAACTTTCCAACGGCTAATCGATAGGATCATCACGCCAGATATGGCACCGCATGCATTTGCGTACTTGGACGACATCGTGGGCTGCACCGAGACCTTCGACGACCACATCCAGGTCCTACAAAAAGTATTCGACAGGCTCTGCGAGGCAAAACTATGACCAAACCCAGACAAATGTCATTTCTTTCGATTAAAACTAAGTACATTGGACATGTAGTGGGTGAAAATGGACTCCATACCGTCCCAGACAAAGTTGCAGCAATCCAAAGCTTAACACCACCAAGAAATCTGAACGAAGCGCGAAGATTTTTAGGACTAATTTCTTGATACCACAGGTTCAACAAAGACGTAGCACGAGTAGCATCACGACTCCACGGGCTATTAAAAAAGAAAGCGAAATGGATTAGGACGGAAGACCACCAAAAAGCTTTTGATGAGCTCAAAAGGAGCCTAAAATCAGCCTTAATCCTCTCCTGTCCGGATTGGGCAAAAGAAATTCTTCTTCGAATCGATGCCAGAAGGGAAGTCCTCGGAGCCGTTCTCACTCAAATGGATGAAAATATAGAAGGCATCATCGCCTACGCCAGCCGCGCCGACAACAAGGCTGAGAGCGACTACTTGACTACAGAATTAGAATTTCTCGCCGTCAAATGGGGCATCTGGAAAATGAGGGACTCCCTCGAGGGATACCATTTTACCGTCCTTAAAGATCATTCATCGTTAAAATGGCTAGATAAAATTGACAATCCATCAGGATATCTAGCTAGATGGGTTATGGAACTTAGCTAATGGGATTTCGAAATAAAATACCGCCGAGGAGATGCCAACGTAATCGCCAACACCCTATCAAGGCAACCCCACAAAACTTGCGCCGTCCGCAAAAAAGAGGATTAAGACTGGTACCAAAAGCGTTACAAAGCTGTTACCGACAACCCCGCCGAAAATCCAGAGTATTGCATCCGCAATAACCGTCTCTAACGTCATATACTGCATACTCTGGACTTTAACGACTACGTCCAAGGAGAACAGTGGAAGATCTGCGTACCATGTTGCGATCAGCCAAGAGTGCTTCGAGAAGTACATGACGAGCCCAAAGCTGGACACCTTGGAGTAGCCAAAACTATCGCTCGCCTTGCCAGGCATCACTATTGGCCAGGTATGTTAAGAATTGGTGCTATGCACTTCCGAAATTGCGAGAGCTGCTGAAAATTCAAGGCCCAACAACAGGCCCCCGCTGGCACAATGCACGCCACTAACGTCGAAGGATCGTGGAAGATGGTCTCCATCGATCTCATCGGACCAGTACCTTGATCCACCGCTGGAAATATTTGGCTCCTGTTCATGCAAGAACGTTTCGCCTATCCTCGAAATACCAGTCGTAGACCATCACGCGCTCAGTCTTACCAACATCAAAAGACCGGGCAAATACCAACAAGCGACCGACAACTAAGACGCGACCAGGGCGAGCACCCATCGCAAACCAACTGGCCAAACACACCATTCCCGTTCAGCCCGATCTACCGATTCAGCCCGCCAAACGGGCCAGAGCCGCTCAGCGTTCTGGAGATCAGCATCGTCGAAAGAACCCACATCCTGGTCACCCTCACCAGACAAGTAACCTTCCAGGTGCCCCTAGGCACACTCCGCTGGCGAGGCCGTCACGCAGGCCGACGCTGTAGGCTGCGCTTTGCACCCAATGGTGCGGTTTGCTCAGTCAATACTTCCGTGAGTAGAGCAAAATTAAAATTTTCTGTTCCGAATTTTATAGTACTGTGCCATATTTTTGATCATCATATCAATTTCACCTTTTATTATGCTCTCTTATCATAACATCGTAATCCCGTTATTCATATTTTTACACTGTATCGATATCATTTCAACTCACTGATATTTCCGTTCAAATAAGCGCACGACGCGAGGAACGGACAGTCCAGCTGGGCAAGCCGTAGAAATATCAACCAAGAAGCCCAACCGTAGTTGCCATTTGACGCATTATCGACGTTACCGACCTTACCAAAGCGTGTACGATTTCTGTAACAAACAGGCGCACTTGTCGTGACAAAAATCCAAACATAAAGGTTAACTGACAGGAGCACCTGTAGTTACCAGTTATTACCATTTCCTACCTTACCGACATTACCAACCTTACACATGCGTGAACGATTTCTGTAACGAATTTTCAGGCAATAATGAAATAGTTATATTGCCAGAAAAAACAGATTAAATTTCCCACTCTGAAGATGAATTTTCAAGTAAAATTATGAACCTTCATAAAATTATATAATTTTTAACGAAGTTGTTCAACTTTTGAACAGATAATTGAATTTTCCAACAAAAAAGATGAATCCTCAACGAAAAGTACATTTGATGATATATTAACTTAAAAGATTTTTATTAAAATGAAAAATATTTGAGTGCAAAAAAAGTAACGAATATTCAATAACAGAGTTAAGACACGACTTTTCAATAAAATACATTAATTTTCAACTGAAAAACCTTAATTTCAACAGAATAGTTGAATCTTTACCTAAAAAAGATGAACTTTTAACTGCAAATGTAAGAATTAAATTTTCAGTTGAAAAAAGGGTTTCAACTAAAGAAGTGAATCTTCAACCAAAAAGATGAATTATTAACAAAGTAGTAGAACTTTCAAACAATTTGTTGAATTTATGACCAAAAAAGATTACTTTCCTACGAAATTGTTGAATTTTTAACAAAATAACTAGCTTTTCAATCAGTTAGTAGAATTTTTAACTAAAACAAAAATTTAAATAAAAGATCGATGAAAAGTGGAGATTTTATTATAACAATAGAAAAACAGATACTCTTGAAAACGGGGAAAAGAGGGGAATGTGGAAAGTATGTGAAGTCAGGAAAAAATTTTTTTGTTAATTATCGTTTCATAGAAATTGATGACGTTTTTCGCAATACTTAATTTGTTTATTCTCAAGGTTATTTTGTATGATTTAAACTTGAAATACGCATCCTAGCGTGAATTGCTTTTGAACAAATTTGTGGCTATAATTTAGGGGAAATATTTTTTTACATCTAATGTTATTGTAGCTTGTGTGGTTCTTCGAAAAAGCTAACTTTTCATTTTTCGCATAAAAACAATACTTTCTCATTATGATGAGAATTTAAAAAAATAATAAATAAAAATCGTTTAATCAATTTTAAAACATCTTTGGCGAAAATTATTTGTGCTGAAATTCATTTAGTGTGTGATTAAGTTAAGAAAATAGAAACTTATTATGACATGTAATAAAAACAAAAATTTAAACAAGCATACATTAAATACGATAAATATACGAATATAACTTTTCTAATACACGTCAACAAACAAATAAATTGCAAGATTTACACTGAAATATCGATGAAGATTTTCCTCAGAATCTCAAAAAAATTTTGTTTTTCTTAAACCCTTTCAAACTTCTTAAAAAGTTTTTTTTTTGAAATCTTAAAATATCTACATTTTTTAAATAAATTTTTCAATCTTTTCAAGTTGACAATTATTTAAGTTTTCTCAAAACTCCGGACCCCCGAAATGTCTACTAAAGATTTAACTCTTGAGAAAAATTTGTCATTGCCTCGATACATTTCAGAATTTATAAAAAGATTCTTTTTTCAAAATCTTCGAAAATTTCTATTTTGTTTGATATTCCATGAAATCTTCATCAAAATTTTATTTATTTTCGAATATGTTCAAAAATTCTGAAGCTTATAATTTTGTTTTTAAATAAATCAGTATTCCAAAAAAATGTTTAAACTTGGAAAATTGGAAAAATGATATCCAAATCATCCAGATTCTTTTTCCACATAGTTTACAGTCTTCAAAACTTAAAATGAAGCTCATAAAAAAAAATTCATTGTCAATTTTCTTAGGAATCTCATTTTCAGCGCAGAAAATATTTTTAGTTACATGCATTTTTTAGTGGCATATAGTCTCAGTGTTCCGGAATTATCAAGATCACGACTTCAGTAGCGGCTCGGCATTTTTCAAAAACACGATCATAAAGTTCCTCATTCTTTTTATTTAATTTTAATTATCCAAGAAAAATAATTCTGCATTCAAAATAAAAATAAAAACTTTCAAGAAAAATTTTGGTCAGTTTAAAATATATGTAGCACTCGATTTTTTACTAAGATTCAGAAAAATCTTTCAGAATTAAAAAAATCACGCTCAAGTCTCACAGATTTTTCTCGCGATTTCTAGCAAGTTAAAAATTCAACTGGTTAGTTGAAAGTTGAATTCCTTTCTTAAAAATGAATTTTATTGGATAGATTCATCATTGTATTTCGTGACTCTGACAATTTTAATTCCTAATCTCACCCAAAGTTCCTTGGATCTTTCCGATTAAATTTTTTATACAATAAACTTGCGTGGTTTCTGGGAGCGTTATTTAAATTTCCAAATGAAATTTTTTTTTTGTTTACGTGATTCGGAATATGTAGGAGGTTTCGAAAATATAAAATATTTATGGGCTTGTTTTTACAAAATGCCTAATCTCTACCGAAGACGTGAGTTTGGTAATTATTTTTGAAACTGCTGCCTGGAAGTTCTATGCATATGTTTCACGGAATGTATTATCCAATAAAACTGTTTACCTCTTGAAGAAATACTGAAGAAAAACAATTGCTTTAAATGAGCTTTTTCGTTGTTTGAGCTGAAAAAATCGCGACGAGAGTCACGCTCGCGGAATTGAATAAATAGGGAAACAGCACCACCCATTCATACGATCCAGAGCTTCTCCTACAACTTTAGCTTGTCCATTATTGCAAAAAAAAATTTACTTAAGTTGAATTTAGCTTCTGTGAAACCATCTAGAACAGCGTAAGTCAAAACCAGAATAATTCATCTTTCAACAAAAAAATTATTATAAAATGAATCTGTGTGCCTCTAAAAATATATACAACTATAGACTAATACACTAATTCCATATCTCTCCCAACGTTTTTTGAAAGCTTCAGTGAACTTGTCATTATGTTAACGTAATTCGACATATGTACGAAGCTTTATGAACTTGTTTTGAAGAAATTCCCAATCTCTACCGTAGTTAGGGCTCTGATGAACCCTTTTGAAAATGATAATCGTAAATCCCAAAGTTTAACAGGTCTTTTTCATTTGTTTTCAGTTGAAGGAAATGGCATCTGCAACATTTTTGGTGATGATGCTACTGGTATTGACACTAATTTCTAGTGCAATGGCGATAAAGGAAGCTACGGATCCAGCATGCCGAAGAGTGCCAGGCAAGAATTGTGACAACAAAGACTGCCCATGTACGCCAACGAGTAAATATACAGTAGACTCTTGTTGCCAAGGCTATACATGTAAAGGTGCACCTACCACATCATGTCATAAGTATAGAGGAGGGTAATTGAATCACTTAGGAAAATGCAACTTTGTTATGTTGCACACAATTAATAAACAAACTGCATGAAAAAATTATGGTTTTTTACTCACTCCTTTAGGAAACGTTCATTCCTTACGTAAGGTCAGGGTGTTTCAAAAGATTTACAAAGATTTTAAGGAATTAATTTCATTAGAGAAAAAATTCACTTTATTTCGCTATTTTGACAATTTCAATTCCTAATCTCACCAAAAGCTGTGAGCTTGATAATTTTTTTGATTGCTACGTACGCGGATGCTTCATAGAGGGCCTTATACAATATTTTTAGAATCTATGTTTCAAGAAAACATCATCATCTCTAAGAGAGCTGTGAGTTTTTTTTTACAATAAAACTATACTATGTATCTCAAAAAATTTATGTAAACTTAAAGTCATTTTTAGTCTCTTCCAGCGATAATAAAAAATTACGACATGCAGGGTTTAAAAAATATAAAATATTTATGAACTTGTTTTTACAAAATTCCTAATCTCTACCGAACACGTGAGTTTCGTAATCATTTTTAAAACTGCTTGTTTTCTTGAAAGTTCGTCTTTTTGGGTTGAAAATTCAACTGTTTTGATAGAACACAAATTTCTTTGTTGAAAAATTCAATTATATTGTTGCAAATTAGTTTTTTTAATCAACTGAAAATTGCAATTCCTAATCTCACCCAATGTTCTGATTTGGATAATTTTCTTGATGCCTCATATACGGATTCTACATATGAGGCTTTATCAAATACAAATAAAGAATGTTAGAAACTCGTTCTTTTTTTTGCTTAAGAATTAAATTTTTAATAAAAAGTTCCAGTATTCCATTTGTAGTTGAAAATGCAAAAAGTTGCTAAGAATTTCAACTAATTTCTTGAAAATCAAGTATTCTTATTCAAAATGCTTGATTTTAGCTGGAAATCGTTTGGTTGGAAATTCAACTATTATCTGGAAAATTAGTTTTTAGGTTGATAATTAATTTAACTAAAAATTTAAGCTTTCTTGAAAACGTTTTCAATTTTCAATTATTTTTTAGACTTGTTCGCAACTTCAAAAAATATTTGAAACCGATTCAAATTTATACAAAAATAAAAAAAAACA
Organism: Andricus quercusramuli; assembly: GCA_932178445.1. NCBI lineage: Eukaryota > Metazoa > Arthropoda > Insecta > Hymenoptera > Cynipidae > Andricus > Andricus quercusramuli. Next base: position 64,239 of record CAKNXH010062456.1, read on the forward strand.
TAAAATGGACAAAATTGCCTTGAAATCGTCCAGATTCTTTTTTTGACAATTTTGGAAATATTTTACAATGTTTTAAAATTTGTTCGAATATTCTTTTGCAATTAATCTTTTCTAGGTAATCTTCTAAAATTAAACAAATTTAATGTGAAATCTTTTCTAGTCTTTTTCAAATTCTTTCTCAATTTTCTATTAGAATTAGTTTTTTTAAATGAAAGGTTAATTGATATTTTCCCATGAATCTCAGGAAAAAATTGTTGTTCTCGTGAAACCTTTGAAAATTCTTAAAAAGTTTTTTTTTTCTAAATCTTCAAATGTTTAGATTTTTCGAACAAATTTGGCAATCTTTTTGAGTTTAAAATTATCAAAAGAAAAATGTTTAAACTTTCGAACCTTCTAAATATCTATCAAAAGGATATGAGTTTTCCCTAAAATAAAAAGAAAAATCTTCAAAATGAAACAAATTGCCTAAAAATCTTGGAGATGCTTCTTAGACAATTAAAAACATCTTTTGAAATATTTTTAATTATTCTATTGAAATTAATGTTTGAAAATAAAAAAAATCATTGCATTTTCCTAGAGAGCTTAAGAAAAATATTTCATTGTCTTGATACCTTTCAGAATTCTTTAAAAACCTCTTTTTCAAAATCTTCAAAAATCTACATTTTATTCGATATTCTATGAAATATCCTAGAGTTAAATTTTTTTTCGCAACTTTTCAAATCTTCTGAAACTTTTAAATACTGTCTTTTAAAATAATTCAGCATTCCAAAAAATTTTCTCAATTCTGGAAAATTAAAAAAATTGTCTTAAAATCTTCCAGATTCTTTTTTAACATAAAATAAAATAATGAAATAAAATTTATTTCAACATTATAAAATAATACGTAAATCATTCGAAATTTTTTCAGAAATCTTATTTTCGATGCAGGAAATATTTTGTTATATGCATTTCTAGTGGTATATAGTTTTACTGTTTACTGAACTTTCAAGCGCACGAGTTCAGTATCGGCTCGGATTTTTACAAAAACAAGATCATAAAGTTTTTATTCCATTTTCTCACATTTCAGCTCTTGAAGAATGATAATTTTTTGTTCAAATTAAAGATAAAACTTTCAAGAGAAGTTTCATTCAGTTTAAAATATATATGTAGAACTCCATTTTCTCCTAGGATTCAGAAAAATTTTACAAAATTAAAAAAATCACGCTCAAATCTCACAGATTTTTCTCACCATTTCTGAGAAGCTTCTAAAATCCTTTGAAATCTTCTTTCAATTTTTTTTACCATTTTAATTTTTGTAACAAAGGAGAATCAAAAATCTTCCCAGGAATCTTAGGGCATTATTTTTAACCTTTTGAAACTTTTTAAAATTCCTAAAGACCTTCTGTATTTTTCTCGAACTCTTTAAAAATCTACATTTTATTTTAGCTTTTTGATATCCATTCAAATTTTAAATTTTTTTCAAATTTTTTTAAAGCTTTTAAATACCTTTTCAATATGTCCTGAACTCTCACAGATTATTTCTCAAAAGTTTTTGAAAATTTTTTAAATCTTTTAAAAAACTCTTTGAAAATTATCTATTCTAAATAAAAAAGCATTAAACATTTTCTAGGAATCTCAAGCAAATTTTTTTCTCCCCTTGAAACCTCACATAATTCTTAAAGAAATTCCCATCTTGTTTACAATCATTGACAATATACACATTGTTAAAAAAGTGGTGAGATTTTTCAAAAACTCTGAACCATCTCTTAAACAAGCACAATTTTGTTATAACTTCGTAATCATATAAAATTAAAAAATGTTGCTTCAAAATCTTTTAAATTCTATTCTAAAATTGTAGGGAATCATTTAAATTTGCGCATTCCTTTCTTTTGTAACTATGTATGCATAAGTAAAACATCTCAAGTCAATACTGCAAGTGGGAAGCACGCACGTTTGCCTATAACAACAGAAAATGACTTACTTTTATAAATAACGAATTATTTGTACACGAAAAACACACCTCGCACCCTTCTCACGTTAAAACATGACAGTTTGAAATGACAAAACACTACAGTCCGACTCCGATGCTTGGCGTCGATCGGACGTCAGTTTCTACCTTGTGAGATAGACAGAACCATTCGATTGTGTTCCAATGGCAGGCGTTATTTTTTGTTTCGAAACGAAAATACTGGCTCTCTCTCTCTCTTTGTCAATCCAATACTTCTTCTTCTTGGTTTTCTTTGTCGCTTCGTACAGCCTATCGAGCAGCTACGTCAGCGCCATTAATTTAGAAAAAACATGAATTTCAATTAAATATTAAGAAGAAATCTTATAGTAGAGAATTAATTTTAAGCCGGTGTATAACATTTTTGAATAAAATGTATTAATATTCACTGCTCTTCATCATTAAGATTGCTCCAATAACCTCGAGATACTTCTTTGCGGTATATATTCGCGTGTCAGACGGCGCTGTTTTCAATGTGAAAGACAGGATGATTCTGCATCAGAGACCCTCTGCTGGTCGACGCCAGCTCGCCATCGTGCTTATTCGCTATGTGTGTGCTTCTCGATTAGAGTGAACTGAGACAACGTCATGAAGCAGTTGAACACGTAGGCCGTTAGGGTACAGCGTCTCACTGCAACGCTCCTGTTTTGTCCGGTCTGAGTGAATACCGCACATCCCCCCACATCTCCTTTCACATATACCCGAGGCGCACAGTGGGGAAAAAGTACATTTTTTGGTTCAAAATACGAGTCCTGCCGAATCTGTGGACCGATTTAGATTTTTTTTTTAGAAAAAGCAGAGAAAATTTCAGAGAGAATTGTTGAGGCCGATTTTTGAAAAAGATCTCCAGTTTTTTATAAATCAACAAATATATCGTAAGAAAATGACAATTTTTTTAGTTTAGTCCTCTGGCTTCTTAGAAATTTTTCGGTCTGTTCTTATAATTAGCTAACTCGAGGCAGTTTTAATACAAGAGACAACTGAACAATAATATTTATTATTATAAAAAAATTTTATAACAAATGAAAAAAGACCGGGAAAAAGTATTTTTTCATTATTAATTGAGTAAGAAATTTCTCACTTGCTTCAATTTGCCAGGACAACGATACTAACAGTTAATTCGGTACTGAAAATTAAACAAATAAATTCTGGAGCAAGTTCTTCTTTCATTGCCAAAATATGGATCCAGGCTTCCATTTTACGTCTCAAGCAAGTCTTGAGCTTCAGGATCTAGAAGAATTACTTTCTTTTTCCAGTTTTGCCTCTGATTTACAATTTTCGGGTTGGTTGACATCAGCAATTTCCGTCCAAGATCTTTATTAGTAGCCTCTCTGCTGCATTTTCGAGTGTGAAACTCTCGTAGATGTCTGAAAATTTTGTTGTTCGCCTCTTGAGCTTCTTCCGTCAATTGACCAATGGGAAGGAAAGCAGATTCAATAATTTTGGCTCCATGTATGAGAATCTTGTGTGCTGTCACTGGCATGTCAGTACCAATTATAAAGATTGACTTACCTTTGCGCGGTTTCTTGGAAATAATTTTCGAACTTGTAAGTGTCAATTGCCTCCCCTGAAGCGATTGCTTGCAAAATTATGCCGAAGCTACGGATCAACTTCCTATCGACATTTGTGATTTCGGATGTCAAATCAGGATCTCTGAAAAATCTTCTAGCAGTATTTCCTCTATTAGTAGTTCCCGAGCGATGTTTTACAACATCTATAATGAACCCCATCTTATCACAGAATTCTTTTTGGACTCTCTGTTTCGCAGTTTTCATTTTCACTTTCTCCTCGTCAGTTTTTGCTTGCCACTTTCCGAATCCTAAACGATAGCTTATGTGCAGTATCAATTCCATCAAACGAATCCACGCGTGCAATGTCGAGAGTCCGTATCTGAAATTTTGTACCTTCCCTGTTTTATCTACAAGTTTATGTAAGTCTTTCATCTGCGATGGTTTCGCATCACAAATGTAACATGTGGCAGCAGAAGGAGTTCCAGAAAGAGCTTGACACACCTTTCCATCTACCATAGTCAACGCAAAATCATGAAAGACAGTTACGGTACAACGACTATTCGGTATTTGTATTTTTGGAGGCTTAAGTTTTTTGATTTTGTCTTCCATCAACTCTACTTCTGTCGTGGTTCGTTCCTTTGTTTCTGGTGCATGTTCAAACATAATCAGCCTGCATACTCTTTTAGATTCAGGATTCTAGTTTTTCCAAATTTTGTCATGCTTATGGGAACAAGTTTGAGTTATTCGTAATGGCACCATTGACATCACAAAGATTCTTGCATCTGATTTTTCTGCTTCACAGAACTTTTTATTACACTCGCTCTGGTCAGAAGAGCCATCACAACCATATTTATATTGACACTTCATCACGACATTTTTCCCTTCAACTATATCTGGTGGCAAAATATTCTGAATTTCCAACATACGCTTCACTGTATGATCGCACAAATCTTGCAATTCAATCCTCACCCCAGACCCTGTAACTGTTATGCTTTTTTCGAGAGGAAGACACTCTCTCTTGGCTTCCTCGTGACTTTTATAAAGAGGAAATATGTCAGCATTAAATGTGCTTTAGCTTTTAGTCTAATAGTTTCATATTGATGTTTCGTCAATTTTGTGTCTTCAGCCAGAGAAATAGCTTCTTCTGAAGTAAATGGCTCTATTTGTCCTTGAAATTCTTCATGTTCTCCATGTTCTTTATCTTCAACTTTTGATATCGTACTTCTTATCTCCTTAGCCAAGTTCCGCTTCCCAGAAGAGCACAAATTATTCAAAAAAAGCATTTTCAATTTCAATTTCAGAATATGAGTCAACAAGAGAGAGTGTATTCCTTCTCTTAGTCGATTTAGAACTGGTTTCAAAATCTTCTGAAGATCTTCTGCCTACTTTTGTGGAATCCAATACTATGATTGAATCATATGATAAACATGCACTGTTCAGTTTTTAAAATTTATCTGCATTGTAGAACGCACTCCTCCATCTTTTTCAAAAGACAGAATGAAGTGCCGCAACAAGCTTTCTCGTGTCAAATTGACTTGCTCATATTATCTATCAAGTTAGCCGTGCTAAGGTAATCTAACAGAATTCTTACGTCTTTACTAGTACTTGCGACTAACAGATCACTTAGAATCTAATTCGGCACTCTAATAGAATTAATTTCTAAATTATATATATACATACACAGAAAGAATGAAAAATACTGGAAGCTAAATGGCTCAGAACACATGAGGATGAAAAATAATCAGATAAACAAAAGCATGCATTATTTTCTTTGCCTAACTTCAGATGAATAAGACTGTCATCTGGTACGCCACAAAACTAACGAATGAAGATCAGCAACCATTAAACTTCAACACAATTTCAATTAGTAGGACCTATGTAATAGTATAAAATGATATCAGTCCACAATTGTTAAAAGATGAACAAGAATAATCATGAACATTTAGTACAGGGGGATGATATATTGTCTGGGTGAAGCCGCGTACCATACTGTACGTGATTTAGCTCATCAACTCTCGGAGAAAAACTTTCATCAGACTCATGTGTGTCCCGACTTTCATTTGTTATGAGATGAGTTAGTCACAAGATAAGAAAGAATAATATGAAAATGATAAAAATGTGAGGAAATCAACTTCTAACAAATAATTTGTCTACTAACAAATTTTTTTGTTCAATTTTCACTATTAAATTAACCTTTAGTATCGTTGCACTGCAAAATTGAGGCAATTGAGGAATTTTTTTACTCAATTGATAATGAAATAATACTTTTTTCCGGCCTTTTTTCATTTGTTATAAAATTTGTTTATAACAATTATAAATATTATTGTTCAGTTGTTACTTGTATTCAAACTGCCTCGAGTTAGCTAATTATTAGTACAGACCGACAAAACGGTCTTTTTCTTCAAAACGCACTCAAAGAGCTCATTTTTTAATGAAATTTGTTTATGTTATTGTTAATTATTATCTAAATACGAAATTTTTTCATCATAGTGATGTTATGGGATGAATTACTTACAAGATTAGAAAAATAATATGAAAATTATGAAAATCGCGAAAATGAACTTTTAAGAAATTGTTTGTTTATTAACAAATTTTGTTGTTGATTGCTCGCTATTGGATAATCTTCTAGTAATGTTGCACTATCAAATTGAGTTGATTGCGAATCCTTTTACTCTATTTCTAAGATGCCAGAGGACTAAACTAAAGAAATTGTCATTTTTTTACAATATATTTGTTTATTTATAAAAAACTGGAGATCTTGTTCAAAAATCGGCCTCGACAATTCTCTCCAGAATTTCCTCAGTTTTTTTCTAAAAAAAATATCTAGATCGGTCCACTGATTCAGCAGGAATCGTATTTTGAACCAAAAAATGTACTTTTTCCCCACTGTGCGGCGCGGCGTCAATTCTCGGAAGGGCTATATCCAGGCGCACCACGTCTGAGCTTGACTGTAGTTGAATTTTTGCCCAAGTATAGTGCAGATCCGGCACAAAAAATATGACCTCGACAACAGATATTTATTTCTTATTTCATGTATGAATTTTCGATAAAAAAGACCAATTTTCAACTAAATAGTTAAATTTGCAACTAAAAAGTACATGTTTCAACAAAAAATGAAATATTTACACTTTTAGTTTAAAATATTAATTTTACAAAAAAAAGAGAATTTTCGGCTGGTTGCATTAAACTAAAAACACGAATTTTTGTTAAAATAGTTCAATCCTCCACCAAAATTATGCTTTTAATGGGAGAAGATCAATTTTTTGCTCAAAATGGCGAATTCTCAACAAAATACATGAATATTGACCAAAACCTTTGAACCTTCACCCGAAACTATGAATTTTCAACAAAAAAGGCAATTTTCTACCAAGTAGTTAAGTTTTGGGAATAAATCGTCTAATTTGTAACTAAATAGTATAATTGGCTCTGATCACTCTCCACATTTGACTATCCTATTTGCTTCTGTTATCAACCGTCTACTCATAAAACAGTTAATCTTAACAGCTTACTGTTGACTGATAACTCAATACATGAATTTTCTACCAAATAGCTGAATTTTCAAATAGAAAAGATAAATTTTCGATTAAAAATATAAACTTTTAGGCAATAATGAAATAGTTACATTATCAGAAAGAAACTGGTTGAACTTCTACTCTAAAGATGAATTTCCAAGTAGAATTATGAACCTTCATACAATTAAATGATTTCTAACAAAGTAGTTTAACTTTTAAACAGATAATTGGATTTCCAAACGAAAAAAATGAATTCTCGAGGATAAGTCTAATTGATGATATTTTAACCAAAAAAGGTTTCAATTAGAATCAAAAATCGTTGAATACAATAAAAAAAATACGAATATTCAATAAAAGAGTTAAATTTTGAACCGGAGTGATAAATTTTTAACGAGAAAGATGAATCTTTAACTGAGAAGATTCATGTTCTCTAAAAAACACGACCTTTGAACAGAATACATGAATTTTTAACTAAAAAAGTTAAAAAATGAATACATTTTTTTCCAAAAAAGATGACTTCAACGAAATTGTTTCATTTTTAGAAAAATAGTTAACTTTTCAATTAAGTAGAAGCATTTTCAACTAAAACAAAAATTTAAACAAAAAATCGATGAAAAGTGGAAATTTTATTTAAAAAAAAGAAAAACAGATATTTTTTAAAAAGGGGAAAAGAGGGGAATATGGCAAAGTATGTGTTCTGAAAAAAAACAATTTTGTTAATTACCGCCTTACAGCACTTTATGTCGTTTTTTCCAAAAACTTTTTTTTTTCTCTTCAAGGTTATTCTTTACGACTCAAACTTAAAAAAAAAACATAAAATGATTTCTAGCTATAATTTAGGCGAAAAATTTTGCTTCAATCTTATTTTTGATTTTTTGGGTGCAATACAAATTTTAATTTCCAGTTTCTTAAAAAATTTTGAAACGTTGTTATAATCACCTTGTAGTGCTTTCAAAAAGTAACGTTTTTCTTCTTCTCACTTTTTTCATATCCTGCGTTGTTTGGGTTAAAATACTTTTCTTCGTTTTTTTTTCTGAATTTTCAAATGATATCAACTTATCAACGACAATATGTTATGTTCTATGTTCTTCAAATAAAAATAACCAAATTTGTATTTAATTTCAAATGAAGAAAGAAATTCCTTCACTTCAGCATACATTTCAGTATCTTTCTAATAACTCATACAATCAGAAAGATTTCTTCCAACTATCTGAAAAGGGGTGAAAAAAAGTATCTAAGTTGTTTTTGGAACATATATATGATGAATTTTTGAATGATTTTTACTTCTGAGAATGGACTCTGCTCCACCAATAATCTTCTGACCCTCGTTTATGCGCCTATCTATCGCCCCGTCTATCTCCCCGTCACTAGTGAATAGGCTACCTAGATATATATACTTATCAACTTGTTCTAATTTCTCATCATTCAGGACAATGTTGCACATTGTTTTATCACTCTAAGCCCAACTAGGCCCAAGCCCATAAATATCGAACCCACAAACCCCTCACCCACAAACCCCTCACCCACAAACCCCTTACCAACAAACCCCAAAACCTACGGACCTCTAACCAACAAACCCCCAACCCATAAACCCGAAGTCTACAAATTCCTTACCAACAAAGCCCAAGGCTATAAATCCCTAACCCAAAAACATCTAACTCACAAATCCCTTATCCACATACCGAAACCTTTTTAGGTTGAGGGTTTGTGGGCTTGGGTTTGGGGGTTGGAGTTTGTGGGTTACGAGTTTGTGGGTTAGGGATTAAGGGGCTTCGGGGTTTGTGAGTAAGGTGGATTTGGCTTTGGGCAAAATATTTCTGGCCGTGCGTCGTATACTATTTTCCTTCATCCCCAGCCGAAAGTACGTTTAAGGCCATGAAATGAGTATAACAGCTGATCGAGTCAGTCCTGAGATAAATATTTTTCACCCATATTTAAAAATAAAAGTTTGAATATCGCGGAAAAATTTTCCGAAAATATTAAAAAATAGTAAATGACCATTTGTGGCAAGGCACAGAGTTGGGAGAAAAAAAAAGTTTATTTATGAAAATTATAAATATTGACCGATGCATTTCCGCTTCAGTATCATGCAATCTGTTTTATCCACAGACCCGTGGAAGTGCGAAGTTGCTTGCTGCGATAGTGCTGCTCTGAAACAGCTGATACGTATTTCAGACACGCGGAGACACGCATAAAATGGAAAATTTCTTGTAGTGTTCTGGAGCACGGTCGGTATTTCTCAAAATTAGTACAAAACTTTTTTCACAATTCCAAATATTTAGGACCAGAGCCGCCTTCCTTCGAGCCTTCTACTTAGCGTGCGAAATTTTCAGTACGATATCTTCTTCCGTGCGGACGTAAGTTGACATGGGAAAGTATCGATATAGCTTCCAGTTTTATTTTATTCGGAAATTTGTTTTCAAACTTCCACCAGAAAAGACCAGAGCCGTAAACATTATTGTCTCCTCTTTCATTTCCCAAACTTTGAGCGCGATATCTTATTTCTTTTGGACGTAAGTTTACATTGCAAATTTGTGGACTAGCTTAGTCACGTGACCCTCTCGTTACATGGCCTTAATAATTAATGTTAATCAATAAAATGCGTTGTCGGATTCCGGCTCGGATCAGCTGCTCTCGGTCAGCTGAGCGGATGCATGGGATTCGGTCGCCCGCCTGACTTTTGCAAAGCCGAGGCGGAGCCGAGATTTTGCTGGTCGGGGCGGTTATCAAAAACATATCTTTTTTATTTTATATAATAATATTCTTTCGAAATACTTCTTCCCCCTCCGCAGAAACCTTAAGACGAGCAGTCGACCATTTTTGAGGTTTTTTGCCGTCTTTTTATGCACAAAAATCGCAATAACGTTCAACGATCAATTTCGAGGTTGAACAGACCGACGCTCTTTTTTCCATTCACCTGTCAAAATAAATATTTTTCAGAGGCTAAGTATACAATAACACAATACTGAGCGTTGCTACGTTAGGTTGCTACGTCAGCGAGTCACGGAAACCTCGCAGCCAATCCCAGACAGAAATGCGGCCGGGAAGACGTACTTTCGGCTAGGAGACGATGAAAAAGAATTTAATAAAAATGTAACTAGCGCAGAATAATTTTATTATTCTTATCTTAATTAGATACATAGCTCATCTTATTATTATTATACACAGCTTATATAAATCCCCTTTACTGGAATGGCAGACAAACAACTTTAATTATTCTTTTTACATCATGGTCGCCAAGTGGCTTGACAATTTCCTCCTTAACGCATCCACTTCCCCTTCATCAATACCATATATGAATAAGAACACTGACTGATTGCCATCCCCACCTGTACTTTAAATTAGAGAGGTAAGTAAAAACGTCTTTCCTGATACCCAAAATGTCACGTGACAGGACTGACTGTGACAGGACTGACGTTTTCGCCATTCACTACAAGGTTGGCAGTCATCTAACTCGTTCAAGCTCCTTCTGAGACCTAGATCGTATTCATGCAGCAACGAAGTATTGTCTCCCCATCATTTTATAATCATTTTTATTAATTACTAGTCGAAAAAAGAAGTGACAAGACTGACGGTGAATGAAGGTACGCATAGATTTCGCACTCATTATCACTTAGTTTATCGCAAAAACAAAATAATTTAATCACCAATGACTTTCCTTCAGGGTAACTCGAGCCTCACTGAAGCGGGGTGACGCAGCAGAGCACTCTTACGGCCTATTTTCCAACTGCTAGGCGGGATTTCAAAGTGTGCGCTCGCCCGATTCAATTCCCTGGGGGCAAGACTTCTGAGTCTGATTAAAAAAATAAAAAAAACAAAGGAATCCTTCTTTTTTGTAGAATTTGGGAGAGGAATACTGTAGCATATTATAGCCCTATTAGAAAGGTTGAAAAGTTTTGTGGTTATAGTGAATATATTTGCACGAAGTTCACTTATCATCACTAGGGACACGTGACAGGACTGACGATCGGGCCATACTTCATGGAATAAATCGAAAATATGCTGAACAGCAAAAAAAAAAAAAACATCTGCGGGCTAAATAAAGTATCATTAGTACAATAGCGGTCAACAGTCATTTTTTTAATTCAAGCAATATACACAGATTAATGGTTCGGAGACACGATTTGTCCGCCGTCTTTCAAAATGGCCTTAAAGTGTCCCAGAAGGCGTCTTTGACATCTCTCTGATCACTGTGAACCGGGGCGTAGCACGCTATGTTGAACAATCTTCTGATTCCTACCTTCATCCTAACCCACGGCAATCTGGGTGATACTAACTTGATCTTTGAGACGCTGTCTTGCTTCTACGTTTATAATCTAACCAACCCCTTGACTACAATGTGATTCACTATCTACTCCTGACCATATTTCAAAATCGCCTTTCAATACCCCATTTTCTATGTTTCTACTTTCGCAACCCCTTTTCATTGCCTCTGATACACATAGAATATCTAGTTTCCTTACGTGCATAGTTTCTCTTAGTTCTCTTACCTTGAGATTAACCGGGGGAGGGGCAAGGAATGGAAATCGAGAGAGTCGCAATTGGTTGCCGTTTCATGCTAAGATGGTCCCCAGCCTTCAGCAGCGTTGAATTAGATAGGAGTTCCCATGTGCCGATCTTCCAATTCCCGGCCTACCTCTAAACGAGGAGCCAATAAGTCTTTTTTTTACGCACAAATTTTGTTCAATCATTGTTTCTATTAATTTGAATAATTTTATTTGCATAGAATACCACTATCCAAGTTCATTAAGTAGACCATAGCATGAATAAAATACCCTTGATTCGCGATGTTCTATGGAAATAAAAATTTTTAAATTAACAAAACTTATATAATCAGCTAAAAATCAATTCAAAAATACTTAGAAACTTGTGATGTTTCTTGGTGTTTTTGGAAAATCGCATTTTATTTACTATTGCTTTACAAAGTTTTATGTGAAATATTATTGTACAAGAAGAAATTTAAAAATAACCAATAATCCAATGTTCCACAGTAAAAACTAGACATATATTTTTATCTGGGGCTAATGTTATCTAGTACTTAGGGGTACAGAGCATGAATTTGGGGACATGATTGAAAAATTCAACAATTTGACTCCAATCTTGAAACTTATTAAGTTAGCAGATTTCCGCTAAAGTCAGTACGTGGGAGGTTTTGCGAATTTAGGTTCAAAATTAAAAAATTGACTTAAATTTTGATAATCAGTGGATTTTTATTAAAGTCAATACAAAGGAAGATTGTCAATTGACACAACTCACACTTGAGATAAAAATCTAAAAATTTTGAAAGGAAACCTGAATTTTGAAATATTTATTGAATTAGTGAGTTTCTATGAAATTCAGTAAGAGAAGGTTTTCTGAGTCACAGCATAAGAATTTTCGCGCACGAAATTGACATGTTATTTCGGGGTTAGGCATAGGGCTGACTTTCGACACGTCTCAGTGTAACGGTTCTGTTTGGGAGAAAATGTAGGTTTTTGTAAAAGTTTGTTTTTTTTTTGCTCCCATTTTTTTAGACGAAATTCGGAAAATCGAAAGCTCCAATCTTTCTATAAACATTACCCTGCTGGTTATGAAAAAATAGGAAAAATTGAAGATTGAAAATTTGTAAAAATTAGTATGGAACCGTCACACCCAGCCGTCTCAAACTTCAGCCCTATGGGTTACATTGGATTCTAAACTTGAGAGTTTAGAATTTGTTTTATGAAATTTAGTTTTTGACAAATGATTCTCATTTCGAGCCTATTTGAATCCACAACTAGACTTTATTTTATGAGATTGGTGGATCAAACTGAAGTGCAATTGTTTTGCTGCGTGAACTGTTTTAATACCGAATTAAGTTCTAAATCAAATCCTAGTCGTCATAGTGTTGTAACTCTCCCTCAAAACGGAAGTTCGCACGATCTACGAAATAAAAGTGTGTGACTCCTGCTGCCCAGACTCTTCCTGGATTGACAGGACTAAGTTCTACTTTAAACATACCTACAGGAGCTGCATTTATATAACAAACGTATTTTGTATAGGGTTTACCATTGTTTTTCGAGTCATAATAACCGGGCGCTTCTACGAGACTTGCAGACATAACGTGTCTTGTGTCGTGAAAAACCTCAACGAAACCAAGTGGAGAATTCCCTAGTGAAAGCGGGTGGTAAATTCGAAGATGTTCCTCAATGTGCTCAGGAGACCCAGGTCTTGCAACAAGTTTCAACGGGCCTTGGACAACATCTCGAAGTTGCGGTTGTCTTCTTATTATTTTATGTATTCTAATGGTTGCTCCGTGAGGAAGAATGAAAGGCCCGACAAGCTCAGCTCTAGGACTATGTGCCTCTTCATGTTCATCTTGATCATTATCTACAGCGTCATTTGCGCCTCCAACTGTAAAAAAAAAAAAATTCATCAAATTATTGTGCATTGGAGGAATAACTGTTCTTAAGTAGATAAGCAATGAGCAGGGGATTTCTGATTGCATATTCCATTACGGACAGAGATACCGGCATTTCGAATTATGCAGGGATTCGATTATCTAACTTTCTCACCACATTTCCGGGTTGTGAGGGATATTTCGGTAGTAAAATTACTTACTTTCATCGACGAAGTCGATAAAAAGAGATCATGAAAATACGTTTCCGGACATTATTTGTTAGTTTTGTGAACGAATTGTATAAACGGGACCGGCTATTATAGGCCGGTGATTTTTCATACATAGAGCAGTGGAGAAGTTGGCGAGTGTGGACTACTTACTTCTCTTCGAGGTTTTCGATCCGATGAGTCCCGATGAGACAGGTCCTACTGCAATAAAAAGCATTCAAAGAACTCAAAGTAATCAAAATAATTAAAATAAAGACATTATTCTGGCAAGCTGGCAATTATTACAAATCCAGACTAGAGAAAAAATTTCAAATACAAATTTTAATTATACATTTTAGATTAAACTGAATTGCTTGAAAATAAAGATTTAAGATTAAGCTAAATTCAATGTATAATCGTCAATCTTCAATTTTCATATCTTACATGATATTAATCCGTTAAGTTGGTAGTGAATAAAAATTTCGATTTTATGTAGAAATTTTACGTAGAATTTCATGTCATCGGAAAATATTCTCATTCAAGAGTTTTATCATAAATTTTATATTGAAAATAATCGTATGAAAGTAAAATTTAAGATAAGATATGATTTAATGTGAAATCCTCATTTTATTATTACCATATGTTAGCAGATTTGAATGTGGCTAGGTGGCACTACACAAAGATTTTGATTTAAAATTTTGTTGAAATTAAACATATTTAATTATTAATTTCACATTGAACAGAATATAAAAGTAGTCAAATTTAAGGTAACAATTAATTTAATTTGTTCTCCTCACTTTTTACATTCCCATATGTTACAAGATTTGAATCTGGGTACATGGCACTAAACGAAAGTTTTGATTCTATTAGGTGTACTTACTTGCAAAATTAAGCAAAACCACGCAGGCAAAGAATAGAATCAGGATTTCCATTGATTCTATATACCAGTGGGGATAACGACAGAGAATTCAAAATTTATTTCTGACAAGAACTTATTCGTGAAAGACGACTGGCTTGAAAGAAGCTCTACAATTAAGTAGTGGGGCGTAGATTCTTGACCTTGTAATTTCTCACTTCCAGTAGATCTTTTACTTACAGATCTTACAGGAATTGTCACGGAAAAAGATTTTGTTTGTCATATTTCTTATTTGTCAAGCTAGTAAAGTATCTTTTGCGCAATCAAAAAATCGAGAACTTGAATCCACTTGTTTGAACTACTGAATCATGTATTCTGACAAAGCCAAATACCTGCATTTCTTCGTTCAAAACAAGCGTTATACTGTTTCGCGAAGAATTGTTCTTAAATTTCAGAAAACAGTTATTTCGTTTCACCAGAATATTTCATGATTGCACTGTTAGAAAAATCTGTTGGACGCTCCTTCGATTTCAGGCGTCTTTCGGTTCACCTTGGGCTGCGCGACCTAGAACGCCTCTGGCCATCTGATTTCGAA
>CAKNXH010062456.1:79270-108803 GCA_932178445.1 Andricus quercusramuli
CTGCGAGATCTGGAATACCTCTGGCCATTTGATTTTAAATGGTGGTTGTCCTTTCCCTTTCGGCTTTACTGTAAGTTCCTCTTCCTTGACCTCGAACGACTTTCCTTGGTTATGGAACGCCTTTCCGTTGGACTTTCCTTCGATGTCAGACGTCTTTCGGTTGACCATGGGCTGCGAGATCTGGAACGCGTCTGGTCATTTGATTTTAAATGGTGGTTGTCCTTTTCCTTTCGGCTTTACTGTAAGTTACTCTCCCTTGACCTCGAACGACATTCCTTGGTTATGGAACGCCTTCCCGTTGGACTTTCCTTCGATTTCAGACGTCTTTCGGTTGACCTTGAGCTGCGAGATCTGGAACATCTCTGGCCATTTGGTTTCGAATGGTGGTTGTCCTTTCCCTTTCGGCTTGACTGCAAGTTCCTCTCCGTTAACTTTGAATGACTTTCCTTGGTTATGGAACGCTTTCCCGCTGGCCTTTTGAAAATTTGATTTAATTTTTGGAATTCTGAAGTTATTCATTTTCCTTTCGAGAGGCCAATGTATTAAAACCATTTAAGAAATGTTTGATGAATGACGAGTTTGAGTTATATTGGTACTATTATTTGTAAATAAAGTTTACAAAAACCAATACAAAAATACGCAATTTCGTTTGAAAAAAATAAAATCAGATATCAATCTATTTTATTTTCATTTTGCATCATTTTGCAAGTATAAGGGACGTTTATCGAATACTTCCTCAAAACTAAATAACTAAAAAAAAATTACATGCCAGTGAGATTCTGCTAAATGAACATCGCATTTAGAGATTAAACGAAAGTTTACTCTCAAGGTGAAGTGTTTCTGAAGTGAGGCCATAAAAGTATGATTAAAAAAAATGATGCACTTCCGAGGAATAGAATATGGAATCTTACAATCTCAAAGTGACAGGAACCACATACTGGACAATTTTTCGGTGCGGATCGGGACAAAGGGTGCAATTTTCAGTATAAACAAAAAATAAAAAATTGCTTTTGTGATATTGAGTTGGTAAATTGGGAGACAATGAGTTTGATTGGAAAAATTTAACCTGTTCCGAGTAAATCATTCAAGAATGTGGAGGTTCAAATATGCATGAGGTTTTCAAATCGTAATTGGCTAGCGACAGCAAACTATTTTTCAAAAACATTAAAAATAACTTGCTTCCGAGGTATAGGGAGACTGAATAAGAATGAAATAGTTTTCATACCAAAAAATCATTCTGCTTAGGGAAAAGAAGGACTTAGTGTGACGGCATTGCACTATAAGAGACGATTTTTCGCTGAAAGGTCTATGAAAGGAAGAAAGATATATATCTTTCTTTATAAATAAACGATAGTAATTTTGGGAATCATCGTTTCTGATCGCAAGGAAAAAATGTTAGTGAAAGAAAAAACCAAATGAAAGTGGCTTTTTGTAGAAAATAAAGATTTGAGATTTTAGCTTGGAATTTTATTGGTACTTTGGTGGTGAAAAAGTTTCAAATATTCTTATTTTAGGACACTTTCCTCGAAAAAGAAGTATTTTATTATTTTACTGCATTTAAAATTTCTTAGATAGGGCAACATGGTCAGATAAAGGTTCAAAAAAGGTGAGAGTTTAGTCAATTAAAAAGAAAATAAGGAGATTGGAGACAAATGCAGAGAATCATTTATCTGGTTCTATGTTGCAACCCTTCACATATCATTTTCACACACTTTTTTCAAATAAAAAATTTCTTTACATAATCATTTTCTTTGAATGGTAAAATAAAAGTTCACATAATTGTTATCAAAAACCTTACTTCGTTATGGTAGCTTCAAGTTTCTTTCAAACTTACATACTAAAATGTCGCGCTTGAGTAGCAAATTCTAGAAGAGTCTGAATTGAAGGATAAATTAAATCTGTATGCCGATGATGATGATGATCGTCCAGTACCTGCACCAACATTTTGGGAAAAAATTGCTATGCTTTGCATTCGCCAGCAAATGACTAGGCAAGCAGTAAACGTCTGGTTGCAAGTTTTACGTGAAACCAGTAACACTATGCTTCCAAATGACAGCAGAACGTTGTTGGGCACTCCTCGCAAGACATCTTCTGTTATCCCTTGTGGTTCTGGCGAATTGATGCACTTTGGCTTGGAGAGAGCGTTGCTGCATGAGTTGATGTTTTTCAAGGAAAGCGATGTGATAGAAATAGTAATGCAAATTCATTTCGACGGGCTACCACTTTCTAAAAGCTCGAAAGATCAATTATGGACCCAACTCGGAAAAATAACAAAACCCCAGCCTCCTGGAGTATTTTTCATCGGAGCATATCATGGCAGAGAAAAGCCGAAATTAGCTGCCGGATTCCTCAAAAGTTTCGTAGAGGAATATAAGAATCTGCATGAAACAGGATTCCTTTATAATGTACGTTACGTGACTGTAACCTTGTCGCAAGTGATAGCGGATAGTCCTGCTAGAAGCTTTGTAACTTATACAAAATCACATAAGGGATATTTTGCATGTCCCAGATGTATTGTTGAGGGCCAATACGAATACCGCGAAATGATCTTCCTGGAAACAGATAGTCAGTCAAGAACAGACGAAAGTTTCGCGAATCGTGCTGATGAAGAACATCATGTAGGGGATTAGACTTTGGAAGAAATACAAGTAAAACTGGTATCAGAATTCCCATTAGACGTAATGCATATGATTGACTTAGGAGTGGTGCCGAGAATGATAAGATCATTATTATCTGGAGGTCATTCAGGAAGACTCAGTGATAAACAAATCAAAGACTTATCCGAACGTCTGATATCATTAAGGGAGTGGATACCAGATGAATTCGTTCGACAACTGCGAGGTTTGGATGAACTTCCACGATGGAAGGCGACAGAACTCCCTCTTTTCGGACTTTACCTTTGTCCTGTAGTTCTTCGACAGTTCTTGCTTCCGGAATATTTGATTCACTTCAACACCTTGCACAGTGCCATGCGAATATTGCACCATTCACAAGATTATCTTCGAAACAATGAATGTGCAAAGGAACAGCTGAAATGGATTGTGGATAAGTTTCAGATAGTTGCAGTTCATTCTGTTTTGGGAATTTCATGCAGTACGTAAAAAAACTGATTCACAGACCTTATGATCCACTGCCACTAATTTTCCGACAACTCGTGCAAATTAGTGTACAGGAAGGAAAAAGTGCACAAGTGAAGATCCAAAAGAAGAAAAAATGTCCGATCTTCCCGAATGAGGTTAAGAGTTAAGAATGGCAAAAATAGATTAAGTACGATAAACATACAAATATCACTTCTCTAATACACATCAATAAGGATTTTTCGAAATATTGCCCTTAATTATTCTTTTAAAGAGTTTTCACGATATCATGAAAGTGAAGCCTATAATTTATTATACATTCCCATGTTTAGGACGGACTTCACAAAGATTTGTTTTTTTCAATCTTATTTTTATGAAAAACTTCAGGGAGTGGACGGCACCATATAATATTTAAAAAAGTACTTGTACCTTGTTTTGGAAACTAACAAATCTTGGAAGGTGCTACCAAAGAAATTTGTAATTTCATTTTTAGACCACCCTAGTGGAGATGCTCCTTATGGGGATTTTTAACATGCCTAATCATGAATTAAATTTTACAGAGGAATAATTAATGAATATTATCGAGCTGTAGCATTTCCGATTTTCCTATTAAGTAATTTACTATAAATTTTCGTAATGAATAAACAAAACTAGGTCTAAAGATTATTGATCAGATAAACCCCTCTCTTATAAATGAGATGTTAGGATATAATTAGTGAAATTGCATAACAACATTATTTTTGAAATTAAAAGAAGTAACCTGGTCGAAAATTGAGTAAGATAATTGATACATATTTTAGGATTTGGTCATGATTAATCATTACTTTCACAAAAATCAGCAACCCAAATGCAGAAAAGGCAGCAAGAAGAAGAAATTGTATATTTTATTCAGAATTGTCAATATTAGGTATACTGAGCTGAACTTCAACATTGCTCTTTACAATAAGCCATAGAATAAGAATCAAAAATTAATTTTCAAATTTCACCATCAATTACTTCTTCACTTGAATCCGATTTAAGATCGTTTACAGGCTTCGTTCTACCTTTCCCTCAAAATGGACGTTCCCACGATTTACGAAATAAATGTGTGTGTCTCCTGCTCCCCAGCGTCTTTCTGGATCGGCACGACTAAGTTCTACTTCAAACAAACCTACAGGAAGTGCATATATATAACAATTGTATGTTGTATAGGATTTATCATTGTGCCCCCAGTCATAATAATTGGCCGTTTCTCTGAGACTTGCAGACATAACATGTCTTGTGCCGTGGTAAACCTGAACGAACCCAAGTGGAGAATTATCTAGTGAAAGAGGGTGGGGAATCGGAACATGTCCTAGAGTTCCTTGTGCCTGAGCGTGCTCAGGAGGTCCGAGTCTGGGAACAAATTGCAACGTGCCTTCGACAACATCGTCCTCTTTTATTTGACCCCTTATTTTTTTATGCATACTAATGATGGCTCTGCGAGGAAGAGTGAAAAGGTCGACATGTTCAGCTCTAGGACTATGTGCCTCTTCATGTTCATGTTGATTATTCTCTACAGCGTCATGTGCACCGACAACTGTAAAAAACAAGATTTATTAAATAGTTGTGCATTGGAAGAATAACTGTTCATAAGTAGATAAGAAATGAGCAGGGGGATTCCTGATTGCATGTTCCATTACAGACAAAGTTACCGATATTTCTAATAAGACAGGGAGACATATTTTTATGATCAACCATCATTTTGTCGAGGAAAATAAGTTACATTAATGCCGAAATATCCCTAATAAATGAACAATCTATAATATTCAGAGTTTGTTGACAGAAGTTGTTTATAATAATTATCATTGCAAATGAATTTTTTTATTTTATTTTACGCACCCTTAAGTATTAAACCCAAGCCACACTGAGCTGAACGACGTGCCTGAACGGGAGTTAAGTGAAATTTTCCTGAACGCCTCAGATCTTTGAAGGATCTTTAGTTAGAACATAAATAAGGATGTTTTGGACACAAATGGAAATATTTCGTCGAGCTCTGTCAAAATAGAACTACTATATAAGCTACTATGATTTGTGGAACTCGTAGAGTTGCCCTCCATTTTTTTTAATTAAAGGTGTTTTCATAAGGAATCTTCATATGTGGAGTTCACAAAAACTGAAAGGGCCATATTTCACGAAAAACTGGAATCAAATATTTTTTCGGACTTTTTTCTAGACGAAATTTCCAAATATTTAAAATTCGTTAGTTTGAAAATGTACAATTTTACCTCAAATGCCTCCATGTTTCAACAAAATTCAATCTTCGGTTCCGGAACTGTCGATAATTCAAAAAAATTGAAACCAATCATTCAAAGTGAAGTAACTCCCAAAATTTCAGAAATTTCATAATTTTGTATTTAAGGCTTTTAGCTTGAAAATGTATAATTTCATGTATGATACTTCCAAATACAGAAGATTTCAAGGGAGTTAAAACAAGTCAAAGAAATTTGAAAAATTTTAAAAGCATTCTTAGCAGTTGAAAATCATTCATAACACTACCGCGAATTCGAAGAACACAAATTAATTAAAATAATTAAAATAAAATCAGAATAATCACAAATAATATTGTAAACTTGAGAGCAAATTACTAAACATATCTAAAGTTGATAGACATTTTTCTATTTTCATATGTTACAGCATGAGAATGAGGCAAGGTCCCATTAAATGGAAATCTTAAATAAAAAAATTATTCAGTTGAAAATAATTTCAATAAAATTTTATAATAAATACAATTGTTCAGAAACAAAATTTAGGATTAATAATTATTTGATATCGAAGAGTTATTTCTTTATTCCCATATGTTACAAGATTCAAATCTGGCAAGCTGGCATTAAATACAAATTTATATTTATAAAAATTTTGAATATAAACTGTAATGATAAATTTTATATTGAACAGAATTGTTCAAAAACAAAATTTATGGTCAAGATTAATTTAATGTATATTCGTCAATCTTTAATCTTCATATGCTACACGATTTTAATCCGTTAAGGTGGCAGTAAATAAAAATGTTACTTTAAAAATTTGTGTAAATTTACATTATTCAATTTAATATTGAACATAATATGAGTCAAATTTCAGATAAGAATTAATTTTATGTGTTCTCCTCATTTTTACCATTCCCATATGTTACAAGATTTGAATCTTGATACGTGGCGCTAAAGGAAAGTTTCAATGTAAGAATTTGTTTGAATAAAACATTTTTAATTCAAAATTTTATATTATATTTTACAAATTTGTAATATTTCGCATCAATAATATTATATAAGGTGTACTTACTTGCTAAATGAAGGAAAGCCACGCAGGCGAAGAATGGAATAAGGATTTCCATTGATTCTATATACCAGTAGAGATAACGACAGGGAATTCAAAATTTATTCTTGAAAAGAACCCATTTGTCAAAGACAACTGGTTTTAAAGAAATTCTACAATTGAGTGGTGGGGCGTAGATTCTGGACCTCGTAATTTCTCGCATCCGCTAGATCTATTACTCACAGAAACTTCATGAATTTTCACGTTGAAATATTTTGTTTGTTATATTTGCTCACTTGTCGAGGTAATAAAGTGTCTTTTGCGCCATAAAAAATCGAGAACTTCAATCCCCTTGTTTGAGCTAGTGACTCATGTATTATGACAAAGTCAAATACCTGCATTTCTTTGTTAAAAAAGAGCGTTCTATTTTTGAGTAAGTCCCAACCCAAAAAGTTACTAACAGTGACTTATGAGGATTAATAATAATAAATTAAAATTTTTTTTCAAGGATCAGTTAATGATGTTTTGAATGCCTTTTTGTATTCAAAAGCATTTCAAAGAACTTGATGAAATTGATAAAAATTCCAGGTGAATTTTAACGAATTCAGGGTAATTCCATCAGACTCCAAAAAATTTCAGCTTATCTACAGAATGATTGGAAAAATCACAAAAATTTCCTTGACTTTATTACATTAGAGTGAATTTAGTGAAATTTGAGAAAAATGAAAATTATGAAAAAATGCAATGAATTCAGTAAGTTTTAAGTGAGTTCAGAAAAATTCCAGGAAAAAAAATTAAATCAAGTGTAATGATGTAGCCCTTTTGTTTTTGGTGTGTGGTAAGAGGTAATCAAAAGAGGGCGGACGCGTGTTGCGGGCGTGTCACGTCCAGCTTCTGTGCTGTGTCCGGTGGCATAGGAGGTACCGGTAGGCTCGAAGCCCGTCCATGAACGGCGGACCGGAGGCCGACGCGGTTCTTGTCCGACTGTGGCCACTGTCAGGGATGGGCCGACTCGCATCTAGAAGACGGAGAGCCACTTTCCGTGGTGGGATGGTTGGTCGAGGGTATATCCATATAGATCCATATATCCTCTCTCTTTTTTTCTCTCTCTCTCTCTCTCTTCGTGTGGTCTTCCTTCGTGGCTCCATACACTCTCTTTCTCCCTCTCTTTCCTTCCTTGTACCTCCATCCGACCGTATGGCTGGCTGCAAGCATCCGCGTGCCCGCCCCAGCAAAGGTACCCGGGGTCGTCGACTCCGGGCTACCAACCGCCTCCCCAGGCTTCCTTCATACCTTCTCAACCTGCTCCCTGCCCTTCTCCACCTTTCTTTCCCTAACCTTCCTCTTCCTCTCGTCATCCAATCATCTTTCTCAGTTCCAGCAAAACTCTCTCTCCTTGTTCCCGAGTCAAATTCGTCCGCATCCCTCCTGCACGTTCTTCCTCTTCGTCGTCGGGTCGTTTGGATTTCTGCAAACGTTACGACCACCTAGAACCCTTCTGCCCACGGACTGTCACCAACACTCCCCAAAAGGTCGACAACAACCCCTTCGACTTTTTGGTTCCAACAACTCCAAAAGGACCTTTGGCACCCATTTCCGGCAAATGGTTCGGACATACCATTCCAATTCCTCCTTTCCATCCTACTTCTACTCCTAATCCCTCCCCTAAATTCTTCTGCAGTGATGACGTGCTCCTTCTGCACTCAGACGCCTTCCTTTTCTCTCCTCCTTCCTCTCCTGCCAAGCGACCACGGTTGGCCTCTTGCCGCCTAGACGAGCCCGTCTAGCGCCCGGCTCACGCCTGACCATCCAGCCCTCCTAGCTGCTGCCACACGATCGTCTCGCATGGACGGACTGCAGGCGTATCGCTAACTCCTCTCTGCTCGAGGTACCCAGAGGGTCCACCAGTCCCTTTCAAGCAGCAGAAAACATAAGAACAAGTCTATGGCAAACCTGGATGCCTTCCTCTGCGCCAACAACCGACAGTTGCCCGTCTGAGCTGCTCCGACCTTCAATTTGGCCGCCGCCAACGACCGACCAGCACCTGTCTAGAGCCAGTCCAGAACCAAACTCCACAACCTACCTTTCAATACCATGTGATTAAGTCGGGACACACATATACCAAACCCGGCTTACATCATTTTCTCTTAGAATTCCTTACAAAAAAATCATTAAAAATGTTCCCCTGAATCTTAAAAACATTTGTTCCATTGTCTTGATGCCCTGCAAAATTCAGTTTGCCTTAAACTTTTTTCAATCCAGAACAATTGAAGAAATGGTCTCAAAGTCTAATTGAAAATTTCTCTAGAAATATTTAATCAAATTTAATCTAAAATTTCTAATAATTACCAAAAAGCTTTTAATTTTTTTTTAAATTCTTCCAAATAAGTTTTTGCTCATACTTCAATTTTTCTTACCTCTTTGAAAATGTAAGGAAGTTTACAAATTACAGTGTGGTGACGAAATGTTGGGAAAAGAATTATTTTTTCATTATGAACCGATCATTCACAATTTAAATGTTCTCTTCTGCCAATAATGTTTAGAAACATAAAGAAATACATTTTATGATATGATAAAATCGTTTATTTACGAATTTTGATATGCGAAATATTTATAAATTTAAAATGTTACGTAATCGGGTCAACCCGCCCCATCCCCCTTATAACAGACCGCAACAAAACACGAACCCCTTCATACCTTCTTCTAAAAAATATATGTATCACGAAAATTTAAAGCATAGTTGTGGCTTTTCCTTAATGACGATTGGGTAATTTGAAAAACTCTAAGGAATGAATGTTGCCAAATTCACACACATATTTAAGAAGTGAGAGTTTCAGTTGAAGGACAGTGACAAAGAATGTCACATTTGTGTGCATAATAAAACTAATGACAAAAAATTTAAATTCATCAATGCAAAATTTTATTATTACATTTTTAGTTAAAATAATTCAATCTCCGATTAAAAAATTAATTCACAAGAAAGAATGTGATAGTTGATATTTCTACCCAAAAATATTATATTTTTCAATGAAAAACTCAACTGAAAAGTACAAATGTTCAATACAAGAGATGATATTCCGAACAACAAAAGTTTTCAATCAATAAAAAAAAGTATTCAAGCAAATAAAAGAAATGTTCAACGTAAGAAATGATTTTCTACCAACAAGATTGAAGGTCTATAAAAATATTATCGACAAAAAATGAAGTTACATTTTGAGTTGAACAAAATTAATTTTCAATAAAAAACCAATTTTCAATCAAAGAAATGAATATCCAACCAAAAAGATTAATTTTTCACCGGAAAAGAATAGTTTTCAACAAAATATTTTAACTATTAATGAAATTTTTAATCTGACAGTTAAATTTTCAACCAAAAACAGGTATCAGTCACCAAGAAGGTTAATATTCTACCACAGGAGATAATGTAGAAAAAAATGCAGTAGTTTTCAAACAAATAGTAGATAACTTGGGAAATGTAGCAAATTTTCAAATAAAATATAAATTTCTGATTGAAAATATAAATTTTCAGACAATAGTGAAATAGTTATATTTTCATAAAATGAGCTGGTTGAATTTTCGACTGAAATTATAAACCTTCACAAAAAGAAATAAGTTTTAATAAAGTAGTTTAACTTTTAAACATATAATTGAATTTTCATACAAAAAAGATGGATTATATATATAAATATTTTTCATTAAAAAAAGTAACTGAAAGGATTTGAAATGTTTTCTTCCACTTTTCACCTATTTATGGAGGAGAAATTGATTAAAAGTAGTTTCATTCAATTAATTTGTGGAAAAAATATTTCACTGTTCTGGTAAGGAATACCCTTTTAGAAACTTGCTTAAATTAAATAATACGCATACCTAATTTTTTCTCATGGAATGAAAAGTTTTGATTTTTTGAGTATTTTTGGAAAAAAAAATATTTTTCACATTTCGAGTTAACATAAGTAAGTTTACTAACATCACTTATACAGATTTAAAATTACAACATCCTTTTATAATTTCACGATGTAGGCTTTTTTCTTTAGATCAAAGGTTTTATATCTTAAGTCCGTGTTCCGATCGAACTTCAGTGGATTTTTCTTCGAAATATATTATGAATAAAAATTCATGATCAAGACAACAAAGTTTAATAATTTGAATATTTTTTCCGTTGAATTTTGCTAAAATGATGTTCACCTCTGAGCAATCTCATCATCAGTAAGGATTTGCCATCCTGCTTCTTTGTCATCTTCCTCTAACCATGAAGACACAAATTCTACTGTGAGTGGATTGTGCTTTCGTACACAGTTTCAGAGACCAAGAAGAAAGATCGAGTTCATTAACCAGCTATTTTCGACCAAAATTCAAAAAGTTAGAATATTTCTAAAAATAGTATTCGGATGTTGATGGTAAAATTGGCTTTAGGGTCATAATAAAATAGAAATCAATTTATCGTTGAGTCAGACGTTTCGGCCTCGAAAAAGTGGAAGACAGGAACGAAGCACGACTAAAAGTTGTCAATTGCATAAATAACTTTTCTCAGCAACAACACCTACACACAAGCACACCGAATCAGGTACAGAAACAAATAATTACAGATTTTGCTTCAACTAAAACCTTTCTCAAAAATAATCCTCAAATTTTAATTACCAAAGCAGATAAAGGTAACACTTCCGTTGCAATGCTCAAATGTGACTACGATGACAAACTTTCTACCATTCTATCCGACAAAACTACTTATAAACTATTAAATAAAGATCCAACAAATTCGATACAAACTAAAGTTAATGACCTAGTCAAGAATTGGCAAGGGAAAAAATATTTCAACAAAAAAGTTGCATCCAATTTGAAAGCGTGTAATATAGTTGCTCCAAGAATATATGGATTACCAAAAATTCATAAACAAGGGATTCCTCTCCGTCCTATCGTTTCCTTTTGCAACAGTCCCACTTACAAACTTGCTACATATTATAGCAACATCATCTCCAAACATATTACGCCCCCAACATCACGTGTAAAAAACAGTTTCGAATTCGTTCAAAAACTTAAAAGCATCATTCCACCTGATCACAAATTATGTTCTCTCGATGTAGTTTCATTATTTACTAATGTCCCCATCGGCCTAGCTATTGCAGGAGTTAAGTCCAGATGGAACGAAAAACAGCCCAACACTTCAATACCTTGGTATGAATTTGTAAAAGGTCTCAGAATTTGTGCTAGCAACTCTTCTTTCAATTTCAAAGGCAATTCATACAAACAAAAAGCAGGTTTTCCTATGGGCTCACCACTTTCTCGAATTCTCGCGGATATCGCAATGGATGATTTAGAAAAGCATGCTTTATCTTCTCTGCCCTTTGAGTTACCTTTTTATTTTCGGTGTGTGGATGATATATTAACCGCTGTACCATCTGATCAAGTTTCAACAATTAAAAATATCTTCAACAGTTACAATCACAAAATTCAATTTACGATAGAAGAAGAAAATAATGGGCAAATCAGTTTCCTCGATACTTTGATCATAAGAGAAGGCAACTCTTTGAAAACCGATTGGTATCAAAAACCTACAGCTTCAGGTCGATGCCTAAATTATCAATCACACCATCCCCACAAATACAAAGTCAATGTCATTAATAATTTAGTAGACAGAAGCATCCTGTCATCACACAAAGATTTTCATGCAGAAAACATCAGAAAAGTTAAAACTATTTTAATTAATAATAATTACCCATCAGAATTTATCAACATAATTGTCAAAAAAAGAATGAATTATTTGCGCACAGAAAGAGAGTACACAAACGCTTCCAATCACACTGCTACAGCCAGCGGCATACACACACAAGCAACCGCTCACACACAGCTTTTACACATACCAGGTCAGAATCCGACCCCTAACTCAGACACTCCCCCTAAATATATCTCTTTACCTTATGTTCGCGGTCTTTCCGAAAGAATGTCAGCGATATTAAAACCTTTCAACGTAAAACCAGCTTTTCGAAATGTTAATGATCTAACTCCAATTTTTAAATCAAAAAAAGACCCCGTTCTTACAGATGATAACACAAATGTCGTCTACAGTATACCTTGCACAGGGTGCGAATCAGTATATATAGGTACAACTAAGCGGCCCCTAAGAATTCGAAAAAAAGAACACGCAAAGGATGTTTACCGACCCCCTAGTAAATGGACTGCCATGAAGAAACATGCGTGGTATCAGGATCACCAATTTGACTTTGACCAAACTACAATGTTTGAAAAAACCGCAAATTACAAAAAAAGAATGTTACTCGAAATGACTCACATAGCAAGTAATCCGAAAGCAGTGAACCAGCGTACCGACACTGAAAACCTTTCTGCATTTTACCACGCGTTACTAGCTAAACTTCATCGTTAGTTGCCAATTCGTCCCAATTATTCATTGAACAAATTAAAAATTAAGTTATTCATCAATTTGAATACAAAAAAAAAATTTTCCTCCAAGACCTGAAGAACAAGATCATTTACGTGATTGAATTCTCGGCACCAGCCGATGGTAATATCACGGCAAAGGTAGGAGAAAAACGGGCGAAATATCAAGCACTTCTTTTCGATCTGAGTAGGCTGTACCAAGGCTACAAAGTCCATCTTATAATTCTCATAATCGGCTGTCTTGAAGGTATGAAAGCTTCATTTATCAGCCAACTCAACAAGATTCCGGCTTGCCAGCGTCAGGCTCATTTCATCGCGAACCGGATGCAAAAGGCTGTTCTCTTGGGATCACTCCATCTGGTCCGTCAACACTGATCTCTCTTAAATTCTAGAAAGATTGGTAGCTCTAAAAAAGTATCCAGAGGTGGATCCTTCATCTCCAACTGTCTTGTCTGCCGCGTAAGGTCATCCGCGGCTAGAGACCTGATTCCAAGGAACAGTGTTGCCCGATGTTCTCACGCGTTAATTTCCCGCTCTTGCTTACCTTCTAGGACAGAAGGGGCAGAAGCGGATGACGTACACGTTCAAGTTGCTTCGGGATTGGTTTCTTTAAGGAATCATGATCGAAGCTTCCGGAGCCTACAACTTCTCTAAATAATAAATAAAATAAATAAAGGGAGATTTTCAATTATAGCAAAGATTAATAATAATAATGATACTATCCTGTATAGAACGAATAATTTATAAAAAAATAAAAAATAAAAAAAAAATAAATAAGTTTTCTTCCAATACAATTCACTCTTCACTCTTAACAAACGCACACAACCATATTGTATATATCTACTCAAAAATCAGCCTTCGGCCCCCCTTGAAAAAAAGGTCATGTTACATTTTATGATGCTCCTTGACAAGTCACTTGTACCTATTCCAGATTTCCTTCAAATTTCTTCTCTTGAGTCACCATGACTCCTTCTCAAGAAGATGCGTAAAACATTCCCACCACATTTTTTCCCCTCTAATTTCTCCCACACAACAATATACACCCTCCTAAACTTGCATACTGCAGTCAGTTTTGCCTATCTCTCAAGGCATGGCAGTTTTTAAAAAACGTAAACGAAAAAAGTACAGTTTTGTAAAAGTGTTCAGTGATCTAATTACTTTTCTAAAAAAGTGTTTAATAATCTCATTCACTAATTTCAACCTCCTTCTTATGAATTTATAAGCTGAGTTTCTATTCCTATTGTAATATTCTCATGATTTAACGATGTCCAAATAACTTTAGGTTTTGAATTATACAAACTGAAAAATTTGTTGTCTTCATTTACATCTCTATAAAAATTAATTTTTTGATCGACGCAAATATTTTTATTGTTCTTATGTTACATCTCTAAAAAATTAATTTTTTGCTATTATATAAACAAAACAAAAAAATTTCATCAAAAAAATTATAACCTTCCACGAATCAACAAAAATTTTTTTGTACCATATTTCAGAAATAAATCACTGATGAGAGCCCATAATCGAGGCCGAAACGTCTGACTAAACGATAAATTGATTTCTATTTTATTATGACCCTAAAGCCAATTTTACCATCAACATCCGAATACTATTTTAACCGAGGGTCGATAAAACTCCTTTCTTAAACATTTCTAAAAATTTTCAGACAATTTCTTTCAAAATTCAGAAATTCCATGGACGGCTATTCATAGTATTTAGAAATTCAAAAAATTCTCAGAGTTATAGCATTCTCAAAATCCCCCCAAAGAACAAAAATTTACATTTTGAGCGAAACAAAGCACAATACGAAAAAAAGTCAGGAGTTAAAAACGTTACTTTTTGAAAGCTCTATGAGAATGTCATGATAACTTTTTGAATTTTCTTGAAAAAATCGAAAATTCAAATTTTGATCGCGCAAAAAATAATGAATTACATTTTCATCATAATGAGAAGGTCTTGATTATTGAAGATATTGAACAATTGCGATTGTCTCGGTTTCCATTCCTTCCGCCCCCCAACCCCCCCGTAATCTTAAGGTAGGAGTATTACGAGAAACTACTCACGTAAGGAAACTAGAGATTCTATCTGTATCAGAGAGAAAGAAAAACGGTTACGAAAGTGGAAGCATAGAAAATGGGGTGTTGAAAGGCGGTTTTGAAATGTGGCCAAGAGTAGATAGCGAATCACATTGTAGTCGATTTGACTATGGATCAAGAAGCAAGACAGCATCTCAAAGATCAAGGATCAAGAGATGTCAAAGACGCCTTCTGGGACATTTTAAATGATACAATAAGTACTTGCGATCATGGTGAAAGAATCATTCTGCTAGGAGATGTGAACGGATGGGTCGGTGTCCAACGTCATGGTACAGATACAGAAAGGGTACTAAGTAAGTCTGGTGATCCAACAAGAAAAAATTGTAACAGGGAAAAATTAGTTAGCTTATTCTTAGAAAAGGACCTATTTATTACAAATACTTGGTTTAGACATAAAATGATCCGCATGTCTACCTGGCGAAAAGAAAATAGCCACAGTATAATTGACTTCGTTATTGCGGACGAAAGGCTAAGAGGACTAGTCAAAGATACAAGAGTCATGAGGGGGGCCGAATGCAATACTGATCACTACCTTTTAGTCTCCAAGGTGAACTTAGGGCGGGGATGGAGAAGAAAGAAAACCAAACAAAGTTCCAATGTCTATTTTTCAATAATCATTTTAAAATTTATCATATATATGTTTCAAAGATGACTTAGATACTTTTTTTCTCCCCTTTTCAGATAGTTGGAAAAAATCATTTCGATTCTAGGATTTATTAGAAAGTTACGGAAATATACGCTGAAGTAAAGGAATTTCCTTCTTCATTTTGAATCAAATACAAATTTAGTCATTTTTATCCAAGGACATAGAACATAACATATGGTCGTTGCGAAGCGCGACGAACAAATTTCGTGCCGCGAGCGCGCTCAAACTTTTGAGTTTCTACTATACGATCAACAGAAATGAGCGTGGAGCACGAGGTTTGCATCATTTTTAAACGAAACATCGAGCACGAAGCGCGAGTGTCTTGATGAGAATGTGTTCCTTAAGGTCGCTAGAACCTTAAGTAAATTAGTTCTTCTTTTGATGTAAGACTGACATAATTAAACGAAAATCAGACCACACCGATGAAACTTACTAATAGCCCGCGAAGCGCGCAATAACGAGCACACGAAGTGCGAAAACCTGTAGTGGGACGATGGTCGTTGGGGTTAAGGCATAGGCTTTGAACCCACTCCGTCGGCTTGCGGGTTCGATTCCCGCCTCGCACTCTGGAAGAGTCTCGGTGGCCCATGCGGCGAACACTTGCCTAGCAAGGGAGTTGTTCATCTCCGGAGAGTCGTGGGACCGGTACCTCTAGAGAAAAAGGTTCTCTAAGTACTTAAGGCTGTTGCTCTTGGTGGTTCGGAACCCACCTTAAATTGTAGGTCCCCCTCCCACCACCAAGTATGTGTGTGGGAGGTGTGTGAAGGAATAGGGAAGAGATACAAGAACAATGTAAACCCTCAGGGGACACATTAGAAGCTTCCATTCCAAGTGCGAAAACCTAGAGGAACCGAGATTGAAGCATCAGGCAAATGCGTCCGAGCGCGTAGCGCGAGGTGAATACATTATCGAGCGCGAAGCGCGAGATCCAACAGGTGCGCGCCCTAGGCGCGCTCAAACTTGCAAGGAATTTTTTTTTCGGAAATCAGAAAACTACTTATTGCCTAATTCCGTCTGAAAAATAACACATTCCATCCCCGAGAGATTCTGCGACTTCAAGCGTAGAACATTCCTGATTTGAAATGGATTCGGTCTTTAGATGAAATATTTTAGCGAAATCATTTTTTTTTAATTGGAATATTTCTCAAACATTAAATGATTTATTAAAATTTGAGAGGTCAAAATATGATCTCCGTATACACATTATGTTATGAAAATAGGAAAAATTGCAAAAAAAAAGGTTGAACCTGCTCGACTTGGCGTGAAACATAACCTCACTTTATAAGAACTTCGCGAGGTTATCAGTTCGATTCACATACTTCAACGAAAGTACATAATTATAAAACATAACTGAGGTTATATACTTTATTCAACTGAATTTATTAATACTATCCTACTGAAAAAAAAATTTTCCGTTTACGTTACAAATGATCGTTGACGATATTATTTAATTATTACTATCAATCAAAACTATACACTACAGATACCTTGTAATTATAATAAAAACTTACCGTATGAAGTCTATTATCACCAAATTAGCAAATATATCACCAATATGTAAATAAATAATAATAAATCTAACTTATAAACTACATATCACTGACATGCACTTGACATGACTACACATGACTAGACACCATTAGGAACAGCAGTAGATTGTGGTGCTCGCGCAACTTTTTGTCGTAATTTCCGCGTCACAAGCGAGGTTTTAAGGGGTCACGTGACCACGACACGAACGAGGTCCCACTGTATTCTTTATAAATGGAAAAAGAGGGAATATGGGGAAGTATGTGAAGTCTGGAAAAAAATGAATTTTGTTAATCAACGTTATATAGCACTTTATGTCGTTTTCCAAAAACTTAATTTGTTTTATTATCAAGGTTATTTTTGACGATTTATACTTAAAATATACATCCTCGCTTGAAGTGCTTCTGAGTAAATTTGTAGGTACCTAATCTTTTATTTTTAATGTTTTTTTTATAACAAAAATTCATTAAAAATTTGAAGATCTTCTTTGATTAAACGATTTTTGTCTTCTCATATTTTTTCGCATCTTGTGTCGTTTTTACAAAAATGTAATTTCTATTTTTATATCTTATTCTTCGTGAATAAAAGAAAACCTGTTGGTCCTGTCTCAAATTATTGATAACAAAGTGGGTCCTTCTTGGGTGAAGAACCTTTTTCTAATAACTTGTTTTCATTTCTTTTGTCGTTGGACCAAACATTTTTTTTCTGATGTTTTTTCACGAATAAAACAAAAACCACGTGTCCTATCAAAAAGTGTTTGATACGTTTGTAGATCATTTTGAATGCACATTTTCATTTTCCATCTTTTTTTCTGTATCTTGCATAGTTCGATCGCAAAATGAAACTTTTTGTTGTGCAATGAAAATTTTAATTTCCGATTATTCACGCATATTCACAGCGTTGTTCTAATAATCTTGTGGGGCTTTAAAAAAGCAACGTTTTTCATTCTCTGACATTTCTTATATCTCATTTTTCTTATAGATCCTCACAAACAAATAAATTGCAAGATTACGTGTATTTGCTCAATATTTTGTAATTGTTTAAACCTCAACATTTTTATTTACAATAAACCATAGAATATGTATCAAAAATTAATTTTCGAATTTCACCACCAATTACTTCTCTCGAATGCAAACTTTAAGTGCACCAATTCGTTTGCAATTGCATAGAAAATAATAATAATTAAACTGTAGGAATAAAAAATGAAATTATTTTCGGGAACTTGCCTTTTATTTACTATTGCTTCACAAAGTTCCATGTGGAATATTATTGTACAATAAGAAATGTGAAAATAATAATTATTGATTATTTTATTCACTTATAATCCACTTTCCGTGCCTCTCCCTCAAAATGAAAGTTCGCGCGATCCACGAACTTAACGTGTGTGACTCCTGCTGCCCAGCGCCTTTCTGGATTTACAGGACTAAGTTCTACTTCAAACATGCCTACACTACGTGCATTTATATAGCAATAGTATTTTGTATAGGGTTTTCCATTGTGCCCCGAGTCATGATAATCGGACTTTCCTCTGAGACTTGCAGACATAACATGTGTTGTGCCGTGGAAAACCTCAACGAATCCGAGTGGAGAATTCTGTAGTGAAAGAGGATAGCGAATTAGACGATGTTCCTCAATGTGCCCAGGAGACCCGGGTCTTGCAACAAATTTTAAACTGCCTTCGACAAAATCGCGCCATTGCGTTTCACCCCTTATTATTTTCTGCATTCTAATGGTGGCTCCGTCAGGAAGAATGAAAGGCTCGACAATTTCAGCTCTAGGACTATGTGCCTCTTCATATTCATGTTCATTATTCTCTACAGCGTCATATGCACCGATAACTGTAAAAAACAAGATTTATGAAATTGTTGTGCATTGGAAGAATAAATATCCCTACTAAATGAACAATATAATAATTATCATTGCAAGTAAATTTTTTATTTTATTTTATGCACCCTTGAGTATTAAACCCAAGCCACGCTGAGCTGAACGACGTGCCTGAACGGGAGTTTAGTGAAATTTTCATGAACGCCTCAGATGTTTGCAGGATCTTTAGTTAGAACATAAATAGGGATGTTTTGAACAAAAATGGAAATATTTCGTCGAGCTCTGTCAAAATAAAAGTACTATATAAGCTATCTACAGTGTCATATGCACCGACAACTGTAAAAAGTAAGATTTATCAAATCGTTGTGCATTGGAAGAATAACTGTCCTTAATATTACTTACTTTTATCGACAAATATGGTTCAAGATTAAAATTCGGCAACGTGTCAATAACTACAAATTTTGATTAAAAAATGTACTTAAATAAAAATTATTAACAGTGAATTTTATGTTATACACAATTAGATGGAAGTCAAGTTTTCATATCAATATAAATATAATGAATAATCTTCATTTTTGCATTCACATATGTTTCAAGGTTTAAATCCGGCTAGGTGGCAATAAATAAAAATTTTGGTAAGAATTAATTGAATGTGTAATCCTTATTTCATCATTGCCATATGTTGGAAGATTTGTATGTGGCAACGTGGCACTACATAAAAATGTTGACATGAAATTTTTTATGAATTCAAATTATTTAATTGAAAGTCAAATTTAAGATGAGAATTATTTATTGCGTAATCCTCATTTTTTCATTCCCATATGTTACAGGATTTGGATTCAGCAAGGTGGAAGTGAACAAAAGTGTTGATGAAAAAATATTTTCATTCAAGAGTGTTATAAATTTTATGTTGAAAATAATCGTATCAAAGTAAAATTGAAGATAAGAATTAATTAATTGTGTAATCCTCATTTTATTATTGCTATATGTTAGCAGATTTGAATGTGGCAACGTGGTACTACATAAAAATTTCGATTGAAAAATTTGTTTGAATTAAAAATATTTTATTATTAATTTCACATTGAAAAGAATATAACAGAAGTCAAATTTGAGATAAGAATCAATTTTATGTGTTCTCACTTTTTTAATTCCCATATGTTACAAGATTTGAATCTGGATACGTGGCACTAAGCGAAAGTTTTGATTTTATAATTTGTAAAAAAATACATTAATAATATTGTCTCAGGTGTACTTACTTGCAAAATTAGGCAAAGCCACGCAGGCAAAGAATAGAATCAGGATTTCCATTGACTTTTTATACCAGTAGGGATAGCGATAGAGAATTCAAAATTTATTCTTGAAAAGAACCCATTCGTGAAAGACGACTGTTTTTAAAGAAGTTCTACAATTGAATGGTGGGGCGTAGATTCTTGACCTCGTAATTTCTCACATCCGCTAGATCTATTACTCATAGAACCTTCATGAATTGTCACGGAAAAATTCTTTGTTTTTCATATTTCTTATTTGTCGAGCTCATAGTGTACCTTTTGCGCCATAAAAAAATCGAGAACTTCAATCCACTTGTTTGAGCTAGTGACTCGTGTATTTTGACAAAGCCAAATGCCTGCATTTCTTCGTTAAAAACAAGCGTTCTATTATTGGGTGAAAACTGGGTCTTAAATTTCAGGAAATCTTCATTTCATTTCTCTCAAATTTTTCTTTATTAAAAAAATATTTGATACAAATAATATTTATATCCTTCATATCAGTTTTTTTTTAAAAAAGCTTGTTTCTTAAATTCGTATTATCATATACCCATATTTTGTCACATATCTCGCTTTAGCAAGTGAATTGCCAAGGGTGACAGATGCGCTTGGATAAGAAATATTTAACTTTCAATAAAACATAAAAAAAAATGAAATTAAATTATAGATCCGGGGAACTTGGTTGGTTAACTTAGCCACACATCTGGATAATGGAAGAAGAGATGAGTCCTCATATTCAATAATTTTTTTATTTAATTAAGAAAGAAGAATTCATTTTAAATTACAGAAGTTGAGAAAAATTAGGAAACAAATTGTCTTGCATTCTAACAAAGTTAATTATAAATAATTTCACATGCATAATAAGAGAAGCTTTCCTGCAAATAACATGATGCAATGCGTGCAAAATTCTTTGACAAGAAATATATTCTCAAAAAATAGCCATCCCCCAATTTTCAGAAATTCAATTTCCTCTGGAGAATCTTTTTTCCCAAAAGACTTTTTGAGTTCCACAAAAATACAATTTAAAGAATCAAAAGGAAAAAAGTTACAAAAATTTGATAATTTGAAGATGGCTATAAATTTTCGAAGTGGAGCAATTTACAAGAAATGTAAAGAAAGTTCTTATCATGTTTCACGGTCACAATTAAAAAAAATTATAACTTGTAAGGTAACAATCAAAAAAGTAGATCTAATGCATGACAATGGTATCACCAAAACAGGATGTTTTTTTTTTTAAGGAGGAACTTTTACTACATTTGATGGTTTACAGAAAACTGAGCTATGAAGTAGAAAAATATTTGTTTCGATTTAAAGAAAACGTTTCTTTAACACAGTGTTTTCGATTTTATTTAAAATAACTTCTAATTGAAGAAAACTATTAGAAATTAAAGAAACATTTCCATTGCATAAAAAACAATTTCTTTGAAGAAAAAATATTTGTTCGAATAAAAAAAAGTTCTTAGAATCAAAGAAACTTTTATTTGAATAAATATTTTTCTTTGATCCAAAGTAATTTCGTTCGAACAAAAAAATATTTTTTCTGATAGCGGTTAGTCTTCGTATTAAAAATTCTATATAGGGAGCGTTTACACATTATGTCGCACAAATATGTAAGTTATGTAAAGTTATGTAATGAAATTCATAAATTGAAGACTTTTTTCCATATCATAAAGAATACAAAATATTATTAATAATACAATATAAAAATTTCAAATAACTATTTATTTCTTAAAAGTTTTTCAACACTAAAATTCTAGCTGAAATTAAATTGAAGACGATTTTTGAATATTTCAGATGTGTCAAAATAGAATGTAGAAGATTTGAAAAAAATTTACTTATTTTATAGGAATTTACAAAATATTGGGGAAAATTCAAGTCTTTTTAGAAGATGTTTAGAACTTTTAGAAGTCTGGAAGAACCTTCCTCAAATTTTTTGAAATTCTTTTAAAGCTTCTAAAGTTTTTTTTAAATATTCAGAAATCTGCATTCCTTAAAATATTTTGAAGTTTAAAATTCTTTTTGAATTTTTTCAGTTCTTCTAAATATTTCTTAAATTCACTCGATTTTTTTCTCTTCAATCTTACCGCATTGAAAATGTTTGCTTTGAAATATTCTAGTCTCTTTTTTCAAAATTTTAGGAAATACTTTGAAATTTGAATTTTTTTCCTAGGAACCTAAATTTTTTTCCATTCTCGTGCAACGTTATAAAATCATTACAAAATCTTTAATAATTTTAATCTTTAGAACATTTGTTTCATTCTCTTGACACCCTGCAAAATTCAGTTTGTCTAAAACTTTTTTCAATCTTAAAAAATTGAAAAAATTATCTCTAAGTCTTTAATTTAAAATTTCTCCAGAAATCTTAAACAAAAATTTAATGTGAAATTTTTCATAATTATTAAGAAGCTTCTAGTTTTTTTTTCGAATTCTTCCAAATAAGTTTCTGCTCATACTTCAATTTTTCTTATCTCTTTATAAATATAAGAAAGTTTCCAAATTATAGTGTGGTAGCGGAATATTAGGAGCAGAATTATTGCTTCATCATCAAACAATCATTCACAATTAAAACAATTTAAAAGTTTCATTTTTTACCAGGGATTAATCAAAATAGTTTAGAAAATTCTATTTTCTCAATCAGGTAATCAGATTTTGAACAATTTTTCAATTGTACAGTAAGAGACGAATTTAAAAAAAACCGTTGAATTTCCGACTAAAAAAGATGACTCAACAAAGCGGTTGAATTTCAAACACACAAACATGAATTTTCACTGAGAATGTAATATTTCAGAAAGTGAGATAAATTTTCAACAAATCAATAAAAAAATATATATTTCAACCAAAAATGAAATAGGTATACTTTAAGTTCGAAAATAAGAAGAGTTTTCGACTGGTCGAATTTAACTAAAAACACGAATTTTTTACACAAAAGTAGAATCCTTAACCAATAGTATGGATTTTAAAAAAAAGATCAATTTTCTGCTCAAAAGGGCGAATTTTCAGCAAAATAAAAACTATTTACTAAAAAAGTTAATCTTTCCTGCCGAAATTATGAATTTTCAACAAAAAAGTGAATTTTCTACCAAGCAGTTAATTTTTGAAATAAATCGTCTAATTTGTAACTAAATAGTGACATTCTCTTCCAAAGAAGTTGAATTTTCAGCCAAATAATTGTATATAATATAATCGATTAAAAGTGGAAATTTCACGAAAACAAGAGACAAATATACTTTTTTCAAAATGGGGAAAGGAGGGAAATATGGGAAAGTATGTGAAGTCTGAAATATGGAAATAATTTTCAAAATTGAGTTATTATTGAACTGTTTCGTTGCAGGTAGATCTTTCGCAAAAGTCGCAAACTTTCTTAAAAATTTTTGATTTAAATTTTTTTTTATCTTTGAGTAAAGGTACAATTTGTTCTTGTATAAATAAACATGACTTGGCCTAGAAATTATTGATCAGATGAACCCCTCTCATATTGATAAGAAGTTAGGATATAATTATTGAAAGTGTATGATAAAATTGTTTTTGAGACGAAAAGAAGTGACTCCATAGAAACATAAGTCAGCAGCCACATCAGTATGAATAATGCACTCAAATGCAGAAAAGGCAGCAAGAAAAAGAAATTGTAAATTTTACCCAGAATTGTCAATATTAGGTGTACTGAGCTGAACGTCAACATTTCTCTTTACAATAAGCCATAGAATATGAATCAAAAATTAATTTTCGAATTTCACCACCAATTACTTCTTACGAATGCAAAGTTTGTTTGCACCGATTGTTTTATCATCGCATAGAAAATACTATTAGAGGAAATTTCTGCAAACACGTCCATACGTGCAAGCGTCAATTCAAACTGGAGGAATAAAAAATTAAATAATTTTTGGAAATTTGCTTTTTATTCAATGTTACTTTACAAAGTTTTATGTGAGATATTATTGTACAACAAGAAATTAAAAAATAATCAATAATTGAAATTTAAAAGACTTCTTAGATAGAAGCATGCTGAATCGATTCTTTGACCCGGCTCCCCAGTGTCTTCTTGGGTTGACACGACTAAGTTCTACTACAAACAAACCAGCTTCTGAAGTTATATAGCACTCGTAGGTTGTATGTTGTTCAGCATTCTGCCCCCAGTCATGATAATTAGCCATTCCTCTGAGACTTGCAGACATAAGATGTGTTGTGCTGTGGAAAACCTCAACAAATCCAAGTGGAGAATTCCGTAGTGAAAGAGGGTGAGGAATTGGAACATGTCCTTGGGCCTGAGCGTGCTCAGGAGATCCGAGTCCGGGAAGAAATTGTAACGTGCCTTGGACAACATCGTCTTCTTTCATTTGGCCCCTTATCTTTTTGTGTAATCTAATGATGGCTCCGGAAGGTAGAGGAAAAGGCTCGTCAGGTTCAGCTCTAGGACTATGTGGCTCTTCGTATCCATGATGATAATTCGGTGCAGCGAGATTTGCACCGACGACTGTAAAAAAAAAAATTATGAAATCGTTGTGCATTGGGAGAATAACTGCTCTTAAGTAGATTAGCAATGTGCACTGTTCTGCCGACCAAGCTTCAGCGGCGTGGCGTCTCTTATACGTGAGTGGCGTGGCGTATCCAGTGACTTAGAGGTGGAGCGGATACATATGTTTGAAAGAGAAGGCGGATACCTCTCTCGATCTCCTCGCTTAAGGTGTTCGCACAAGAAAATCCGTTGCAGTGCGCTGGAGGCGTCTCACGGACGTTCCATCGACGCACGAACTCATAGTGCCAACCAATGACGTGCAGCCTGTCGTGCTGCTGCAGTCCGAGTGGTGACGTACACCAGTATGTCGCTACTCATACTAGTTCGCAACCCACTTGAGTACGTGCTGCCACGGACCGTAGCAGCACGGCAGGTTGCACGCGATTCGTTGGCGTTATATGTCGTGCGCGAACGGCACGTCCGTGAGACGTCTTCAGAGCACTACAACGGATTTTCTTGTGCGAACACCTTTACTCCTGTGTATCCCCTCCACCTTCAAGGCACAAGATAGGCCGTGCCGCTCACGTATAAGCGACGCCACGCCGCCGAAGCTTGGTCGGTGGAACTGCACTTAGTGAGTAGGGGGATTTCTGATTACATATTCCGTAATGGACAGAGTTAACGAAATTTCGAATAAGACAGGGAGACATACTTTTATGATCAGCTATCATTTTGTCGAGAAAAGTAAGTAATATTAAGGCCAGCATATCCCTTGTAAATGAACAATCTGTTAAGTGGTACTTATTTTAAACAGTAGAATAATATTGACGTCAGAGAGCGCTCAGATCGACAGCTCGACAGCGCTAACATCGAGAGGCGAACCTCGTGTCAGTCCGCTTCCGACGAGCACAGTGTACACAGTTATTTGAATAAACATTTATATATTATCCATAAATCCCTCTATTGTTTTCTTTACAAATTCAGAAGTGGGATACGAATGCCCAAAAGTGCCCAAAGTGAACTGTGAAGTGACGGTGCCACGAAGATAATAATTTATCCCGCAAAAGCTTGAGCTGATTCTGTCGCGTGCCTCGTGTTTGGACGCGCTTCTGTTTTATTTTCTCGGGCTTTCTTGACCCAGAGATACTTCTGTACCTGATGAGCCGTTTACCGGATACGCGAGTGCTAGTGAATTTTGAAGTGATGTTGATGTGAGGAGCATTTTCTTCAGAATAAAAACACTTAGGCTGATTCTGCCCCGTATCTCGTGTTCGGACGCACTTCGGTTTTCCAGGCTTCTGTGGCCCAGAGAGACTTCCGATTCCTCCTGAGCCGTTTACTGGATACGCGACTGCACGAGCCTTCTGCTCTGAAAATTTTTCCGAAATAGTTTCCAAAACTTCTGAAAAAGGTGTTCCATAAAGTTTCAACTTGGGGGAATCGTCGTAATAGCGGGATAGTGTACGCCAGTTCGGTTAATGGCGGATCAAAGAGTCGTGAATTAGTTCATGAAAGAGAACGCGGTGTGGCGCTTTCAAGTCGGTGCGCGTGTGTACTCCAATCCAAGTGCCTAGTGTAACTTTTGACTACAGTGTGGCGCTTTCAAGTTCGTGCGCGTGTGTTCTCCTATCTAGGTGCCATAGTGTAACTTTTGACTAGTGTAGTGACGTGACGTATGCTATGGATCCCAACAAATTGAAGTGTGTCCAGTTGAAGGAAATATGCACCAACCGAGGATTATCCACCAATGGAAGTAAGGCGGAAATCATAAGACGGTTGCAGGAAGCGGATCCAACAGACGAGTGGCTCAGGGAAGCCAGTTTAATCGAACGATCCAATGAGAACGACCACGATCGTGATGAGGAGTGGGGGGGTTCATCTCCTCAGAGATCGCGTCAGTCACAGGCACAGAGTGGGAGTATCAAGGGGAGAGAAGCCGACTTTCTACGCCGAGAGCACGACTTCATGAGACATGAGCTTGAACTTGCAAGGCGGGAGTTGGAGCTTTTGCGCGCTTCCCCCGCTCCTACTGTAGTCGAGCGGGCCCCACCTCACATCAACATAAATAGTCTCAAGGAAATTATTAGCGACTTTTCAGGTAGTGAGACAGATTTCCGCAAATGGAAAGACCAACTAACATTATTGAAGTCAACTTACAAACTGGATGACGATTATGGACGCCTTTTGATGGGCTAGAAGTTAAAAGGAAAGGCGTTAAGATGGTTCCATTCGAGGCCAGAATTCTTCGGGATGTCAGTGGATAGCCTTCTGGCTGAACTCGAGGCCATGTTAGACCACCGCCAGAACAGGATGACTCTAAGAAGAAAATTCGAGAACCGTGTGTGGAAATCTTCCGAATCCTTTTGCGATTATTTCCACGAAAAATTGATAATGGCAAACGCAGTTTCCGTCGCCGAAGAAGAATTGGTTGACCACCTAATAGACGGAATTTCGGACTTATCATTACGGAATCAAGCCAGAATCCATCAGTTTCAA
The DNA here is from genome assembly GCA_932178445.1 of Andricus quercusramuli. Lineage (NCBI taxonomy): Eukaryota > Metazoa > Arthropoda > Insecta > Hymenoptera > Cynipidae > Andricus > Andricus quercusramuli. The sequence goes on from CAKNXH010062456.1 coordinate 106,315, forward strand.
CAGAAAAAAGACCTTTTGAGGGCTTACGAAAAGGTCTCCTTGAAAGATGAGGCTAAGAATATCCAGGAAAATAATAAAAATTCCGTTTCGAGAGGATCTACTTCCGAAAGAGTGGCAAAGGACAAAGGTGATCAAACCGCTTCTCCTTTACGCTGCTTTAATTGCAGCAAAAATGGACATATTGCGGCAAATTGTGGATTGCCGAAGAGACCAGCTGGAGCATGCTTTAAATGCTTCGAATTGGGACATCATTCCAAGGATTGTCTCAGAGGAAGTGCAGTGCAGCAGAGCCGAAATCAGGTTGCCAACCTGTCAGAGGATCTACACGATGAGGATCGAGAGCAGCAGATCAGTTTCGTGTCTGATATGTCACAGGACCGACATGCAAGTGGTATCTCAAGGAACCCACTCGATAAACAGTGCTTCAGGATGATTAACTACGAGTTTGACTGTAGAGGCAAAAGCCACGTTCTGCCTTTGGACACACTTTTGGACACTGGGAGCCCGATAAGCTTTGTGAAGGAAAGCTTGACACCGTGGGTGAGCGTAATTCCTTACGTTCCTGGATCGTCTCGTGAGCATAGTGGAATCAACGACAGCACACTCATTCAACTAGGCGTTGCATCGGTAAATGTAAAACTTGATAATGTTGAGCGAAATTTAGAAAGTTTTGTTGTACCGGATAGGACCATGCGAGCCTCTGTTATTTTAGGTCGCGATGCTTTAAATAAGTTTAATTCAGGATTGACAGCTCTACCGGAAAATGGAGCCGAGGCCACTAGAAAAATATTTGCAATCGATACTTCAGAAGATGGAATCGCCAATCTTCTGCAAATTAATGCGGAAGTAGACATTAAATATCATTCGATTATAAAAGATTTATTCGTTTCTGAATATCTTGATAAAGAACGGCCTGAGCTTCCTAGAATAAGAACAGAATTGAGCTTGCGATTGACTAACAATAATCCGATATTTTTTGGGCCGTGAAGACTCTCTTACGATGAAAAAGAGAAGTTACAAAAAATCTTAGATTCTCTGTTATTAAGAGGGATCATCCGCGAGAGAGACTCCCCGTATGCATCCCCGATAGTCTTGACTAGGAAAAAGAATTCAGAAATTAGACTGTGCATCGATTACAGATTTTTAAATAAAATTACGCTGCGAGATAATTATCCGCTGCCACTAATCGAGGATCATTTGGACAGGTTACGTGACACGTGTTATTATACATTACTCGACTTGAAGGATGGATTCCATCACCTTGACATGGCGCCAGATTCAATTAAATATACCGCATTCATAACTCCTCTGGGCCAGTTCGAACATTTAAAAATGCCATTTGGGCTTAAGACGGCTCCCGCGCAATTTCAAAGGTTTGTCAACAAGGTGTTCTCAGAGCTAATCAAGTCAGGTAATGTGGTCACTTATTTGGACGACATTTTAATAGCTACCGATACGATAGAGTGTCACTTAGAGATTTTGAAGGAAGTTTTTACTCTGTTGGTACAAAATAAACTTGATTTACGTTTAGATAAATGCAAGTTTTTACAACTTGAGATTGACTTCCTCGGCTATAGGGTCTCATCCAGTGGCGTTACTCCGACTGATCACGGCTTGGAAGCTGTCATCAGTTTCCCTACCCCGCAGAATGTTCGCGATATTCAATTTTTCTTAGGGCTATGCGCCTACTTTCGCAAATTCGTGGCAGGATTCACGTTAATCGCCAAACCCCTCTATGACTTGTTGAGAAAGAACGCCCGGTTCATTTTTGGCGAACAGGAATACCGAGCGTTCGAGATCCTCAAGACTAAGTTGATATTGGCTCCGGTCCTGAGCATATACGACCCAAGAGACGAGACCGAGCTCCACTGTGATGCAAGCAAGATGGGTTATGGTGCTGTTTTGCTTCAGAGAAAGAAGGATAATCAGTTTTATCCTATTTTCTACTTCTTAAAGCGCACCACTGACGTAGAATCCAGGTATCACAGTTTCGAGCTCGAGACTATGACGGTTGTTTATGCTTTGAGACGATTCAGCATTCACCTTAAAGGGATTCATTTCAAGATCATTACCGATTGCAATGCTCTGAAAATGACTCTTGATAAGAGAGAAATCAACCCGCGAATTGAGAGGTGGTCCGCAGACCTGGAAAGTTATGATTAGGTTTTTCAATATCTATCCGGGGAGAAAATGAAACACGTGGATGCCCTTAGCCGAATGGTTAATGTTATGATAGTGGAAGAAAACACGTTAGAGTCAAACTTAGCGACAAGTCAAAACCTTGATGTGAATATTAAAAAATTACGCGAGGAATTACAGAATAGCGAAGGCAAATTGTACGAGATGCGTAATGATTTAGTCTATAGAAAACGTGATAGCGAAATTTTGTTTTATGTGCCCGAAAGTATGGAGAGTTATAAGAAAGAGTTATAAGAGTTATAAGTTATAAGAAAATATCATGACGATATGGGTCATTTCGGTTCCGAGAA
>CAKNXH010062457.1:0-12585 GCA_932178445.1 Andricus quercusramuli
AGCTGGGCACCCTTGCGGCGCCTAGAAGAATAACTGCTTCAAAATTTTGAAGTGGCTTTGTTATCCAAATAAATTATTTGGTTAGCCGGACCAAATGATCAAATGAAGCTCCTTTTCGTCAAGCAAAACCTCCGCACTTGAAAAAATGGTTGATAAAAAAGTAGTTTCGATTTCAGGACATTTTTGAAGCAAAATATCTAGCATCTAGGACCTAGCCTCTTGGTTTTTATAATTAGACGAGTGAAGGAGGAAATTTCAATTAAGAGAGCGAATTAGGTAGCAGAAATATGAAAAATGATCATTTTTTTTCACCTTTCAACAAAAATGGCAAGCTAATAAATCTTCAATAAGCTTCATATCCTACTTTTTAAGAATAAGATGATTTTAAAAACAAAAGCAAGATTTTGCGCCGGATAAAACTGGTTAAAAATGTCTGATATTCTGATACGTTGAATTTAATACAAGTCTGAAGTGTATAAGAATTCATAAAATTTTAATAAGAAGCTGTTGAGCGAAAAGTATAAGATTTCTGGACGGGTGAAGTTGGATAAAAACTTGAAAGATTCTAGAATGAAGAAGTAGATGAAAATCCTGTGCCAACAAGGTTTGGCAGAATTCTAATGAGAAACTATTGATACAAAAATATTAGATTTCCGGCGTAATATTTTATAGATTTTCAATAGGTAACTATTGACAGATTTTTATCGAATCTTCTGGTAGAATTTGTTTCGGCAAGTTTGTTCGATTGGATGTATAATAGGATTACTATCAAATATGCTTAAATAGGATATATAATAATAATTTCATCCATACTTTATTTTGGCAGGAAAACGAATTTTCCAAAAATAGATTTCTTCTTTGCTTCATGTTAATTATTTCGCGTTTTCAGTGGATAGTATTTAAAATTTGCAATGTTTTCTGAATTTACATTTCTATGTACCTCCACTAATGCCCCATCCATCATTTAACTCATTTAAATATATAAATGCTGGAATAATTTAGTGCGAATCAAGTTGCAATCCATGCCAAGAATTAAATGAAATTATTCCTATAGTTTTGAATCATAAACATTCTTTAAATTTTCATGCATATTAACCTTATATAAACGTTCCCAAAATCATATGTATATAGTATTATAATCACCAATAGAATTAAGGATGGTCATCACGGTAGCGAACAGAAAAAAAGCAATTCCCATTTTTTACAATCTGAGAAAAACTGATTGTCAATGAAGTATGTTTTTTTGATGATTCTTATCTCATTGATTACAGGAGTATGCTCTTCTAAGAGATAATTTTTATATTTCATAAATCATTTGGAGGAAGGCCATTTAGTTACATCAACCAAGGCTTATTGCTTTTATTTCTTATTCTTATCGCTAAAACGATAAGATATTAATAGATGCTTGGAAGCTTGAAATCTGAATAATTCTACATTAAAGCATTAGTTTTTATTTATAACAAGAATTTTCAAGTTAAAAATTATAGAAAAAATTAGGTTGGATGTGGATCAAACGTAGTTTGTAATTTTGAATTCTTAATGAGAAACTGTCGACTGGCAGAAAAGTCATATCACCCATCAAACAATAAAAAACTTCTAGTTTCACTGCGTCAGTAATTTTTTCGACGCTAGAAATTTAGATTTTATTCATATATTATGGAAATGTGTATTCCGGAATTTTAAATAATTGTTAATTTTGATAGTCTGATCTAGTTTACATCTGGTGTAGAGGCGATAGCCATATAATGACTATAGCGAGAGATGCGAGGGTTATGAGATGCTCTGTATGTCGAACGAATCAATAAATCTTAATTTAAAAAATGAACTAAGATCGAGGATAAAGAAGGCAGAGAACTAAAAAGGCGAGACAGACGCACATCAGGATAGAGAATTAACACTGCAATAACTAGACATCTCTTTCTATACGTTATTATTTTTTGCGCGTCCTGTTCTTGAAAAGATCAACTTAATCCTGTTATTTTCATTGTGAAACAACTGGTTTTTGCTCTCCACCAGTGGCCTCATTTGGGTACAACTCGAGACTGCTTTTTTCTGAACTTATGCTAACGCCTGAAGTGAGCCCTGAAGTAATAGTTTGTTTACAGTGTACAGAAACCAGAAGTGCTAACAGAATTCACAGATGAGATAAGCGAAATCCTAGATAGGAGAATTTGGGAGTTGCTAAAACACAATAATGATATAGAAGGCGCATGTACAATTGTAAAATGCTCCAGAAAAGCATCGTTGTGAGTGTAACTGATGAATGTGGCAATGCATTTGTGGGAAGAACGACTGGGGATGCTTGCCGGGATGATGAAATACGCGTAACCGCTGACCAAAAGAAACAAGCTTCTCCAAGAAAATTCAATATCACAGGTCCTGGCGATGACGTGAGTACAAGACTAGAAAATGATTCGCAGGAAAAGAACAGAGAAGTCAAAATATCACTCAAAGGCTGCCTCCTGGATATAAGAAAACAGCTGAGAACTTTCCTCCTTCGCCTGCTTCTCAATGGCCTTCGGTGCAGGCTGCATCCTCCTGTCCTTAATGTTCAGAATTTATGTCACCGGACCATTGGTGCGCGTCTTCAGCTGTTTCGCCTCTGGACTAAGTGTATGATTATTCACACTTGCTGGCCACTACTTCATGTCTTTCGCCGCTTCTCCGCCACGATATGGCCAATTTTTTGCTCAGGAGAAGTCTCAGAAGAGTCGAAGTATATACTTAACATCTCCATATCGTGCTCAAAGTCGAACATAACAAATTCCGCCTTGTCAATTTCCCCTTGAATTGAAAGAAACATATTTTTCTTCGTTGCACTGAAATGTTTTATCTTCTTGATGATACTCTTCAGCTTTTCTCATCTCCTATCTTTGATACTCTGAGTTGGGTTTGATCGTTGCTTCATATTGTTCCCGCGACTAGGTAGAAGGAAAGGGTTTGCTCCCGCAGAGCCGTGCATGAGGGGTTGAGGTTTACATGCACCAGGAGACAACCTGGTATTCTAGATACTCCTAAAGTGACACTACTGCAGGTGTAGACCGATGCTTTTCCAGCTACTCGGGGGACAGCACTGAAACAAACTAATCATCTGCAGGGGACGAAGGAGTGGATACCATTTAACTATCTATACCCAGCCATGATGACGAAGGCCGACGAGCCCGTTGTGTGACCAAATGTCGCGCGACTCAGGAGAATGCATTTATCATGGTTGGGGGTGAGAGTGATTAGACCAGGTTGGCAAGAACAGCAGGATGCCTAGGGACGACATAGAAACCTTATACCCATGTTCCTGAAGTAACGCGAAAGTGGATTTCGGGGATATGGGTTGGCAGGAAGAGGTGAGTTGGGTGGATATGACCGTCTTTAGCTCAACTCCAACACTCAGTATGAATATCCATTCTGAGCTTTTTTACAAATAAGGAAAAACTATTACCACTGCTCCCTTCACCGTTGACCAAGCTACCAGTTGCATCTTCGGATTACGGGTAGAAGGCACCAGAAAGGAGTGTTACGTACGGTGTCTCCAGGAAAACAGCTGGCCTCCCAGGGTATACAGATCACATGTAAGCCACATGAAGCAGTTGAAAGGAAACCAATATTGAAGTATGTATGGGAAGGTAGCAGGTCCATTGGATGTGATAGAGAAGGAAAAGTCGATGCGTGTACTGTGGAACACGTGATCGACTAAACATGATATCCAGAAGCATTGGAACAATCGCAACAGAAAGTTTATAACAATGAAGGGCATAATTAAGCAGACGATGACTGAACTTCAACTAAAAATATCATGTTTCTCCCAATTCATGAAAAGCAACATAATCATTAGGATTCAACGGAAATTAACGGATACACGGAAGAAGAAAAGGACGTGCAGAGTTGGCCTGCAAAGGACCCCAAACAGAAAATGAAACCGAAGAATCTCTTGCTGCCATGTCCGAAAAGAGAATGAGAGAACTCACCATAGGCTCTCTGGAGGACACTGGGATCAGGCAAATTGCGAAGAAAATGAAGATTCGCAACAACGGTCTAACGACTCCAACTCTACAGAGGGGAGAAGGAAAGATGCTTACCGCACCCAAGACAGCGGGCAAGCAGATGGAGAACAAGAAGAAGAGAGCTTGGCCGGAAGCGGTTTTAATAAAACCGGCTGTTTTCGAGCTACGCTGAAGTCCTAGAGGACCTCAATAGAAAAGTAAGGCCGCACGCACTTGGTGTAAAAATCAAGGTAGTTAGGTAAAGAAGAGGAGTTTTGATGTCCTTGTCAAAGTGGGGTCTCTGCGGAAAGCAGATTTTAGTTGTCCTCCGCCATCAAGGAGGCAGTCAGGTCAAGTTGGAGCGTTCAGGTGCTCGTTACTTTCATTCTGGCCGAATTCCTGGACTTCTGCACAACAAATTACCAACAGAATGTAGAGGAAGCGGTAAAGACACTGCGACGGAAAAGCAACTAAGGACATGAAAGTCAGTCTCACGGCCATCTGACAGCTGGATGCTTGGGTCACGTCCAAACCAGATTCTGCTGGAGGTGCGGCGAAGTGGGCTACCTCTGCGCTGCTGAAAATGTAAACCTCCAAAAAAATCATCTTTGAAAAACTAGCGTTGCTACAATATATAGGTAACCAAACAGACATAAATACAGACACACATACAGGCACTAACAAATTTAATGATTTTCAGAATCTGCAAGAGCCAAAACGTATTAATATAGAATAATAATATAATATAAGCAATTAAAAATCACTTCACTGTGTTTCAAAAAGATCACATCATAGTCAACCTACTTGATCATTAATTATCTCTGTTTCAGTTTATGCCTAATCGAAAAATGCCATTGAGATGATTCGCAAATCTTGCTGCAGTCTGCTACACACACGGACAGGCAGACATACAGACAGAAACCGACAAAATGTTAAGCTTTTCGGACTCTCTGAATTCCGAAAAGTGAAAATCGTTTAAAAACTAGAGATCGAAAACTTGGTCTATTCCATAACACTCTCATGAATGCTAATGTAAAAACAAAACTTGAATATTTTATTAATCAATTTCATTTTATAATTTGCATATCTATAGGATTATATTCTATAGCTATCAAGTTGCACTATCCTGGAATAGCAGCCACTCCCGGTAAAATCCCGCAGTTAAGTTTCACAACATCATGACAACTTATCAATATATATATATATATATATATATATATATATATATATATATATATATATATATTCATTTATTCCTAAGTTACAAAAGAACTGAGAAAAGCTTACATTCTAAAAATGTTGGTATAACAATAACTAGTTCATTTGAGTAACTTATTCACCACGGTGGTCTACACACTCTACTCTAAAATGCAATGTAAGTGGAGTTCTGAATCCTACTGGAAATTCCTTTATTTCTTCTTTGGTCAGTGGGGTAGTCGTGCCACTTTCAATATTTATTTTTATCCGTACTACACGGCCAATGCCAGAATCATATTTATATGCTCCAGCAAGAACAGTACTACTCTTCAATATTGCGAAGACGTCACCATCAATTGATGATAACACAATGTGTTCTCCTCTTGGTAGAGGCCTATAGACACCCTGTCCTGCAATCGATTGAATTCGTTGTTCTGTCGGGAAAGTGTATCTTTGAAGCCCGTATTGCCGGTACGGATATTTCAATGAAGTGAACCGAATAAATGGAAGTTGGTCAAGTACACATTCACGTCCGTCGGAAGAAGCAACCCTGGTAGGGGCAGATGTGACAGGAGGAGACCTGCTCCTGGTACGAAGAGGAGGCTCGGCAGCAGAATCTTGTCTGTCAGGAGAAGAAGAGGAAGGTGCTCCTCCACGAGAAATACCAGGAATACGGTCACCATTAGGTAAGCATTCGAATTGTGAACCGAAATCTGCAAGAAAAATCAGAGGAGCATCTTTTTATTCAGTTGGAAAAACTATACAAGGAGAGGTCGTCTTAGTCTCCGAAAATCGTTCGACGTGAATCAAAAAAATCCGTGCAAGGCGTAATAGAAATCGGTTCGTATTAACATGTGCCCTCGAGCTTTTGAAATTTTAAATGGAAAATAAATGTGTTTTCCAGCCGAGTTTGAGTTTCAATCTTGATAGTTACTGTACATCCATATACGTTTTTTTCTCAAATTCAATTAAATATGATATCCTAAATTTCTATTCAATCTGATACGCGAGCTCGGAATGTTCTCACGATTTATATCAAGTACTGAACAAAATGAATAGTAAGGAACCATTCGAAATATTTTTTTCGATATCAAACTTTATTACTTTATGATAATTTGTTGAACGTGTACGCATGTGAACTTTATGAAAATGTTTTTGAAATTATAAATATAGTAGATTATTAAATTCACCAATAGATTCCAGAATAACCATCAGGGTGAATACCAGAGTATAAACCTTGCTCATTGTTCACAACTTGGAAAAAACTGATTAATGCGTTGATGAAGAATTTTGGTAAGCAGTCTATCTCACTTATATGCTGGTATTTTATCATCTAATGAATCACAAGCGTCAAACTTGTCATTCTGAGATATTTATACTTCATAAATTCATAAAAGACTTAGGGAAGAAATCTGGATAATTCAACTCAGACTAAAAGATAAGAATTTAATACCTAGGAACGTGATTGAGGATAATACAATTTCTTCTTCTGAAAGCCACCCTGCTTCGCAAGTAATTGAATTTGTTTATCCGCCAGGAAAGTGTATCCTCGGAAAAAGTATTGCTGGTGCTGATATTTGTAGAAAGTTATTAAAATAAATTGAAGTTGGTCAAATTTATATTCATGGCCGTCAGAAGAAGCAGCCGTGGTAGGTGGAGCTGTGTACCTGGCAGGAGGAGACCTGGACCTAGCTCGGAGAGAAGGATCAATAGGAGAATGTCGTCTATCAGAAGAAGATGCTCTGCCACGAGGAACGCCCGGAATATGGTCGACATTAGGCAAACAGCCAAACTGTAAACTTATCTCAGAAAGAAGAAACAGAGGATTACATTTTTTTAAATCTAGGATCAAAATTTATAACCATGTGCTAATTTTTTCCTCAAGCACAGGAGTCCCTCGTAGGAGCCTCAAGCGCAAGAGTCCCCCGTAGGTGCCTCAAGCGCAAAGAGATTGCTGACTTATTTTCGAGTCTTCTTAAAATCTACTTCGATCCCCAAGGCTAGTCCCCTTGATATGGAGCCTACACCCTGGAAAGTAACCTTCCTCTTTTGAGGGTACCGACAGCTTAAGGTGGGTTTCGAACCACCAGAGCCCAAGTTGAAGAACATAGAAAAATTGTCTTCATTACCGGAACAGGGATCAAACCCCATTCGTCCAGCATGGAAGCCTGACGTGGTATCGTCTAAGCCACTGAGGAGCCTCAATAAATATGAGAATTCCTCTTAATCACTAGCCACAGAACTCTTATATTCTCCGCTAGTATTGTAACGCTTTGCAGACAGCCGGCGTATTTGATTCATTATCCTAAGCTCATTTCCACGGAGAATTTTCAGAGCCAAAAACTAGAAATTTCACATGTTTTATGCAGGGTAACGAATAACCCCGTAGCAATATATATGGTATCTTGATTCTTATCTCATTAATTTTGGGCATTTAGCTTTTCTTCTCAGATATTCATATCTATAAATCAGAAATCAGACCAAGGAAAGAAATTTGGATTTTCGCTGATTTGGATTTTCACGGATAAATTAAGATGCAGGTTGCAATTCCCCAAATCATTTTTTCTTTTTGTTAACTACACAGTATAGCTACAAACTGGGAATTATTTTTTATTTTCGTAAGCGTTAATTTCGATATTTCATTTTTCCTTAATGCCAACTATTTGTTTCATATTGGACCTGCAATGTTAAATTTTTTTGTTTCAGAACATTCAGGTGTAAATCTTGGCGGTTAATAATTATATATGAAAATATATGAAATATATATATTCGTGAAATTTTTGTTAACAAACAAAAACAACCTACTAAGTTGTTCAGGGGTGAAATCTGCTCATAAACCTAATATTTTTTGTTCGAAATATCTAATTTTCGGGTAAAAAATGTTACAAAAATTTTTGAATTGCCACATAATTGTTAATCTTCTCTAAAGTGTATACCCATTTTATTTCTTGACAAAAATCTCTAACAGAACAAAACGAAAAATTATTTGACCCACCATTGTCCAAATTTGAAATATTTTTTGAAATGTAATTATTTCTAATAAAAATGACAGCTTTCAATGAAAAATGACAACGTAACCTGAAATTGTTGAAAAGTTAAGCATTTTTTTGAAAATCTAATAATTTTTAAACGAAAATTAGAATTTCCGACAGGAAAAGACTCACAAATTTAAAAATTATTTAAGATTGTAAATTATCTTGTTTTGTATTACAATCATTGGATTTATATCCAAAAATACATGTTTATAAATTTCAACTATCATGTCAAACAAACTAGCATAATATAAAGTTGTTGCAAAATTATAAATATTTTTTCACAGCTGATATTTTTTTATTCTGGAGAAACACTAATAAAACATTCCAGAAAATTGATCCGAATTGTAAATTCGCTTCCTTGAATTATGAATATGTTTTGGTTGAAAATTCAATTATTTCGTTGAAAATTCATATTTTTTGTTTGAAAATTCATCTCTTTCTGTGAAAATTTAAACTTTTTTGGTGAAAAATGGTAAAGTCTGGTTAACAATTAATCTGTTTCGATTGAAAATTAACTCTTTTGTTAAAACTTCAATCGTTTTATAGAATATTCGTTTTCTTGGCTCAAAAATTCAACAATTCAGTAAAAAATTCAACTATTTGATTGAAAATTTATGTATTTTGTGAGAAATTTCTCTTATTCAATAAACAATTAATTTGTTGGTTGTAAATTCATTTTTTCAACTGAAAATTTAACTATTTTTCGGAAACTCAACTCATCGGTTAAACATGCATTGTTTTGTTGATAATTTTATTTTTTTGTTGTTTAAAAAGTCGTTTCTGATTTGTAAAATCCAACTGTTGTTTATTTTTAATTAAAACTTGTTTCATGAAATATCAACTTTTACATGTTAGAAGTTTATTTTTTTGGAGATTCATAATTTTAGTTGAAAATTTGTATTTTGAAATAAAAAGTAATCCTTTTAACTGAAAATTCAATTGTGATGTAAAATTTTTTGTTTTTTTATTCAAAAATAATTCTCTTGAATGAAAAATTAACCATTAAAATCTTGGTAAATATTAATCTTTTTCGTATAAAAATGGAATTATTTAGTTTAAAAATTTTAAAACGAAACAAATATAAACCAAAAATTATCCAAATAAAATTTGGACTAACAAAAAATTCATTGTTCAAACTATTTAGTTGAAAATGTATGGGATTTTTTTGGAAAATTCAACTTTCCAATAGAAAATGAATCTTCATGGATGAAAATTCAACTATTTGGTTATAAATTTATGTGTTTTGTTAAAAATTCGTCTTTTCTGGTAGAAAATTAATCTTCTTGGTTGAAAATTCAACTATTTGATTAAAAACGTAAATATCCAATTATTATTATAAGGTAGTGTTTTATGTATTGGAAACAATTTTCATAAAAAACCCGCAAAAAATCAGTATTAGCGTTAAAAACTCGCAAAATCCATTTTTCCACTTATGGGGTTAATTTGGGACCTTATGAAACACACTCATATGATATTTTAAAAATGATATTTTATTTATATTATATGGCTGTTTGTAAAGATAAATGTTGAGTTTGAATTCGATTCAGCTATTATTGACGATTCAAAATAAAATTTACGAAAACGTCTTTTTTTCTTATATATGAAGAATATTAAGAATAATCAGAAATGTCTGGGAATATTGAAAGAATATATGGGAAAATTTCGTAAGTGTACCAGCAATATCGGAGTGTTCGACCCCTCGGTTTTCGACAACAATGATTGCGAAATTTTCGAGACATATCGTTACACCTCTTCTTTGAATGAAAATAAAAATTTTATTTACAAAGACCAACTTGGGGACCCCTAAATATTGTTTTCTAATTTTTCCGAAAATCAGGGATGATTTTAGCACGAAAATAAATACTTTGTATGGGTGCCACTTTAGAAAAAAAAATCCGTTTTTGGACCACAATAAAATGCAAAAATCCAAACCTAAAACTAAAGATGTTTTTATACTTTCTTTTCCTATTATTGTAAATACGAAACATCTGATTAGAAGATCCTTATATGAAAAAGCGTTTGAAAATATTTTCAATCTTGAAATTTTAATGTTTTCTAAAAATTCAGATAAAGCGTAAATTCTTCGCAAAGCGAATGTTTCAGAACACGTATGTAGGTACATGTTGGTGGATTAAGTTGGGTGGCTAGCTGACCAGCCGAATAGCCGGCCACCATGGCAGCTTGGTTCTAAGAGGATTACTTCGTGGTTCGTAAAACCCAGCCAGTTTCCAATATGAAAGCGGAGCTTTTCAGGAAAATTGTACGGAGATGTTATATTTATATGAGACCCCAATTGTACGGCAGCTATCGCGTTTCAGATGGTCCACCTGTTTCTGATCCATCTCACCCACATAGTTAATAACTTGTTCTTTGCTTGGAAATGTCAAAATTTAACTTCCTTGTAAGTATGAGATGATGTTATTTGGTGTGGACCAGGTGATAAAATTAATTAGAAGATGTTAATATTGTTGGTATACTGGTCCAACACATTTTTATTAGAGAAACTTCAACGTTTCGCCCTTCGACGAAGGGCATCCTCAGTCGTATTAATATGTATCACCGAGACACAGAAGACATCAAAAATATCACACCGCTCTCTAAATATGAATTAGTGAAAATTTCACTAGTTGAATTAGTAAATGTATGGTTCACTAACCAAATAGTAATATTTTGATGTTTTACTTTTGAAATAGTAAATATTTTACTAATAAATTAGCAAAAGTTTGACTAATCTCAATTAGTAAACATGGTTCACCATTATTTAGTAGCTTCGCTTCACTAATTCATTAGTAACTTAGCACGATCACTAAAGAATTAGTGAACTGCAACGATTTCGACCAATCTGAAGTCATATCCTCATATGACATTGCATGCCACCTGTTGTCACGTTGCCACGCTATTTGAGGTTCGCATTGTGTTATCGTGAAGTCAGAAAAAGTGTTGAATTGCATAGTTCATAATTTTTTTAATGAGAGGATTTATACTGCTGTTATTGTGTAAGTACAATGATCAAGCATACATTAATCTAATGATTAAATTGTATGATATTATAATATCACATTATAATTATTCAAATAAGGTTAATATACAATTTAACTTTGAGGTTAGCTTTATCAAAACAAAACTATTAATTCCAATGATTCCAATGATACAAGAAAATATTCGGAATACACAGGATGTGTTGTATTAATAATGTCTTTTATTTTAGTTATTATTAGGTGGATCATTGTCGCTTTCCAGCGAAAGTGTCCAAATGCTTTGATGAGGCTGAAAAGCTCACCGTAGAATGCAATAGGTATATATTTTTGGTATGTATCTTTAATATCAAATGTTACCAGGAACGCTCTTATCAGGGTTGATACAGTATGTCGATTTTAAAATTCGCGAAAAAGCTGGGAATTTTTTGAGGCCGGGAAACACCGAGAAATGACAATTTATTTTCCGACAGAAAATTTAACAAATTTTTGGAAGAAAAATTTATCTCTCAACATTTCCTGAATGTTAAGTTCAGTTGTTAACTTATTCAGTTGCGATACCATTCAGTTTACAATGCGTAATTCTAAAATCTTTTTCTTTAAACATTTTCCCCTCGAGATTTTTATTTTTAAGCGTATGTTTTTAATTTTAAGAATTTAAAAATGCAGTTTCGAAGAGTTAACGATTAAAAGCGTTTGAAATTGACCATTATTGATGAAAAAAGTGCTTAGTTCATCAACTGTAAATGTAAATTAATTTATGACTTTTTGAATTCAACTGTCCTCAAGGTATTAAAAGTGGAAAATAAAAATTTTTAAATTAAAGAGTTGGCAGATTTCAACAACAAAAATCTAAATGTTTCAATTCGAAAGCCTTAGTAGTTCAACAAATGTAAACGTTCAATTGAAACTTTAGAAACTATTTTTAATTTTGAAATAACTTCACATTCGGTCGAAAATTTATCTTTCTTAATAAAAAATTTAATTTTCATGATTAAAAATTGGAATGTCTCATTTAAAATAGATTCTATTTCGTTAAACATTTATTTTTATACTGAAAATTTAAGTATTCTATTTTTGGTTGAAAACTCATTTCGTTTGTTAGAAATTGAGCTATTTTTTGAAAACGAATAAAGCTTTATCATTTTAGTTGAAAATTAATTTCTTTGGGTCAAAATAAGTCTTTTTACTACAAAATTAATTATTTCAACTGTAAATTGAACTATTCTCTTTTCAGTAAAACATTTATACTGAAAATTCAGCTATTCTATTTTTGGTTGAATATTCATTTTTTGGTTAAAAATTGCACTGTTTTGTAGGAATTTTGTTGTTTTGTAAAAATTTATCATTTAGGTTGATAAATCCAGTATTAAGTTGAAAATTCATTTTTTTTCTCGATCA
>CAKNXH010062457.1:26965-63542 GCA_932178445.1 Andricus quercusramuli
ATATTTTACTCACCACTTAACCAAGATTTTATTCGGAAAGCTTGACTCGTCCTTCACTGAACGTTGCATTCTTATAATTTATATTCGTACCTCTTCAAAAAAAGAGAAGGAAAATCAGAATATGAACACAAATTATAGGAACAACTTACAATGCTTTATTATTGAAACACTGAAATAAAGGATTCTGTGACGAAGGCCGGGTAAATCGGTCGGAATCACGCAGTCACTAAAAAAACGTTAAGCAAAACTAGTAGTCTATCATTGTTTGTAACTTACCAAAACAAGGATTTGCCATATAGTTCAACTATTTTTCACGTGTATGAAATCCTTGGCAAAACCGATATCGCTCCTTGTCTCTCACGGCAAAGATACTGCGTATATACAATTATACACTCACGATAGAGATATAATAAATTCACTTATTATACATAACATTCACGTGAAATATTAGAAACACTTCGTAGTGACATGCAAGGTCTCACAACGGTATCGTCGAAGATTAGGTTATGTTACAGACGCGGGACCAGAGACTTTGCCCACGGTGTTGCCAGCTTTTGCGCAATCATTGTACGCATCTGCTGTTCCTAGTATACTAGGATTAATATACGCGTATTTTAATATTGCAACGTATGAGTATATTAATGCAGTGTTTAATACGCGTTTATTAAAATTAATATGCTTTCGTAAATTAAAAGTATATTAATTTTACAAACATTTTTAACAGTGTACTCTGAACAAATCATTAATCAGGATATAAAAAAATATTGTGATTGGCTTAATTTCAATAAGTTGTCGATTAATAGAAAGGAAACAGTTTATATTACATTTGCACTAACCAATATATTGCACAAATATCTGGGAGTTATTATTGATAACAAACTTACTTGGAAACCACATATCCAAACAATATTTGAGAAAATAATTCCATGGATTTGCGTAATGAAAAGATGTAGAGAATACATCAACGAAAAAAACAAATATTTGATATATTATGCCTTTATTGAATATCCAATCTCAGATACATTATAACAAGTTGGGGGGTAGCTTCAGAACAACAAATACAAAAGATTCCAAGATTACAACATAAAGCCATTGAAGCAATTTTCAAATTGCCGCCAGATCAACCGACTAGGGAGTTATACAAAATAGTTAAAGTACCAGATATTTGTACACTTCGGGACATAGAAAGAGCGAAAATGATATATAGAATGGCGAACAATCTCACTAAAACTGAAAATAACATTGAAATTGGAAAAAATGTACATAACTACAGAACAAGATTTGCGAATGAACTGCGCAAAATTTATTACACGACTAATCTAGGGCAGAATACAGCTATATACAGTAGCATAGACACATATAATAATTTATCAGAGCAAATTAGAGAAACCGAAACTCTACAAGAATTCACAAAAAATGTAGAGAAATATTATGCAACAACCACTTAGCTTACTACAAATGACACTGCAGAAATTGTCACTACGAATTTAGACCTTAAATGAAGCGAAGTATTACAAATGTATACAAACCTCACTCATGTATAACCAGTCATCAGGATTATCCTGTTTTTGGGTAATAAATTTAATAAATTAAAAAAAAAGTCGAACTGCTCTGTCAACCAAGGAATCAACGACACTGATTTTGTATTGCAAGGGTGCAAATGTATTAAAATGCAGATACCTTCCTGACCATGTACCAGTCGGTGCTCAATTTGCCATTGTCTCTTTTTACTAAAGAGTCTAGAAAGCTTATACTCATGTTATTTTCTCTCTCTGTAGTAAACTTCAGCCTTGTGATAAATTTGATGAACCTTTTCAACAAATCATCGATACTGTTCTTATGAACACAAGTCAGAACATCGTCCACATAGCAAAAAAAAAAAACTTTACTTTGTATGGAACATTTTTGAGAATATGTATTGTTGAAAACACAGTAAGCATTTGCAAGACAAAATTTCAGAAGTGTTATAAAAGATCACTGAGCAAGACAGGTGCGATCACTGATCTGTGGCCATTTTTTCTTTATATTAGCAACAAGAAACTTGTGTGAAATATTAAAGAATAAAGACGTAACATCAACTGATATCACCTGAAAATCCTCAGGAATATTTTCAATCTTATTGATCTTTTCTACAAAGTCAAAACTATCCTTTATAACAGTACTCGTTTTTCCTAAAGTTTTTTAAATCGAATTGCCATAAATTTTGATAAATTATATAAAGGTGATCCTATGAAGGACTTTACTGGTCTCATAGGTGTTTCTTCTTTGTTTTCTTCGGTATCTTCGGTGTATCTTCGGTAACCCATAGAATTTAGGGGAAACACCGTTATAGCTTTTTAAAAATTTACTTAAATTTTGATCCAAAATTTTGGTTTTTATCATATTACCGATAATTAAATTTAATTCTCTTTTAAATTTATTTGTTGGATCTGTATTTATTTTCATGTAGGTAGCTTTGTCTTCAAGTAGAATTTCACATTTCCTAATATGATCCTGTTTTTCCATAATTACGTCTTCGTAAACCTTGAAATCTTTGTGAATTCGTTGAAATCTCTTGAAGTACATAAAATCTTTGTCAAATCTTGAAAATTCTGTGAAATCTTTTGGAATTTTTTCAAATTTTTGTAAAATATTTGAAATCTTAGAAAATTTTAAAATCTTTGAAACCTTTGAAATTTTTTGAAATCTTTTGAAATTTTTATGAAATCTTTGAGATCTTTGTGAAAGCTTTGTTTAATCTTTGTTTGTGAAATCTTCCGCACTCGTTTGAAGTCATCGAAATCCTTGGAATCTTTATGAAATTTTCGAAATCTTTGGGAATTTGCTATGCGATTTTTTTAATTTTTATCAAATCTTTTTAAATATTTGTGAAATTTTTCTTACCTCTTTGTTTGTGAAATAAATTTTTAGCGAAACAAGAAACGAATTTTTTTAAAATATTTCAATTTTCAGCCAAATAAATTTATTTTCGACCAAAAATATGAATTGGTCAAGAAGGAGATTAAATATTTTCCCACAAAATTCGAATGTTCAATAAAATACGGGAATTTTTAGCCAAAGATTAAAATTTTCAGCTTGAGAGGATAAATTTTAACCCAAACACAAAATAATTTAAAAATTCTAAAAACAGGCTTTTCAGTTAAATGATGTAATTTCGGTAATATCATAAACGTTTAAAAATTTGCATCCAAAGATATATTTTTTCGATTATTGTTATTTTGAATTCAAACAATAATTTCAAAAACTTTGAACAAGGAAAAAATATTTTTTCAATACAAATATTTGATGATTGTAGTTTCTCATTAGGATTGTATGTTCTCATTAGGATGAGAATGTAAAAACGAATTTTTAACTAAGCAGAAAAAAAAGCTCTCAAACAAAAAGATAAATTTTTGCAAACAGTGGCATAGTTATATTTTCAGTTAAAAACATCAACTTTTTTCACAAAGAGCAACTTATTTTTACCTGAAAAAATGAATTTTCAACCAAAAAGATGAATTAGTCAGAAAGAAAATTGGTATTCTACCACAAAAGTCAAAGTTGCAACAAAATACAAAAGTCTTCAACGAAGGAGTTGAATTGTCAAATGAAGAAGATGAATTTTCGACCAAACGTGGAATATTCTACTATCTGATACAAAAACTATTTGATAAAATAAAAGCAAAGTTATATAGTTAAATATTTGACTGAAATAGTGCATCATCAAGCAAAAAAATTAATTTTGTTCCAATCAGTTTCACTTTCAACTAAGTAGATGAATTTCGAACCAAAAATAGTTATTTGTGATACAAGTGCGCAAAATAGGTAATTGTGTGCGAGTGTGAATTTCGCAGCATAAGCCGCAAGCGAATAAGGCAATTAAAAAATTGAACAAACTAATCTTTTTATTTTAAAAATTGTTCATATTGACTGCATCTCAAAAAATGGATTAAAAAGTCCCTTCAAAAAGAAAGTGAATTAAATTGACCAAATTATTATAAGTATGTGATTTTTGAGTGGTAAGGATAATGGTAGCTATTTTTTTTCGAACGAGTATATTATCTATCACTGTGGTTTTGCACGCTCTACTCGAAAATGCAATGATAATGGGTGTAGGGCTCCTACTGGAATTTCCCTGATTTCTTCTTTGATCAATGGGGTAGTCATGCCGCTTTCCATGTTTATTTTTACCCGTCTTGTAGCATTATTTTGAGTGTAATGTTTATATATTCCAGCAAGGATTTTACTGCTCTCCAATATTGCAAAGACTTCACCGTCGATTGAGGATAATACAATTTGTTCTTCTGTTGGCACATGCCTATAGCGACCCCGTCGTGCAATTAATCGAATTGTTTTATCCGCCAGAAAAGTGTATTTTCGAAGTTTGTATTGCTTGAACGGATATTTTTTGGAAGTGAACAGAATGAATTGAAGTTGGTCAAGTTCATATTCTTGTCTGTTTGAAGAAGAAACCGTAGCAGGTGGAACTGTATGACTGGCAGGAGGAGACCTGGACCTGGCACGAAGAATAGGCTCGGCAGGAGAATGTTGTCTATCGGAAGAAGAAGAAGATGTTCCGCAACGAGGAACATCAGGAATAGGGTCACCATTAGGTAAGCAATCAAACTGTGAACTTAGTTCTGTAAGAAGAAATAGAGAATTAAATTTTTTTGGGCACGGAAAACTAAACTATGCAAAAGTACGTAATTTAAGTTTTGTGGAATATGCAATGACATTTTTTCTTCAAACTATATCCAGCGCTGCCATGAATGTCCAAGGAAACTGCACGAAAAACATTTTTTCGAGTTTCAAAATTACAAATAACATCATGAAGGACAAAAATCTGTTTGCTCTTTTCTCTTTCTCTTTCTGTTTTCTTTCTAGGCTTTAAGAAAGTTTCTCGAAGGACAGTCCAATCTGCTCAATCGATCGAAATTTTTCGCGCCTACCCCATACTTCAGACTGGAGACTATGGACTGCTGATAGACACCATCGTAAGAATAGTTTTTTTCTGAGAGGTACAAAACATGAGGATTTCATGAAAACCAACAAAGACCAATGTTGCACAAAACTAATGCATTCGCAATAAGCCTCAACCATCTTCAACTGGAAAGTGACCGAAGTCAATGTTTCATTACGGAAAGCGTCTTTCTAATAATATTCAAAATTTTCCAATCTTTTAGTCCGGGGAAATTAGCTCGAAAAAGGTCGATTTCCAGAAAAAAAAGGTATAGTTTTTTTTTCTTCACAATCATGTCCAGAAAGGCATTAGAAATGAATACCAAAAAAGTTCCCCATCAGATCGGCGCCGCATACACCCCTAGCCTCGAAAAACATCCCTTAGACGGGTAGTAGCGCTGGTTTTTGGCTATTATATACGAAAGGGTGCGTCGGAGGACAAAAATGAATAGGGTTGAAAATATTTATAATAGAATTTTCAATAAAAAAGGTTCTATACACTTTTGCTGTACAGGCCATAGGTGATGCGTAATCAGCTCTAGGAATGGGGGGGATGTTTTAGCGTATTGTGAGAAAAGTACTCGCGCGCTTAGTTTTCGGCCCATAACACATAAAAGGGTAGGTTTTCGACAAAAATGCATGGAAGAAAATTTGTAGAGCAGAAAATTTCCTTTTAGGACCAATACATTCTTTTTGGCTTACATCAATTTGGAAAGTCATAATTAATTTTTTTAAAGTGCACATACAAGCAATGGGACCTCATTTACACCTACCCGTAAGGTAGAGTTTTTGGTGCGTTTTTTCATTGTGATTTACAAACGAAAGTTCAAATTCTTTCAAAGATATAATTTAACATTCCATAGTTAAACACATAACAATTCAAAAATCGCTTTTTTAAGTTTTCTTATAAAACTCATTATTTCTGTTAGAGATTGCTTTACTCAGCCCTGAACTCTTATATTTTAAAATATATCGCATGAAAAGTGAAAGTTGGAGTGCCGATAAGAGGCTAGACTCGCGCTAGGCTAGACCACTTGAGATTTTTTACGAGGGTCAAGACCCATTTGCGGGTGGGAATGGCTTGTACGTGGTGAACTCGTTTTTAAGGGTCCCAAGCATCCTCAACTGACGGGATAAATTCTTCTTCGCATACGGAACCCCAAAAATACTACACCCTGTAGATTTAAAAAAGGTACCCTCTCTATGCACTTGTTCTACAGAATAAGCAGTAATGATGCTGAAGTACTATGAGGCAGTTGTGTTTCGAAATTCATCATGGCTTCAACAAGTAAATGTTTTATGTGCGAAAAAAGTTTGAGTGTAGGTGAGACAGTCGAAGTAAAAAGTGGAATTGACAATCTTAGACGAGTGAGTGAAATTCGCAAAGATGGATACCTGAACTTATTACGAAGGGTCGACTCGATAGAAGTACATACAATATGTAGACGGGAGTATATTAAGCAGCGTAATATTAATCGAGATTTAAAAACATCACAAAAAGATCCAGGTAAGAATAATCCAGTTTTGCGTTCTGCCGAAATATTTAATTTCAAGACAAAATGCCTGTTTTGTGGCGAAAATTGGGACCCAGAAGCAGAAAAAAAGAAAGTGAAAACCCTACGTAACCCCATGTACATGGTACGTACTATAAGTCTCGAAGATAATATTTCAATGGATGCTACAAATCGGAAGGACGAATGGGGTGAGCAAGTTTCAAGACGGCTAAACAGCGTATCATGCCTTATAGCAGAAGATGCTCGTCACCATAAAAAATGTTATGTTAAATTTGCAAAGATTCCATCCTCAACTAAGAAAAGAGGAAGACCTGACGATCAAAATTTGGTGTCCGCTTTCGGTAAACTATGCTCCTTTATTGATGAGAGTGATGAATGTCAATTCACACTTAAGGCACTGATAAGAAAAATTGAAGAGCATATGCCCGATGGATCATCGGTGACAGAAAAAACATTAGAAGCAAAATTACTTACTACTTATGGGGATCAGGTAATGTTTGCTAAGACTCGAGCAAAACCAACAATTTTTTGCTTCCGCGGATCGGGATTTAAAGTCATAAATAGTTGGTATACAAGTCGACTAGGCAATGAAGAAGAAGAACGTATGAGAATTGTGACTGCAGCGGGACATATAGTACAAGAAGATATTCGCAGCACTCCATATAATATAACAGATTACCCAGATGTCAAGGACTTTATGTGTGAAGCAAATGCTTCAGTTGTACCGACATTGCGTAGATTTTTAGATACAGTTATCGTAGAAGGTAAAAAAACTGATGCTGAAAAATTGCAAAAGAAGTCTATAGCCATCGGTCATGCTATAACTGCAGCAAAAAGACCTCGCTCATTTATTTCTTGCCTATTACTTTCTCTAGCGGTATTTTTATTCAGAAAAGTTGCGTCAAAAAATATTGTAAATGCAGTTGCAGCTTTGGGTTTCTGCTCAAGCTACAAGGATGTCGCGCTATTTGAAGCATCTGCTGTTAAATCTTGGAAACCTGATTTAGACATAAATTCCTTTTTCCAGTATATTTTTGACAACGCGGATTACAACATCAAAAACTTAACTGGGAAAGGTACATTTCATTCCATGGGTGGAATAAAATGCATAACTCCGGCAAACAGGGTTCTAGATCAAGAAATTTGCACATTGCGAAGTGTTCCTTCATCTAAAGAGATCGCAAGTATTGGACAAATCCCAATACAAACATTTAAAGAAAAAGTAAAAGCAGGTTTAAATTCAATAAAATTAAGTGACGTGTATGATTCTGAAATTAAAAAAAAAATCAGCATCCCTTCAAGTCAAGATGTCCTTTGGTTGTTAGGAAGACATTTGCAGGCACCTTCTCTTCGTTCATGGCAAGGTTTTATGGAAATTCTAACATCTACTCGTTCGTACGTGCGATCACAGATTCTTGCATTACCTTTTGTCAATTTACCTCCAACTGAATACAGCACGGTGTTCACTGTTTTGAAATTTGCAAGTGAAGAATCCAAAAAATCCACGCAGGAGACTTGCTTTGTCACATTCGATTTACCGCTTTATATGAAAGCGAAGGATATTATTACTTCACTACAGGATGATCCCAACAATACACTTTCCAACATCATTGTTAGATTAGGTGGCTTCCATCTTTTAATGTCATTTCTTGGAGCCATTGGATATATAATGGGAGGTAGTGGATTGGCAGATTTATGGTCTACGGTATTTGGTTCTTCATCTGTTCCTCAAATGCTCTCTGGGCATGCTTACGCGCGAGCCGTTCGGGCACATATGTTAACGTACTGTGCATTAGGAAAAATCATGCTTAATGAAATTATTCTAGACAGCACTGAGAAAGAACATGTGGAAAAACTTCTTGAAGATTTTAAAAAATCGTCTTCAACTTTCGAGTCTGTAGAAAACGATGAGTATATTAAACAAATCCACGAGAAGTTAATGAAACACATGAAATTATTGCACATAAATGGGAAAACAGCTCAACTGTGGCTACAATATTTCGAGCTTGTAACTGTCGTATAGCGCTTTATTCAGGCAGAACGAATGGGGGATTGGAAGCTTCACTTAGACATCATTAGAGCGATGCTGCCAATCTTTCATGCAAGTGGACATTTTTTGTATGCGAAGGCTTGTCAACTTTATCTCCAAGATATGGATTTGCTTCAACTCCGAATGACAGAACAGGAATTCCATAAATTTACATCAGAGGGATTTTTCACAATCCGTTGTTCTGAAAAATTCTGGTGTGGAGTATGGTCTGATATGACCATCGAACAATCGTTAATGAAACATATGAAAAGTATCGGTGGAATTACTCACGGAAGAGGCTTTACAGACAGCGTACTCAACAAATGGATTTTTGGCTTGCCAGTAGCTTACCACGTTTGCGAAAATCTGGAAAAGTTCTGTGGAATAAACAGTGGGAGCAGTTTTCAACATGTTGAGCTAAGAGATTCGACGATAAAGACGGACGAGAAACATATGGAGAAATTTGTGCAATGGTTTCAGCAGCATTCTCCCTTTGCTTATTTAGAGGACCTTGTTTCACTATCAAGTGGTCTAGTTGCTCCTGAAGACGTAAACTGCTATAAAGCAGTGCAAATTGGAGAAGAATTATTGAATGCAGCTGTCAAGGAAGGAGAAATGTTTGCAAATTTCACTATAAAACGCAGCAATAAAGTGAGGAATATTTCTTCATCGAATTCCAGCATCAAAGTTGCAAGTGATATCGTGCAGGTAGACACAACACAGTTATTTCAAAGAATTATATGCACTGTGAAAGCACAGAAGGATTTGAAGACGTGCTTCAATCACGAACTAGCCTCTTTTCCTCTTTCCATCTTCGATGAAAAAGGTTTGATGAGAAAGACCAAAAAGTCTGCGTTGTACGACATATTCGAACCCCTCGAAGATAACGAAATCGATATTTCAGAATGCACATATGTCCTTGATGGTGGAAATTTAATTCACCGCGTAATGTGGCCAAAGAAAGGCTCTTTTGCAGATGTTTATACATCTTACATTACCTTTATTCGAAAACATTACGGCAATGACGTTGTAGTCGTATTTGATGGTTACTCAACAAATGAAGCTAGTACGAAGAGTATCCAACGTCAACAACGACTTCTCAAAAATATTTCACCGGAAATTTTATTCCAGGAAAGTACAACTGTTCCTTCACCGCAAGAAAAATTGTTGAGCAACTTGAAAAATAAAGCTCGTTTTATCTCTCAATTACAACAAAGACTTGAAGATGAAGGATTTGAGACGTACGTTGCTACAGATGATGCTGACGTGTTAATTGTTCAGACTGCTATAACACAGTTTGATTATAATAACTCTGTTGTAGTCGGACAAGATGTTGATCTTCTTGTTTTAATAATTGCTCTCTCTCCAGCGGATAAAGATATAATCTTTTTAAAAGAAGGGCAAGGAAATGTTAAATCTCGACTTTATAGTTCGCAACGCTTGCAAAATTGCGGTTTCTTGAAGAATTTCAAGGAATCAGTTCTATTTGCCCATGCATTCAGCGGGTGTGATACTACATCCTCTTTCTTTGGGCACGGAAAACTAAAAACGACAACTTTGCTCAGGAAGGATATACTCTTGGCAAAACTTGAAGATATTGTGACAATCTTCAACAACCCTGTTTCGACACATGACGAAGATGCAGAAGCAGGGGAACGCTTTATTTTGGCATTGTATAAGGCCCCATCCTCTCAAGTTAATCTGAATAATTATAGATTTTTTTCTTTTAACAAATCTGTGAGTCAGTCCGGTCATGCTGTTCTTTTGTCTGGACTTCCGCCTACTTCTGCCGCAGCTCGTCAACACTCTTATCGTGCTTTTCATCAAATTCAAATGTGGCGAGGGATAGAACTTGACCCAGAAAAGTGGGGTTGGAAGAAAAATAGTAACAGCTTATCACCCGTTTACACAACAGAAGCGCCAGCTCCAGCAAGCTTGATGAATTTGATTGTTTGCTCATGCAAAATGGGGTGTGGAAAGCGATGTGGATGCGCAAAAGCTGGTCTACGATGTTCAGGCATGTGCCTTAATTGCCAAGGTCAAGGTTGTCTTAATGCAGAAGAAGAAATAACTGATGACGAAGAAGACATAATTGAAGATTAGGCACATTATTATGAGTGAAATATTAATTCACAAGGTCAAAACTTTTAAAATAAGCCCACGATAAAATATGCAACTGACACTGACAATGTCTTAAATTTTATCAACAAAATAAGATAATTCTTATTCCGAGTAATAATATCAACCAATGATCAGTGGAATAGGCCTATAGGGGAGACCACAATAAAAAAAACGCACCAAAAACTCTACCTCAGGGGTGGTGTGGAAATGAGATCCCAGTGCTTGTACGTGCATTGTAAAAAAAAATAATAATGACTTTCCAAATTGATGTAATCCAAAAAGAATGTATGGGTCCTAAAAGGAAATTTTCTGCTCTACAAATTTTCTTCTATGCATTTTTGTCCAAAAACTACCCTTTTATGAGTTATGGGACGAAAACTAAGCGCGCGAGTACGTTTCGCACCATTTGCTAAAACATCCCCCCCACTCCTGGAGCTGATTACGCATCACCTATGGCCTGTACAGCAAAAGTGTATAGAACCTTTTTTATTGAATATTCTATTATAAATATTTTCAACCCTATTCATTTTTGTCCTCCGACGCACCCTTTCGTATATAATAGCCAAAAACCAGCGCTACTACCCGTCTAAGGGATGTTTTTCGAGGCTAGGGGTGTATACGGCGCCGGTCTGATGGGGAACTTTTTTGGTACTCATTTCTGATGCCTCCAGGAACATGATTGTGAAGAAAAAAAAACTATACCTTTTTTTTCTGGAAAAAAGTCTAATTTCCCCGGACTATTTCAGAAATTTGTAAACAAAAAAAAAGACTTCTGCAAAAACGTTTTCAATAACCTTAATGACAGAATACAATTGTCTGCTATGCTAAGATCCTTCGAGGGTTAAGACCAGTGGTACTAAATGAGACCACTGGTGGGGTTTGAGAGTTATTTGTTTTACGTCAAACATAACAGCATTAGGATATCCTATTTGAATACGAGGTAGGTAGTAATAAATGATAACGAAAGATAAGAGGTCTCCAACTTTCACAGTGTACCACCTAATTCTGGAATTCATAACTCTTATAATATCACACGTACTTTTTTTGTACAAAAAGAAATTTCGTTTTTTGAGGTTATATTGAAAATGAGATCCAACTCAAATAACAACGAGCGATTTGGATTCAGCGACTCAAAATACATAGGAATTGACTAGTCGAGACCCTTGAAGAGCTAACTTTATTTTTTTGTGTAGCTATGTTGTTAAATAAAATGAATGAAGACGTGCCACTTGATTTTTTGTTCAATATCTAGATGCAGTATTTTATGATCACTTTAAAAACTTGTCTGCATGTGAGCCACATGAAAACAACATTAAAATTATGGATATAGTATAGTATTATATTCACCAATAGAATTAAGGATGACCGTCAAGGCGAAGGCCAGAGTAGAAACGATCCCCATTTTTTCAGTTATGGAGAAACTTATCAAAACGTTGATAAAGAATTCTGGTCAACAGAGTATCTACTTGGTATTTTGGTGTTCTGTTTAATACTCTAGTCTCTGCATCATTATCTCATGCAGTATATTCGTCGAGCTTTTCCTTCTAAGGTATTCAGAATTATATGTAATAAATCAGACCAAGGAAAGAGATTAAATTAGCTTAACCAAGGCTAATTTGTCGAATAAAGCTTGAACGAAACTCCGAGTCTTTTTTATTCAGTTTTAACTCTTGACACTGAAATTCTAAGACTTTAATTATCACGTAGAAGCTTATTATCTTGAGAAAAACATTCTCGATAACTTTGTGCTAACGAGCATAGCTCGCTTCGCTCGACATTTTGAGCGCGATTCAAGTGTCTGATGAATCTCGCTTTTCGCGCTTTGTCCTTGTAGTTTTCCTGCTTTTGTGCACAGAAATTTCAAAACTGAAGTTTGAACCATCAAAAACTGTGATTTAGTGATTTCAAATTCTCTTTTGTTGCAGCTCCTGCGGCTTCAACATCAACATTGTCATCACCTATCTCGTCCTGCCCACTCGATTAGACATATTTTAGAGTGATGCTCGAGTGATAGCCTTAAGAGCAGATGAAAAATCTGCAACGGGATGTGAGAAGTCGTTCAAAGAGAAGTCAATACGAGTCTGGACGCTCACAGAGCCCGAAGCGACCATATTCGCATAACGGAGGCGGGTGCTCGAAGAGCTGAAAACAATAATCCAGGAATTGAAGGAGACCGCCGAGCTACACGTCATGTTCATCGAGCCACAGCCGATCGTCGAGATCCGGAACTTCAACGTTTTTTCTCTTCATTCAAATGCGAGGAGAAACCCTGATGCGATTAGAGATGTTTACAGTCGACTTTCTACTTAATCGACGGCGATTATCTTTAATCAATGAAACCATGCCGACGCTGGCGATTGTTTTGCCTACGTCGGAAGCTCCTGAATTGAACCTTGAGGTGAAGAGCTACCTTCAGAATAACGAGAAGAACAGCAACAATTGTTTTGTTGAAACACAGAATAAAATTGGCTTGGTGGTGGCTTCAGTCGGTAAAGGACTTACTTTTCTGATAAAAAAAAATGAGAAGAAGTTTAATAAACTTCAACTACTTGAGATGTTGTGTGAGACTGGTAAGATCCTGGCGGATTCAACTCAAAAACCATCACAGACACGTAAGATATTCATGAACCGGATCATCTGTCTAGTTACAAAATATTTTTAGAAACGGCGAAGGCAGATTCTTTCCTTCATGGAGATAATCTTAGTGAGAAGCTGAGTGAAAGAAAGATAGTTCACAAAATCGGCAAAGAGTTAGAGAACAAACGCAAGCCAAAATATTCCAGAAAAGCAAAACCTTAGAAATTCGAAAGCCCGCCAGACCGTCGACCTCAGCCGCCAAAGGAGGACTACAACACCAGAGACCGAGGGAAATCTCAAAAAGGCTACTGAGAAGCTAATCAAGAAGGGAGCCGCGACAAAATGATATACTTCTCCTAACAAATTTTTATCTCCATATGCTTCAAACTGGAGGTTATCAAGACTGCCACCAAACTGACAGCATTGGGGGCTTTCATGGCCATTCACGATTCTCAGAACGTATACTCATTAGCTAGTCCAAAGCATCTTGGTTTTATTGTGAACTACAATGGAGTAATCTCATCCCAAGTGTATTGTGCGTGTATCTGGGTTTCGTAGTTGACTTAGTGAATTATTCGCTAAAACCAATCCCGGGGCTTAGCTGCTTTGGTTAGGTTTTTAAGAAACACTAGCACTTTCATATACGTCCAAAAATTTTTTGACTTCACCGAAAAGATACAACAGATTTACATTCAAGCACAAGATATCCTAGTGAGTTTTGATGCAGTATCTTTCTTCATGAAAGAACGAATTTCGGATACGATCGATATCATTAAATCCTCTGCAAACTTCTCCTCCGAGCTCATGCCTTCGATAGAAAACTCTCTCAATAATACTTCGGTGCAGTTACGTTGACGACACTTTTGTCATGTAAAGACATGGACTAGATGAACTACAGAAGTTTTTTGGTTTCATCAATCAGTTACACCCAAATAACCAGTTCACCATGGAAATTTAACAAAAACGAAAATTGCCTTTCTTGGGCGTACTTGTTTAAAAAGATCTGATAACACATTAGGACATGAAGTTTACGGAAAATCCTCCCATACAGATACCTACATGCATCCTCCCACTACCACCCATTTTAAAATCGGTCAGATGTCTCGTACACCCTGAGGACACAAAGAGACCCAAGGAAGACCGCCCTCTGCAGTTTCCCTGCAAGTGTCTTAGCATTTTGTTCACACGCAGGGATGCTTTCCGGGCTATTGACCAGTGAAAGCTTGGCACTTCCAAGATCGCCGACGATCAGGACGATCAGCTTAAGAGAATATTTTGGGGTGCGACCGTCGCAGCTCCCTTAATAGGTCTTTATACCTCTCCATCTTTTCATTTTCCTTGGCTATGATTTTTTTGTCAGCTGGTGCCGGAAATTCAATAACGAACATGGTTTGTTTCTCGAAGTCAAGTAGAACTATATCAGGCCACGAGTACGCAACAAAAATAATTGTTGAGAATGTGAAGTTCTAGTATATTTGGTACTTTCTATTCTCGAAAATTGACTCAATTTCACTAAGAGCGTTTAGCGGAGCGGTATCGAAGCTAATGCAGTAAAAAAGACAGAGATGATAATAAAGCACTCTTAGTGCCACATTGTGCTTTTGGATGTAGGAAAACACTTCCGGGAAAAAACTGAAATACAGGCGCGATTTGACTGGGAGCAGGTACCACATTTTAAAATAGCACTTGCTCCCTGTAAAATCGTGGGATTCAAATAAACAGATTCAGATACATGTACATATATATTTATTTCTACAGCACAAAAGTAACGAAGAAAAAGTTACATCTTGAAACAGTAACGATACCCATCACTAGTTCCTTTTTAAATGTAGCTTATCCACCGCTGTGGCTTACACGCTCTACTCTAGAATTTCCCTTCTTTCATCTTTGGTCAGAAAGTTAGTCACGCCGCTTTCCGTGTTTATTTTTGATCGTTTTTTAAAGCCAACGCGAGAATCATATTGATATATTCCAGTAAGAATATTATTGCTCTCTAATATTGCAAAGGTGACGCGTTCGATTGATGATAATACAATTTGTTCCTCTGTTGGCACTGACCTGAAGACACCATGTCCTACAAGTATATAAATTTGTTTATCAGTGTGCGGATATTTGAAGGAAGTAACCTGAATAAATCGAAGCTGGTCGACTTCACATTCACCGCCATCAGAATAAGTGAGCCTGGTAAGTATAGCTGTGTACAAAGCGGGAGGAGACCTGGATCTGGCTCGAAGATGAGGCTCGGTCGGAGAAAGTTTTCTCTCAGAAGAAGTTGCTTCGCTACGAGGAACGCCAGAAATAGGGTCGCCATTAGGTAAACAGTCGAACTGTGAACTCAACTCTGCAAGAAGGAACAGAGAAGTACATTTTTCTGAGTCAGGAAAGACTATGCGAGTGCACGCCATTTGAGTTTATCAAGACATAGACAAATATTTGCGTTTTAAACTTTAATCAGTGGCGGACTGGACACCCAAAGAAGGGAACCTAAAACATCCTTCGGGACGCCTAGAGTCGGAGCGTATGTCGAATTTCGGACTCCACGCTCTGCTTGGTTCACAGTATAATGCATATACACAGTGAGACAAATAAGTCTCGAGACGGACCGTGGTTTTTTTTATTCAGAATATTCTTCGCCAGTTTCAATTTACTTGCTACAGCGATTCAACAGTGATTCAAATGCGTGTTCTAACTCATTTTTTCGAATGGTCTCTTGTGCTCATGTGGTAGCTGTTTTGATGGTTGAAATATCATTACAAAAAACATCCTTTCAACTTCAATTTCAATTTTGGCAATAGATAGAGATCGCACAGGGCCAAATCAGCTGAATACGGCGGATGATTCAGCACACAAAGCCAAAAATTTTCCAAGCAAAAAATTGACGAACAATGAGTGAAGTGTGACTCGGTGCATTAACGTGCAACAAAGACAAAGAAGAATGTATCGAAGATTGTAATAAGCATCGTTTTTGCATTTTTCAGTATTTCAACATCCACAAAAAAGTTGGTTTGGAAGAACTTCCATAACTTTGCGATTTATCAACCGATTGAAGTAAAATTGGCATTACCGAAAGGAGGAACGTTACAGCTTAAAAATATTTGTCTGAACACATAGATGGCGTTACTATTCACTCAGATATGGTTCGAGGATTTCTGAGCTTTTTTTGATTTCATATCAAAAAGAAAATCAATTTACTTCAGACTCCATCGGGCTTTTGTCTGGTCACGTTGTATCAGGCTCCAGATATTCTTTTTGGTAACCTTTGTCCTAGGCACGCTATCACAGGCTTCAGTCTTTTACTTCTTTTTTGAGTTAATCCGGGTACGCTGATTATTAGACAGTGATTTGCTAAGTATTGCGAAGCTTATTAGTGCGTGATATCCCACCTTATAAAACGTAATTGAACTGTAGGCTCATTCATGTGTGATATCGCACATCAGGAAATGGACACTAAGCATATTCGTGTGTTCAAATGTATCAAGACTGAATATACAACCACGGCGACTAATAATCTATAAGAACTTCGTTATAGATTCCACTTTGAGATTGAATAAAAGACATATTTTCAGATAAATTGTATGCATTCAATTCATTTTCTCATTTCTAGGTCTAAACTGATTTTACTAGGACTCAGGGCTAGGTAGAAATAAAATATAGTAGAAAACGAACTCTTCCAACTTTTTAACTCAGTTTTCAGAGTGAAATAAGACTTTTAAACATTTGCCAGATGCAAAACAAAGAATTGAATTTCAGTTATTTCAAAAAGGGCGTAATACTTTTTTTTTCTAATATTTCAAACGAGATTTCTCTCGGAAAAATCCCTATTCTTACTGTGTACCATAGACTTTAAACATTTATGACTCTTTCATTATCAGTAAAGAAATTTTTCATATTTTTTGTTATTTGAAGAATTATTACGAGCGTAAATAAATGAACGAGACAAATTGTTTATTTTTAGCTTTGTGGAAATTCCCATTCCACGGTTAAAAACTTTTTATGAATTATCAACAATTCGCCTGAAGCATAATTCGTCTTCATCTAAAAAACATTATCTGAGCACGACAAATTGTTTTTTAACAACAATTAAAATTTTTTTCAAACTGTTGTCATAAATAAAGGACTTATCTCGCAGTTTTAAACACAGAAAAATTTTATTTTCTACAAACTCATTTCTTTTCATCTGGAGAATAATATCCTTTCACAATAGATTGCCATTCAATAATATAATCTTAATAACTTCTGCTAGTATATTGTGCAAAAAAGGCAGCAAAATAGTGTTTGAACGGTTGAGCCTGAGTTTTTTCAAACACTCGAGACCGTAAAACCGCTTCGCTGCTGGAGCTAATTTGTTAGCAAAAATATGAAAAATTGTACTGTTTCTAGACAAATACATTTCTCGCATGAAGTCCTTAGTCGAGCGTATACTTCAAATGATGAATACTAACAATAGAGTAGCCTCGATATGGAATGAAACTTTGGTTTACGAACGCCCAGCATCCAGTAAAGGTATAGATGAAGTTTCATGCGTTGAGTAGAGACTGGGACTTTCGAATGTTCGAGGGTTGAATAGTCTTTAGAAAGGAAAATTACGAGAAGAAACGCATGTCAGCAAGCTTGATATTTTATGTGAACCTGATATAAAAGAAAAAGGGATGCGAAATTGGAGTAATATAAAATGAGAAGTTAAAACATGGACCCGAACTATGGTCAGGAGTAGAGAGTGAATCACATGCTAGTCGAAGGGTAGTTCTGATTATGAATGAGAAAGCTAGACCGCATGTCAAGGGGCATACATTGGTATCACCTAGATTGTTGTAGTTTAGAATGAAACTAAGATTCAGAAGAGTATTTGTCTTACCGTGCTACGCCCCAGATGATTGTGGAAGAAGTGAGGAAAGAAATAATCATTCTACTTGGAGATATGAATGGATAGATTGGAATCCAACTTGAGGATTCGGAAAGGTTGCTAGGTAATTTGGAGGATTCAAAAACAAATGGAAACGGAGACAGATTGGTTAGCTAATGCTTCAAAAAGGACTCGCTCATCACAAATACTTGGGGTAGGCATAAAATGAACTACTTGTATACCTGATGCGAAGAAAGCAGTCACAGCATAACTCACTTTGTTGTTGCGGATTAAAGACTGAGGGAGCTAGTAAAAGATATAAGGTTTACAAGGGGTTCTGAATTCCAACCGGATCATCACCTCTTACGAGTGCGACCGAAGTGTGTGACACTGCAGTTGTAGGAAAGAATGGTTCTGCGTGGTGAAATGATGAAACCCGCGTAGCCATCAAAGAAAAGAAACAAGAGTTTCTTAGAAAGCTGAGCATCACATGCTTTAGCCATGACAAGAGATATAGTCTTGAATATTATCATAAAGACAAAAACGACAAAAACAATGAGCAAGAAGAGTAATGACTTTTTTGCAAAATTGTTCCCGAGTAAGATTTTCGTTCAGAGATTTACACAATAAGTAATCTAAAACTATTTTTGGATTCCATGTGAAATAATATATGGGTCTAAATTGTTGGATATTGAACACGCCTTTGAAGAAACATTTTACTCTTTCATCGCGTGCAACATCTGTTTCTAAGATAAGCGAAACTGCTGATAACGTGCAATTGATACTGATATAGGAGAACCGTTTTTCATACCCAGATTTGAGGAAAATTAAAAATTCAGATACTTTTGGATTGAGTAGATCAACAGACTTCTTTTTTTCCGAAATTTCACCACTAGGACGAGTGTTCTTGTCACAACAAATTACAAGATTCAATTCTAGGTTAAATTTAATTGGAGGATTTAATTGAAGTCCTTTCTGAATTAAAATTCGTCAGTCAGTGTTAATTTCAAAGCATCCCTTGAAGTTGTATTCAAGTGGGTCAAAATTTGGCTCCTTCTAACTTGAGAATCATTATCTTGAAGATCAGCGAGTATACGGCAAGATTCGCTCAGAGCATCTATTCGAGAAATTTTAGGTATCGAATCCCGCTGTACTAGGTTATGAATTGTTCCTCCTATTGCAGATAGGCAGGCTTTCAGCTGAGTTTGTTCAAAAATAATTCGAGCAACTCTTGACAAAGCCGATTCTTGTGCTGAAGAGCAGCTTCTACCTGTAAAATTGGTTTAGGTGGATCGATCAAAAGACAGTTGCTAGGTAGTGAATATTCACCAACGAGATCCGTACTCTCCTCCTTAGATGAACCTACTTCAAGAATATTCAAGCAATGGACTGAACATTTCTTGTGTATTGCTGGGGCTCGTACTCGTTCTTCTACATAACTTTTTTCAATTACGTTTAGGATATCGTCCAAAAAAAGTTTCCTTGGATGTGTCATCCTTCTGAGAAGTCGACTGGACTTCTGGGGGTTGTTGAGAATCATTGTCTAATCCGAAAACCAAACGGCGATAATCCAGAGCACTTGAAGTTGCTGGTTTTTCATTTATACAAGGTGCCTGAACAACAACACTCAGCAAGTCTGATATTCTATTATCATACCTCTTCATTGATGAACAGCGTTACCTTGATCGACCATCTGTTTAGAGTAAAAAAAAAATTGTTATATAAAGATCTAATAATATAAACGAGATTTTATATAATTGCCTCTGGCAACATAGCAGCATCCGCTGCTCTATATGCAGGTGAGGACCTGTCTAGTATGTGGAGATTAGACTCGAGGCAAATATTTACGAAAGGCGACAGTAGCATCAGCTACTCTGAACGCAGGTGAGAGCCTGCATGGTTATGAACAATAACAAATTTCCAACCAAATCAGGTGAGGGCCAGATTTAATCAATGAGGGAAGCTCCTGAAAAATAAAAAAGGTCAGCGATGAAGCTAAGAGCTTGGTATGTACAGGGAAAACTTGCAGAAGAGAACGGAAAAGAAGGTGAAGACTGAGATCTCCGGCGACGGGCGGTGATGTTTTCTCGGACGTGCAAGTTTTATTTCCAAAATTCAAGCCGTCTTTCGAGCTTTCGTGAAGGATTATTTTCCTGTTAATAACTTCCTTTTTGTTTTTTCATCT
This sequence comes from Andricus quercusramuli, assembly GCA_932178445.1. Lineage (NCBI taxonomy): Eukaryota > Metazoa > Arthropoda > Insecta > Hymenoptera > Cynipidae > Andricus > Andricus quercusramuli. Next base: position 47,173 of record CAKNXH010062457.1, read on the forward strand.
TAGAACGACATGACACTTTCATCAGAAAAATGATAATGAGAATCCAGATGTAAACGGGTACGTCAGCGCATTTCCCATTTTGTGTTTGGACTCTAAAAATGTGACAAACCAGCATTAAGTGGGGGGCTACGAGTTGGTCTTGAGGAGGAAGCGTGTAATAAAATTTTTCGGTGAATAAAGGTAAAGAAACTCATCAAAAATGTTGAATTTTTAAGCAAAAAGACGGATTTTCTTCAAATCAGTTTTCTTTTATCCGAAAAATGTGAATCTTACATGGAAAAGTTGACTTTAAAATGCATAAATATAAATTTTCAACCCAAAAACGAGGTATGAAAAAAATAAGTGAATTCTCAAATGAAAAGGATAACTTCTCTATCAAAAATGGGATAGCTACATTTTCAGTAACAAACAAAAATTAATTTTTACCGGAAAGGGACCATTTTTCCACAAAATAGTTTAATTTTCAACCGCAAAACTAAATTTTTAAATAAAATGATGAATCTTCAACCAACAAAAAGAAAGAATTTTCAACTGAACAGTTGAATTTTCACCCCAAAAGATAAATTTTCTGCCAAAAATAGACAAATTTTCAACAAAATGAATCAATTTTCAAGGAGAAAAGATCAATTTTCAACCAAAAATAGAATGTATCAATTTTCAGTTGAAAAAAAAGGCTTCAACTAAAATGATGAATTTCCAACGAAGAAGAAATTTCTATCAGAAATTATTTTTACAAAAAGTGGATTATAGAAGAGAAATTTTTAAACAAACATGAAACGTTTAAATTTTCAGCTGAAAAATATTTGAAAAATTAAAAAAAAAATGTAAATAGCTAAATTTTGAACAATAAAACAGGTTTCTTAACTAAAAATTTTAAATTATCAACAAGAAAATGACATTTTAAATAAATAGTTGCACTTTCAAGTGAGTAGTAGAATTTCAAAACTTGCTGTATATAATATCAAAGCGAGTTTAACACAGTGTGTAATGAGATTTTTTTTAGAATTGGTTGAAATTTGACTAAGTTATCGAATTTCAAGCTAATTTAGGTTTATTTTCAATTAAATAATAAAATCGTCAACAAATAAGTCGATTTTTAACCAAATTTTTTAGTTTTCAACCTACAAAGTAGAATTTTCAACTAAATAACCGAATTTTGAATAGAAAAAATTAAACTTCATTAAAACACAGGTTCATTTCCAACGGAATAATTACATTTTTTTGAAAAGCAGTTTAATTCTTAATACGAAAGGTGAACAAAATACTTGAAATTATAAAAATGAGTTTCCAACCAGATAGTCTTGTTTTGAAAATAAAATTAAACTTTAACCAAAAATAGTTGAATTTTCAAAACAAAAATTAGAATTTTCGACAAGAAGTTCTCAACGAAAAATTAAATAATTTGTATTTCAACAACAACAAAAAAACTAATTCTCAACAAAATTGTCAAATTTGTAACCAAATAGTTTAACTTCAAACCAACAAAGGTGAATTCCTAACCAAAACGACGAATTTTCAACAAATAAAATTAATTTTCTACGAAAAAAATTTTTTTTAAAGAAAATACATAAATTTGCAAACAAATATTTTAATTTTCAATTGAAAATGATTAATTTTCAGTAAAAAATTTCAAATAAATGGGTAAATTTTTGAACCAGAGATGAATTTTCAACTAAAATGATGAATCTGCAATTCTGCAACCAAAGAATGAATGTTTAATGCAGTAGGTAAGCTTTTAACAAACAAACAAAAAATTCATCAAAACAGTTGATTTTCAACCCGAAATTATTAGTTTTCTACCAAAGAGACGAATCTTCAACAAATGAAGATTTTTTAGCCAAGAGAGGAAAAAATGTCAAAGACATTGTTGAACATTTAAGCCAAAAGACAGCATTTTCAACCCCAAAATACGTATTTTCAACGCAAAATTTCATTTGTAATCAAAAGAGAGAAAAGAAAAAAAAAGAAGAGAGAAAATTTTCACCAACAGGATTATTTTTCTACCAATAAAGACCAACTTTTGACTCAAAAAGATTAATTTTCAGCAAAATATTCGAATGTTCAATCAAAGAGATCAAACAGTTACGTTTTTAGTGCAAAAAAATTATTTTTCAACTATAAAAAGGCATTTTCAATAAAAGATCAATTCACAACAATTACAATTTTTTTTTAATTGAATGTTTAAACCTTCACCGAATAATTGAATTTTATACCAAAAAATATAAATTCTCAATGAATTGTAGCTTCGTGATTCTCACAGTGATAAAATAATCAGTCTCATGTTAAAAAGGTGATCTTTCTTCTTTCCGCAGAGAAAAAGTTTAAAAAACTATTTTTTCGTTAAACGAACAAAAATTTCAGAACTATCAGCAAAATTCAAGGACTTTCAGGTTTTTCCAGGTAAAAACGAATTCAAGGACTTTTCCAGGTTTTCAAGGATTTCCAGGACACTAGACGCGTCGCTCAACGAATCCTCTGGGTCCAATTAAAACCTCCGTTTACTAAAGCATCCCAATTCGATAGAATTCAGATAGTTGAACTAATTTTTTTGGGACACATTTTTTATTTAATAAATGTGTGCGATAGTTTTAACGACTTTGCACTTTATTTAATGATGAAGACCTTGTTGTGATTACATAGTGAATATTGGATTTACAGTTTGTGGGGAATTCCAAAACTAAAAAAATTTTCTTTCTTTTAACGACTTTGCACCTTATTTTAATATTGGGACTTTATTGTGAGAGTAAATTTAAATAAAGATAAAATTATGCTTTCTCGTAACGACTTTGCACCTCATTCAATTATGAGGACTATAAAGACCTCGTTGCGCATGGTTGCACTTGCTATTGAAACTTTAATGTGAATTTTTATTTTTATTTTTTAAAAGAATGGAGCCAGGAAAGAATTCTTAACGACTTTGAAATTTATCTCACGATGAAGACCTTGTTTTATAGTTGAAAAACAAATAAGGAGCAGTGATTAATTATATAATTAATTTTAACCTGAAATGTCACCAAGTACTTGAATAAGCGTTCCAAAATTAAATGATTCTAAAGGCTGGATCTAGTCGTCCTGAAATTAGAACGTTTCAAACTTCAAAATTTTGAATTAATAGAAAATAGTATAACATCAAGTTTAAAGCCTCTTAAACTAAAAATTAACAGCTTCCAAAACTTCAAGAAAACAAATCTTCATTTTCTTAAATTAAGAGTTTTATTATTAGGACAATGAAAATTTGCCAGATTCCTTGTTTTCTTGATAATATCTGGATGCCTTGAATTCAAATTCAAACTAATGAGGGATGCCGCTATGTGCCATTCCGCAAATGTGACATGCCGCAATGTGACATACCGCAAGTGTGACTTGCCGCAATGTGACACACCGCAAGTGTGACTTTTTGCGATGTGACATACTGCAAATTCATCTTGCCGATATGTGACATACCGAAAGTGTGACTTGTCGCAATGTGAAATACTGCAAGTGTGACTTGTTGCGATGTGACATACTGTAAGTGTGACTTGCCGTAAGGTGACATACCGAAAATGTGACTTGCCGCAATGTGACATAACGCAAATGTGACTAGCTGCAATGCACCTTATCGTAATGTGACTTGTTAAGAATTGGCATCACTCAACGCCGTTTCGAACGGAATTCACAATGCTGCGTTTTTTTCAATTCCGCAAAAAAATTTTAAACTTAAATTTTTCCGGGCCACCTCAGTGTCTACAGATTTTTTGACTCACATAAGAAAATAAATATTTTCAGGCACACAAGTCATCGAGAGATTACCTCTGCCACTCTTAAAATATCCATCGCACCGGGAGACCCCTCGAGTGAAAAGTTTACATCTCAAGGAACTAGACTTACTCGCCATAGTGCTCAACGTAACCTCAAAGGGTCGCACGTTGTCGGTAATAAAACGACAGTAAAAACTCTTGGTTGGCAGAAGCCCCTATTTCGCTAAGAAAATGCAAAGCGAGCGCGAAAGAAAAATAATGGCAGGCGAGGGTGAGTGCTGGAGAAGAAAGGGAGAAATAGAGAAGGGCCGCGATAAGGGGGATGAGAAGGGGTGGTCTGTAAGCCTGAAGGTAGGAAGGTGGGTGGAAGGTGGTAAGTATTCGCCGTGCGTCCTCCTGAATTATCGCACAAGCATTCCCGGGAAAATGCTAGTAAATCAACCCTCCAGCTGTCCCTCTTGGACACCAGTCGACGCTATCGTTTCGTCCTTAGCTTCCGACTTCCTTCCACCCCCTTTCTCAAGGATTTCTACCTCACTTTTCCTCCTCCCTTTCATTTTCCCTTACCCCTTTCCTCTATCCTCTAGCTCACTCCTTTTTTGCAACTCGTCTCTTTTACTCTCTTCCTTGCGTCTATAACTTCGCATCTGTCTTGCCGTCTCTGTCTGTGCCTGTGTCTCCCCCTGAGTGGGAAAGACGAAGGCGTGCGGGAGTCGTTCGCTTGAAATATCGTTCCTAAATAAATAACGAACCGGTGTAATATGCGAAATTACGAGCCGGGTGGAGGTTCCGTTCTTTCGCGACGAGGTCGCACCGAATAGTAATGTCGAAGTGGCATAGCGTCGCACAGCACTCGTCTCCGAGAGCGGAGGCACGTCGTAAATACGTTTCGAGAGATGCTATTCGAAATTCGCCATAAATCAACGTTATAACGTTGAAACCGGTGCAGTAAAAAAAAGGTGAGGTGAGAGGCCACCAGGTGTACAAGTAAAGCTGGAATGCATTTCTGATCAAATCCAATGCTGCGTAGTCCGACCTACTTTGTGTACTCAGGATTTCAAAGTCTGTAATCCGGAATCAAAAAATGTATTGCGGAAAATTAACAGATTTATTTACTTGGCTAACTTTCACTTTATCAACATATGAACCCAAAAATCCGGTTTTGATGATTTTGTCTGTCTGTATGGCTGTCTGTTTGTGTGTATGTATGTATGTATGTATGTATGTATGTATGTATGTATGTATGTATGTATGTATGTATGTATGTATGTATGCATGCATGTATGTCTGTGTGACTGTGAGCACGATAATTTTGGAAAAAGAAAATCTATTTGATTGGCCTTTGTTACACTCTTTGAGTATCACAAACTGAAAGTCAAGTTCGTTAGCCAGATATTTTAGATAAAAATTTAATAAGTTAGATCAACTGAAAATTTTTGAGACAATTTTTTCAAAATTTGAAAAATCTATGTTCGGCTATTCATAGTACTTAAAAATTCAAAGAATTTATCTTTACGACTTCTTTCGATACAAAGAAAATTACAGGGACGCGACATTCTCAAAATTCGAAAGACCAAAGGAAAATGAAATTTTTAGGCCGAACAACGCATTATACGAAAAAAGTCAGGAAACGGAAAACGTTGATCACAAGCTACAGAAGAATGTGAAAAGGCAAAATTGTGCGCCCAAAAATGATCTGAAGATTTTTCATCAGTCCCTCTTTGATATGATGCATAGTTTTCGTTTTAATCGTAAAAAAAAAAACATTAAGATTTTTTTTACATTCTCATCCTAATGAGAAGGTATTAGTTTTATGTCAAAATTAACTTAGGTTTAATTCAACATTTTTTCTTGGGAATCAAAATATTTTCTGATGAAAATATCCACATTCACTTTTTGTTAATAATTCATTTTTTTTTATTAGAGATTCATTAGTTTGGCTACAAATTGAATAAAAGTTTTCAAGCTAAAACATTACAGTTTTTGAAAATCAATAAAAATTAAGAAGGCTCGGTTGATAACAAGAATGAGAATGTTTAAGTTTCAATATTCAAACTATCAACGTAAATAACATCTTCGTATAGTGTATAAACTTTTTTGGATAATTTAAATATTAAAGCTTGAAATATTTCAACCTTTTTTTAAGAAAATTGCATTCGAAAGAAAGTCTTTTAACTGAAATTGACTAATTGGATTTTATGTTATGATTCTTTGCAGGAAAACATTAAATTTTGTATTTCAAAGTGTATTCTCAACAAAAAATATAATTCACAAATTATATTTAAAAAAAATTAAATAACAAACAGTTAGATTCATTCCATAAAAGACACATTTTCAATAAAATAGCTGAATCCTATGTAAAAAAAAAAACATTTTTACTAGTGGCATTTTTAACCAAAAAAGGTGAAATTTTTTTCAAAAGAGTGTCGTTCTTAACCAAAAATTAATATTTTTCAACCAGTTATGTTTGTAACCAAAAAAGACGAATTTTTCAGAAAATAGTGGAATCCTCAACAAAAGTAGTCTTTTTCAAGTTTGATTGTTTATTCTTTTTCAAGATTATAAAAATATATAACTCTCCTGAGATTTTTGGAAAAATTCTAAGCAAATTTCAAAGATTTCAGATAATGTCAAAAAAGCATAATTTTTTTATTTACATGCTTTTGCAAAATTTTAGGAAAAATTCGATTCGATAAATTTTATATTTTTTTAAAATGTCAGTAAAATTCCCAACTGAAAGGACTGGAATCGGAAAAAAACGAATTTTTCTGCTGACAAATACCCGAATAATGCATTGGCTTATCAAATTTGTTTAAAAAAATCATGAGATTATTCAAAAAATTGTCAATTTCGCAAAAATTATCATAAAGTTCCTAATTAAAAAAATCAACATCGAAAAAAGCAAATTTTTCTGTCGAAAAATGCCCAATTACTGCGTTTGTTTATTATATTATTTTATATTATAAACAATCAAAATTTCAAGAGAAATTTTTCCAATATAATATTGTTTCCATCCAAATTGTCTGCAATATAACTTTAAAAACCGTATAATTATGGAAAATCATAGAGAACATTTTTTCAAAAAATAATTTGTTAATAACAAATTTTTTTATTCATTGTATAATATTATAACATCTTCAAATAATGTCATTCTATGGAAATCAGGCGATTTCAACAATTTCCTTTTTATTGATGAACACCGGGAACGTCAAATAGGAAAAATGGCCATTTTTTTCGTCATATTTGTTTATTTATAAAAAAATTTAAAACCTAATTAAAAAATCAGGCTCAACAACTCTCTTAGAAATCTTATTAGCTTTTCTCTCAAATATTTTTCGTCCAAATCGGTTAATATTTGTAGGCTGTACGTTATTTTGAAGAAAAAAAATTATTTTTTCCTCAATGAGGGGGGTGGGGGGGTATGTAACTTTTTCACTTTCGCTTCGACTTTTTCGAAATTCACATAATTTGCCTTTTCTCTATACATATTAATTGACGGAACAATTCCAAAAAATTTCGTAAAAGTTAAAATGTAAATGAAAGCGAAAAAGTTACATAATCACTCTCCTGGGAGACGTTCTACACATTCAGTAGTCATAGACCGTTTTGATCAGACAACGCGCTACGTCTTGCATGTGGTGACCTTCCCTACTTATAGATAGAACTCTGCCATTATTAGAGGACGCAGTTGAATGAAACTTTATTTTGTATAATTTTAAATAATGTACCACCCCAAAGATTTATTTACCCCCCCCCCCCTTCCCCCTTCCTCATTCCTCCACGATTTCTTCACTTACATTCACTTTTTTATTTTTCACTGGAAAATTAAGAAAAATGATGAAAAATATTAATATTTGAAAGATTGCAAAAGATTATTCACGGTAATCATCAAATGGATTCATTCATATTGTCCAACTGTTTTTTTTTTTTTTTTTTTTTTACATACGTCAGTTTTGACATCATCTTCGACTTTTAGTCACATAAAGTTTCTAATTTATGAATCCGTACTTCAATTTTAAACCAAGTTTGGAATTGTCTATTTTAAAACGGTTAAATTAAGCTTGGAATAATTATTTTTTAACTTTTCAATGAAAAATCATATCATTTTTAACGTTTTCAGAATAATTAAACTTTGAAGGCTTAAAATATTGAGATTTCTTCAATTTTGATCATTAAATATTTACGGGTAATAAATTTAAGCTTATTCAGTTTAAAAGGGTTACCTTTTTTTTGAATTTCACTACGTAAAACAAGCTTTGAGTAGATTTTGTGCGAATACTGTGGTCTTCAACAAATTCTGACTCTTTCGAAATAAATTTAAAAAATTTAGTCCCTAAAATAAAAAATGAATAATATTTCAAATCTTGTAAATCCCTTTCAAATCCCTTTAATCTAACGAAATTCTTTTTAATACCCTTCCGAAATATTATAAATTCAATTCAAATCTTTACAATCAGTGCAATTCTAATATAATTCCTATAAAAATCCATGAAATTCTATAAAATCAATATTTCCTGGAGTCCTAGAAAATTCATTGAAGTATCTTGAGAGTTTCCCAAAAACCTTGAAATCATGAGAATTTGGAATCCAAATTTTGGAATCCAATTTGGAAAATCCAAAGGGGGGAATATTGCCAAATTCACACACATGAATAATTTTCTTATTACATCTACAGTTGAAATAATTGATTTTCAACTGAGGAAAAGAAAATTTTCAAACCAAACTGATGAATCTAACAAAAAAATAGTAAGTTCTCAACGAAAGGTGTCTTAGTTGATATTCCCACCGAAAGATATTTTAATTCCAAACAAAAAATTTTTGAATTAAAACCAAAAATGACGAATTTTCAACAAAAGAGTTGAATTTTCAACCAAAAAAGATTTTTCAAGCAATAAAGAAGAAAAATCTGGTCCACAATGTTCACCTTTTTTATCATAAAGACTAATTTTTGCACAAAGAAATGTTGAATTCACAACCAAAAAATATTCATTTTTTTAAAAGGAAATAAATTGCTGGCTGAAAAAAAAAGAGTTTTTCATAAAATAAGTGAATTTTCAACTGAAAATAATTGAATTTCTAGCAAAAATGGAATAGCTACATTTTTTGTTCAAAAATTCATTTTCAACCAAAAAAAAAGAATTTTCAAGAAAATTTGTTAAATTTTCAACTAGAGAAATGAAATTTTAACTAAAAGGATCTTCAATCAAAAAAAGAAATTTTTAACTCAGTATTTGAATTTTCAATCCAGAATATAAATTTTCTACCAAAAAGAACAAATTTTTAACAAAATAAAATAGAACAGATGAAGAACAAAATTTTGGAAAATGGACCAATTTTTTCTAAAGGAAGTGCATTTAGAGCGCCCGTAGCGCGCAAGTTATTTACTTATTTAAAATAATTAGAATCCTTGGAAATTCATTTAAATTTTTTAAATTCTTGAAAATTCCTTGGAATCGTTGAAAATACCCTAAAATATTTTAAATCCTTTCAAAATCTTTAAAAATGCCTTGATATTCTTTTAGGTTCTTGGAAATTCCTGGCAGCCTTTCAAAATACCCGAAAATTTTGTTAATCGCTTAAGAACCTTCAAAATTCTGAAAATCTATTCAAAATGTTAACAAATCTTTTCAAATTTTGGAAATGATTCGAATTCCTTCAATTCTTGTAAATAAATTATTTGAAAATCCTTGAGATATTATAAAATCTGTTAAGATCCCGTGAAATTAAATGAAATCTGATGATATTGAAATATCTTAAAATATTTTAAGCTCCATGAAATCCTTTGAAATCCTAGGAAATTCATTAAAATGGCGTATTAAATGACGCCTTTAAAATTCTGGAATCCTCGAAAATCTTATAAAATTCCTTGAAAATTCTTAGACATATTTGAAAATCAAGGAATCCTCTGAAATTCCTTAGAATTTTCTTAAATGTCCGGAAATCTCAAAAAACCTATGAAATCCTCTTAAATCTTCGGAAAATCGAGAAGATTCTTCAAAACTGCATATTAATCGAAATATTTGAAATTACAAATATTTCAAATTCTTTAGAATTCTACAAGGTCCCTTGAAATAATTGAGAATACCGTAAGACCTTTTGAAACCTATGAAATATGTCAAAATCCTTATGATGTTTAGGAAATTCTTTAAAATTCCATGAATTTTGCTTTAATATTTCGAAAGTTTTTGAAATCTTTGAAGTGATTTTAAATTCTGTGAATAACTCTTCTGTAATACCTTGAACTGCCGTAAAATTTTTAGAATCTGTTACATTTCCTTAAAACCTTTAAAAGGTTTGAAGATTCTTTAAAAAATTAAAATCCTCAGAAGTTCTATGAATTCGTTTGAAATCTTATGGAATCCTTCTAAATCCCTGGAAATCTCAAATAATTTGAATTCTTTCAAAAAATCCAGTGGAAGGAAAAACTAGGCTCTTCAGACAAGAACAAAGAACCCTTAGTTCGAAAAAAGCCTGTTGATATAGTCTCATGAATCATGATTCCTAGTTTAAAATTGGTTGGCAATTGGTCAACTTGACTAGTCAAATGTACAAAATTTTCGTTCGTAGATCTTTTTCTAAAAATTCTTTTGACTGGCGTGACATCAATTTGGTAGTAAATACAAGAAAAAGCATTTCTAGCATTCTCGTGGGCTTAGGCTTTTCATGTTGAGGGTAAAGGCATTATAAGTCGAAGATACTTTTTCGTCGTTTAGATGGATGAACATTGACGATATGTCTGCATAGATAGAGTTCGAGGACCGCGAACATACTTTCCTGCATCATGAAGCCGTTTTCAGAAGGAATGCACGACATTACGTCGGTCTGCTCTTCAGAATGCAAGTGTGATTTCTGTGACTTTCCTTTCTGAGACCCGCAGGGACACGCGTCTCTACCATTAATGTGGATCAATGGAGAATGCTGAATGGCGAGACCGTCTAGAATCTAGATCCGCATAACCTCAGGAGGCACCATCGATCTCTTTTTCCTGTCTCTCTCCATCTCCTGATCCACATTGGAATCTTTCTCCTTCTCTATCTGCTATTTGCTATTTTCAATCTGCCTTCTGACACCAACTGAATCCCCTATCGAAAGCGAGTTGTTATTCCTCTCGTGGGGGGTTTATCCCTACCAGGTGGACTTGAGAATCCATTTGACTTCTTATCCAAGTGAAAAAAGGGAGTGCAGAATTGGCGTGTCCGAATAATAATGTCCTATTTCAGGAGATGTGTATTGCAAGGTTCTATCTGGGCAGCGAAGACTCGAACTTCTGATACTTTCCGAATCCTTCAATACAATACGGGTGTGCGCGGTTAAAAGAAAGTAAGCGCCAAATCATAAGAATGCACTTCCTGGGGTTTGAGTTCTCATTACAGTTTCAAAAGCATTTAATTGTTTTTGAATATTTGTGCTAGCAAATCGTATGCATAACAAAAGCAGAATACTGGGAATCTATTTTCTCCAGAGAATTATGAATATACAACTTCTATGGGTTTCGCGAAGCTACTCTTAATGAATTTCAATAACAATTGACTGAGAGCTATAAGACGCAAAACCATATAAATTTTGTGAAGAACTAATCTTAATGAAGTCAAAACTGTGGAAGGTTCACTCTAGAAAAAAATAAAAAAACATCGAATTTATTACCTTTGACGATTGCTAGAGGCAACACCATTAAACTGATTGGCACTAAAGTTCAGCTGGACATGAGCGGCATCACTTTTAGTGTTATTTTTTAGGAATTGCCGAAACCTTCATTAGTCAACGAACTTTCAAGGATTCTATTAGAGACGAGAATTGCCCTTTTACTTTTGTTGACCTTTTCAGCAAACTCTATGATACCAATTAGCATCAAACTTCAACTAATCATGAGCAGTGCTTCTCTGAACTGCTGCGTTCAGGAACTTTTGATAAATTCATTTATTAAATAGATAACGTTGTTATTATGTAATAAGAAAATTGAATTCTTGTCATTGCGCACGGCTACATTAAGATGCTTCACTCAAGCGACATGCTTCGTACAAACAAGATGCTTCATATCAGCAAGATGCTGCATGAAATCAAGATGCTCCATGCAAGCAAGATGCTTCCCGGGTAAGAATGTTTGTTGTTGATTTTGTAAATAAAGTAAGGCAGAGAAAATAAAGGTCAAGGATAATCCAAAATGTTCTATGGAATCAAAACGCTATATGCTAGCAAGGTGCTTTACTCCAGCAAGATGCTCAATACAAACAAGATGCTTTACTCAAGCAAGATGCTTCATATCAGCAGGATGCTTCACGAAAACAAAACGCTTCATGCTAGAAAGATGCTTTATGTGAGCTACATGCTTCATGCAAGCATGATGGTCAACCCAAAATAGATGTTTGACCCAAACAAGATGTTTTACTTAAGCAAGAAGCTTTATATCAGCAAGATGCTTCATGTCAGCAAGATGCTTCATATCAGCAAGATGCTGCATGTCAGCAAGATGCTTCATATCAGCAAGATGCTTCATAGAGACAAGATGCTTTACTGAAACAAGATGCTCAATATCAGCAAGATGCTTCACTCAAACGAGACGCTCAATATCAGCAAGATGCTTTACTCAAGCAAGGTGCTTCATATCAGCAAGATGCTTCAATCGTTGTTAGTTCCTCATAATCCCTCGCAATCCTTCCAAATTCTTCGGTATATCTTAAAATCCCGCTAAATCTCTTGAAATCTGATTAAACACCTTGAAGTCCCTCAAAATCTTGTGAAATCCCTAGAGAAAATTGAGATGCTCTGCAGAATTGTACTAAGTGATTTTTTCAAAATTTTGCAATTAGACTGGTTTCAGAATGAAAATTACTGAAATTAATTCAACATAAAATCAATTTTTCCGTTTGAAAACCAAATTTGAGAATTAAAAATGTTCTTTTAGTCTCTGATATTTTGAAACTGTTTTTTTGTAATTAGTATTAATAAATTGGTTTCAAAAAAATAGTTTAATAAGTGTAATTTCTAGCAGCGCAGAATTTTGAATCTGAAAATCTGAAAATTCCAAATCTTGAAAATCTTCAACATTTCCTTTCAAAATGTTCACAAATATACATTTTGTTTGAAAATTTTGAAAATCTTCGAAAATTTTAAATTAATTTGGAATTTTTTGTAATTATGCCGTTTCCGATTTTGAAAGCACAAGTCTAACAAATGTGATTGTTAAGTCTCCTCTTAACCCCTAAAGGGATATTATTATTAATATATACATATATATATATATATATATATATATATATTATTAAATTTAATTTTAATTGCGATGAAAAATACCTTAAATTTAATTGATTTTCATTCATTTTACCAATAGTTTGCGTCTTTTTTTACAAAAAAAAATGCTTAATTGCCTATTTTCGATAAAATTGTTACACTTTATCTCGTTGAAAATTTAAAATTTGTTGTTACAACACTTTTTTGTCAATTTTTGTAAAAGTGAACTAAAAACATTGCGATTTCCAAAAACAATTGTGATGAATTCAAACTGTTTTCAAATTTTTGGATACCAGCTTTAATGAATTGTTTTAATAATATTAATTTAAAATTCATGTTATCAATAATAAGCGTATTTTTTGTTACAAAAAGAAAGTTTAATTGCATATTTTCGATAAAATTTTTACTCAACATCTCATCGAAATTAGAAATTTCTCTTATAGTGCAACGCTTTTTTTGTCAATTATTCTCAAAGTGAACAAAAGAGATTGCAATCTCTAAGAACAGTTGTAATGAATTTAAAATGTTTTCAAATTTTTTGATAACTTTAATAAATTGTCTTATTAATATGAATTGAAAATTCATGTTACCAATCATTTGCATTTTTTACAACAAAAAAATCTGTTAGTTGCATATTTTTTACTCAATATCTCGTTGAAATTAAAAAATTTTCTTATAGTGCAACACTTTTTTGTCAATTGTTTTGATAGTGAAAAAAGAAGATTGCGATCTTCAAAAACAATTTTAACGACTTTGAATTATTCCCAAATTTTTGTATAACAACGTCAATAAATTGTTTTCGATAAAATATCTCTTTGCCAGATCTTCATTATTTTCTTGTCATTTGGTACGGTGTAAGCTTGAACTTTTTCGAAGCAATTCGCGTAACCAGAATTGCATCCAAAAACAACGCACTTATACCCCATTATTCTCGTTCATCACAAAAAAACTGGATAAAATTTCAGTCTAAAGGCCTTAAAACCTAATTCTAAAGCAAAGGCATCTAAAAAGTCCATTTTTATGATATAAAAAGCACAAAATTTCACATCTGTCCTGGTGTCCTGGTTTTTTCTTGAAAATAGGCAAAATGTCCTGGTTCTTTACGAAACCAAGATTTTTGACAGCAAATATTTTATATTTTCATTTTTCCACAATCGCAGTTGCATGTTTCAGCATAATACTGAACGAAATATAACTATTATATAATAACTGATAGAAATAATAATAGAATAATAGAATATAATAACTGAAAGAAATGCGCGCGCTATTCAAATTCTGAATTTAGTATGTGAATTGTGCGCGAAAAGCGCTAGTGTATAGTATATAGTTTTTTGTGGCGGCATTAACGAGCGTGATAGTATGCTGTATGCATGTTACATAGTCTATAGCAGCTGTCAATTTCATTTGTGTTGTTTTCTCGACACTTCGTGCTTTTTTAGACATCAATGAAAAAATTACGAATTCATGCTTAAAAGAAAATGTATGTTTAACAACGAGCTTGCCAAGAAGTTCCCCTGTTTTAGTAAAGTACACGGAGAAAACTAGATATTCGCAGGTATTATCTGGATAATGCGGCTGAATATATTGATGAACTATGGGACAGCGATCTCGGATATTCGAACTGAGTATCTTTGGATATTGAAAAGTAGATATCAGCTGCTAATATCTGAGATACTGAACTTGAATATCCCAGATATTCATCTGAAAATGTGAAATCACCTGTTAATATCTAAGATATTGGACCTGAATATCCTAGATATTGGTCCGAAAAGGCTGTTAATATCTAAGATATTGAACTTGAATATCCTGGATATTCATCTGAAAAGTAGATGCCAGCTGTTAATATCTAAGATATTGGACTTGAGTATCCTGGATAATAATCTGAAAATGAGATGCCGGCTGTTAATATCTAAGATACTGGACTTGAATATCCTAGATATTAGTCCACAAAGGTGATTTAGGGTGTTAATATCTAAGATATTGGACTTAAGTATCCTAGATATTATCTTGAATAATTCCAGGTCTTCGACTGGAAATAATTTATATAAAAAATACAACAAATTGTAATATTGTTATAGAAGATTATTTTATTACAAACTTTTTGTTGGTGCCATCTCAAGTACTACACGCTCAAACTTAAATACATGAATAATACATCTAACCAAATTTTGTCTAGCATTCTTGTTCAAAGTTTCGCCACTTCTCAATACAATCTTGCCATTGACAGTAGCAGCAAGATGTGCTTTTAATCCCTGAAAAATAATAATAATGTCGTAAGAAGCCAGAAATATTTTTTGAAATTAAGATTGATTTTAAACTTGAAGTTTGAATTTAACTTACGTCAGGAAATATTTATGTTTCCTGTCTGTTGAATTTGTTCCCAAAAACTATTATTCTTCACACCAATCGGTCTACAAATTCGGTTGTTAACTGCAAGTGTGCAGTGATGTTTTCTTCAGAAACGAAAGTTCTTGAACTTCCCGCGGCTGACGAACCAGGCAGTGTTTCACCTGAACTTACTTTCGTATTTGTATTGCATCCTTTTTCTTCATTTGCAATGACAATTTTTTGTTTGCATCGGGTGAATTTTCGCAATTTCCAAATTCCTCTAATAAGCTACGTTCGTCTTCACAGTCTTCAAATACTAATTATCCATCTGTGGCGGAAACATATGCCCGAGACCCTGTAACAAGAGGACGCGTGAATAAATATAAGATTCCAAAACTTAAAATATGAATATTTAATATTATAAATCTTACATTCGTCCTTTTCTATGAGTCTTTTTTTGAATTAGCTGGACCCTTTGGTGCGCTTTGCGAACTGCTACTCTGCTCTGAGGCTTCAATCTCATAATCGAGATGATGAACGGCTCTCTTCAAAAAAAAGGAAAATTTGTATACATTTTAATAAAACACTATATTTTAGGTTGTGTTCCCAAAGATATCAAACGATTTTAAAATGATCCACCAGATTTTTTTAAATTGCAAAAGATTTTAAAGGATTTTATAATATTTCGGGAAGATTGCAAAGATTTTACAAATTTTACATCAATTTTAAAGACTTTTGAAGATCTTGGAGATGATATATCCATCTTTGAGGTTGCTCTTTTAAAGATATCAAAATTTTTGAAAATGCAACAACAGATTTTTGAATACTGCGAAAGATTTCAAAGGATTTTATAATATTTCAGAAAGATTTCAAAGATTTTACAGATTTTACATCAATTTTAAAGACCTTCAAACATCCTGGAGATTATATATCTATATTTCAGGTTGTGTCTTCAAAGATATCTAATCTCCAAGATCATTAAAAGTCTTTGGAATTGATGTTAAATCTGTAAAATCTTCGAAATCTTTCCGAAATATTATAAAATCCTTCAAAATCTTTTGCAGTATTCAAAAATCT
>CAKNXH010062457.1:63552-84832 GCA_932178445.1 Andricus quercusramuli
CCGAAATATTATAAAATCCTTCAAAATCTTTTGCAGTATTCAAAAATCTGCTGGTGCATTTTGAAAAATCCTGATATCTTTAAAACCACAACATCAAATATGGATATATAATCTCCAAGATCTTTAGAAGTCTCCAAAATTGATGAAAAATCTGTAAAATCCTTCCAATCTTTCTGAAATATAATAAAATCTCTCAAAATCTTTTGCAATCTTCATTCTGTATTTTAGGTTGTGTTTCCAAAGATATCAAACGATTTGAAAATGCTTTACTACATTTTTTAAGATTTTAAAATATTTCAAAGGATTTTATAATGTTACAGAAAGGCTTCGAGAATTTTACAAACATTACAATGATTTTGAAGAATTTGAAAGATTTCATTGATTATCAATCTATATGTGAGGTTATGTTCCACAAAAGTTGGTAAAATCGTTAACATACTGATAAATATTGCTGTACTTACTGCACTTGAAGTTTCATCAGATGTAGAACAGGAACACACTATTCAATTACACACTCAAAATGCGAAAATATTAGATTTTCACCACTGTTTCAAGGTCCAAACTGGAAAAATCGCGTTAACGACGACTAAAGACGCCAGCGTGAAATTCAAACTAATCAAGCCTAACGGCTATCTCAGAAGACGCCATTGCCATTTACGCCATTTGTCGATACACGCGCCCTCTATGACTTCACTATCCAGATATTGCATTTGAATATCTGAGATCTTTAAAATCTAATATGCAAAGATGTTGGCCGACAATATCTCATATATTGAACAAAAATGTTCAGATCATATGCGCCAATATCTAGATATTGCGAATGAATATCCTCATTTTCATTATCTAATTTCGAATATCTAGTTTTCTCCGTGTAGCAGATTCAACGCGAGCATATTGCAATTTGTGCTCTGCAAGTATATCTATTTCAAATGTTGATTTCTACATGCATAACCTGCATCCTCATTCTTTTACTCTTTCTCATTTTTTTCAATTGGATGGATTGAATACCGTACAATTTGAACTTGGAGTAAATATGCAATTTTCATCCTTTCCTAAAAATGCCATTAAAAATGATAGATTTTTAACAATACCACTCAGGATAAAGTGAAATCTATCGAAATTGCGAGCAGAAGGCAAGGAGAGAGAATGCGACGATTTTGTCCAACAGGTCATGATAGTTTATACGGAAACGGAAGAATATCTGCAACAATGGACAGCTTCTCTCTCTGAATTCGGGTATTTGATCTGATGTTTATCAAAAGAAATGTTGTTTTTCCATGAAATATACATTGCAAATATTTAATCTGTCTTTCAGGTTTCCCAGTGGCTCGATTTTCAACGTAGCGTACCATTCACCCACGACTGCATCGAGAAATCGGTCGAGTATTTGCACGGAAAAGGAGTTGTTTTTGATGAAACAAAACTTTTTGATCAGGCAATTCTTTCTCACA
This sequence comes from Andricus quercusramuli, assembly GCA_932178445.1. Lineage (NCBI taxonomy): Eukaryota > Metazoa > Arthropoda > Insecta > Hymenoptera > Cynipidae > Andricus > Andricus quercusramuli. Next base: position 65,004 of record CAKNXH010062457.1, read on the forward strand.
AAAAACAACAATATCGACGTACATGTATTTATTTATAAATACAATATTATAATACAATAATATATCATTATAATAATAATGAATTAATTATACCATTTCCCATACTTTAGTCAAGGATATCTGGTACATTTTTGTCTTGATGACCTTCTTTTTTTTAGGGATCACTTGAACATTTTTGAGCGTCCTGGTTTCTCACCCGACCCAGATGGTAACCCTAGGTAACTGTGTTAGCTGGGAATGCCTATAATTGATAGACCTTCCTTGTAAAACTTTTCAAGTAGAATTAGAAATGTGAGTCCAATCTTTCCGCTTTGCGGCAACTGATAAAAATTTGTTGGCTGACTCGAAGAAAAGGAAACCAATAAAAATTCTATTTGAAGCGGAGATTCGTGTTCCCATGCTGTGTGCACATGGCAACCTGGCAGTAGTGGAGCGACATTTTCATTGGGGTTATGAAACTTTTGCATCATCCACTCTCGCCGCGTCTCTCCACCTCAGCACGCGACATGGGCTTGATGCCAAGTGGGTGCTCCTATAACGGCTGTAACCTTAGTTTGTCTTTTAGTGGCTTTACAGGAGTCTCGGGCGAGTTTACCAAGTTACGCATGCAGTTATAATTGGTCTTCACTACGACCATGCATAATATTCCACGATGGCACCATGCTTCTGCGAATCCTTACACATAATGCCTCCGACGTGGAAAGATGGAAGCGGATTCTCTGCATATAAAGTGAGGTTATCTCGCGATGTAGGTACTTCTCTTGGAACTTTATGAAAACCATCGTCAGAGACGTTAAGGACAAACACGTTAAGGTCGCTGCTTTAAGAGCTGCCAGGCAGATGTCGAAGGGATATCTGATAAAACTTTTTAACTACCTTCAGCGTAATTCTCCAACCATTGTTACACCTTTGTGGTACCAGGCTTCCATATTGCAATAGCGTTCTCATCTGGAAGTAGATAAATTTCATACTCAAACTTCTGGAAGCATCAGCAACTCGGAAAAGACGTCTCAGGTCAAGCTTGCTTTTCGGACTTCCGAGACAGAGCATACTGTTGAAGAATTCAAAATGTGTTTAAAATACTTCAAGACGAATTGAGTACGAGCTGAAAACTTTACAAAATATCCATTGGAAAGAATTATTAATTTAATTTAAAAGAATTCAGGTAGATTAACAAAATTCGAAAAAGATAATAAAATAATTCTGAATGAATTAGTTTTAATTAAGGGTGAATTCAAATTAATTGTAAAACATATTAATAAATCTTTACGAATCTGTGAAAAGCCACTAAATCCCTTACTTCTTCTGAATGAATTCCTTGAAGTACATTAAAATATTATAAAATCCGTCAAATTGTAGGAAAATTCATAATATTCTCTTAAATCCTGGAAAATTCGTAAAAACACCTTCAGAGCTTTTGAAATCGTTCCTTCACAGTATTTTTGAATACCTTGAATTTTTTCAAGCTCTTCAAAAACAGTTAAAATTTTTTAAATCACCCTGAAATATTTCCAATCCTTTGAAACTTTCAAATTATTGAAATACTTTTGTTCTTTAAAAATCTCTTGGAACTTTCTGAAGCTTGCGCAAATGTTTTGGGATCTTTTGAAATACTCTAAAAGTTCTCAAATATGTTACCATTTTTTGAAATTCCTCAAAATTATTGAAATCTCTTGGAAATGTCTTGGAGTCTTTTCAAATTCCTCAAATATTTATTTTGATTATTCTAAAATTACTTGACAGTTGAAACTTTTTGAAGCTTTCGGAAATGGCTTGAAATCTTCTGAAATACTCTAAAATATTTCCAATTCTCTGAAATCAATTCAATTATTGAAATCAGTTGGAAACTCCTAGGAATCTTTCAGAATAATCTAAAGGTTTGCAAGTCCTCAAAACTTTTTGAAAATTCTCTGAAACTTTTGAAATCTCTTAAAAATGCACTGGAATCTTTCAAAATACTCTGAAACATTTGAAATCCTCTGGAATCAATTAAAAACTCCCTGGATTTTTGAAATTTTTTATTCTCTTTGAAATCAAATGAAAATTAAAAAAAAAGCCCAAAATATTTCAAATCCTTTGAAATTCCTTCAAATTAGAGGCGACTGAGTTAGCATCACTGATTTCAAATGCAGTTCCCAACACTGACACACGCTACTGTTGCGCGGAGAGGATATGAGCAGCCTACTGTAAGCGAGCGTTACCAAGCGTTACTCTGAAAAATCGTCATAATCGAAAACGACAATATCTTTCAGAGATTTCTTAATAAGGATTCTTAAAGTTTGAACTTGAAGACTTGAAACTGGATTTGTCTATGTTCTGTCCCAAAAGAAGACGGTATTTGAACTATCAAAAAAGAACAGGATATGCATCGTGGATTTTTTTTTTGTCAATTTTAATTGAAAATCAAGTTTTAAATGCAGTGAACACGATGTGTAAAAAAATGTTTATTAGCATGATATCAAAGTATTCATATAATTAATAATGTATATTTATGTTTATTCACATTCTTTATTCTTTTTGAAAATATTTAAGTCCCTTGACCCCCCTTTTGTCGTAGCAAATATAAAATAGATGAAAAATAACAATTAAAGTAAACATGTATATAAAAATTCTTTGAAATGCTCAAAAAAATTCAAATTAGTGGTTTTATTTTGCAAGTAAAGCATCCGAATACAGACTTCATACTCTTCATTCCTATATTTTTGATTTGAGTTAGAAATTCAAGTATTAAACTCACCAATGAAAATTCATTTTTTATTAAATTCAACTACTTGGTTGAACTACTTTGTTAAAACATGATTTCATTGGCTTGATATTTTACTATTTTGCTTAAAATTTGTGTTTTTTTTTTGTGGCTAAAATTAATTGTATTCACCAGAAACTTGACTATACTATTTTTAATGAAAATTGACCATTTGATTTGACAAGTCAAGTAATTAATTTCTCATTGAGGATTCATATTTTCTTGTTGAACATCTATTTTTTCACTGAAAATTTAACTATTTCATTGCTGGTAGAAAGTTAATCGTTTTAAGGTTATAATTCAACGATTTTGTTTAGAAAACACTTTTTTGTTGAAGCTTCATATTTTCGGGTAGAAAAATCGACTGTTTTCTTAAGAATGCGCGTTTTTGGCTTGAAAATTGAACAATTTGGTTAACTTTTCTCTTTCTCTCAAATGAAAAATCTTTGTACAGAAATTTTTCATTTGAGTGGGAAAGAAAAGATAACCAAATAGTTCGTTGAAAATTCATCCCTTTTGATATAAATTTATAATTTTTCAATTAAAATACTATATTTCATGTTGAGAATTAATCTTTTTATTGACAATTCAACGAGGTAGAAGTTGAATTTCTTTGTAAACCATTTTTTTTTTTAATTCGTAATTTTAGTAAACAATTCAACTATTTTGTTAAAAATTGAATTATGTTGTTAGAAATTCAACTATCTTCTTAGATGGCAATCTTTTTCTGTGGATTTTTTTTTCTTCATAGAAAATTCATACGTTTTTATTGAAGATTCAACTGTTTTTTCAAAAGTTCGTCTTGCTATTTCAAAAATGCAATAATTTGGTTTGAAATGCAACTATTTTAATTAATGTTTAATTTTTTTTATATAAGAATTTGACAATTCAGTTGAAAATTCATCTATCTGTATACAAAAATCAACTGTTTTGTTAAAAGTTTGTCTATTCTGCCTTAAAGTTCGACTATTTGGTTGTAAATGCAACTGGTTGATCTGAAGTCAATTGTTTTTCTTGTTAAAAATTAAACTGTACGGTTGAATTTTTTTTTTAGTCTTCTCTTTCAGGAATTCAACTGTTTAGCTCAAAATTTATCTTTTTGGAAAGGAAATTCGTCCTTCTAAATTGAAAGTTCAACATTTGTGATAGAAAAACTCTTGTTGACAATTCACTTTTCTGGGTTGAAAATTCAACACTCTTCTAAATAATTCCTCTGTCTGGCTGGAAGAATTAACTATTTGTTTGAAACTTCAACTTGTTCGGGTTGAAGTTTTATCTTTTTTGATTGAAAATTCACTCCTTTGATTGGAAATTCACCATTTTAAGTTGAAAATTTCACTATTTCGTTGAAAAAACAACAATTTTACTAGAAATTCATCTTTGTTAGTCGAAAATGTAGCTCTTTTGTCGAACATTTCTCTTTTTGTATAGAAAATTTCTTCGTTTAGATTGAAACTTCAACTTTCTTCTAAGAAGTTCATCTTTTTTTGCAGGAAAGATCTTGGTTGCAAATTCATTTTTCTTGGCTAAAAATTCAAGCGTCTCCTAGAGACTTCGTATCGTAAATAAATAAAAATTTTACTATTCGGTAAAGAATTCATGTATTTAATCAATTTGTAAGAAATTCGTTTTTTTTGTTTAAAATTAATTTTCCAACTGAAAATATAAATATTCTATCTTTGTTTGAAAATTGATCGCTTTCAATTGGAAATATGAATTAAAATTCACCTTTTTTTTTGGTTAAACTATCAACTACTGCATTTCAATTCAAAATGTATCTTTTTTCAATTCAAAATTTTCAATTTTTTTTTTTTCTTGTTTAGGTTAAAATTATTTCTTTCTCACTGGAATTGAACTATCAGAGTCAAAATCAAAATTTATCCCTTCGGTTGAACATTAATTTTTTACACTGAAAATTTACCTATTTGATTTTTGGTTGAAAAATTATGGGTTTTGGTTAAAAATTTGCCTATTTTGTTAGAAATTCATCTCCTTAGTTTAAAATTTATCTTCTCAGTTGAAAATTAAATTAATTCAATCTAAAATTGATTCTTTATTAATTGAGAATTCAACAATGCGGTTGAGGATTCATTTAGTTAGAAAGTCACCTTTTTCGAAAATTCATATTTCTTGGTTGAAAATTCAACTATCTTCTAAAGAATTCGTTCTTTTGGCTGGAATATTCAACTATTCGGCAAAAACTGTAACTGTTTCTGGTTGAAGTTTAAGCTCTTCTGTTTGCAAATTCGACCATTTGGTTTGAAAGTCAGCTTTGTAGGTTTAAAATTCAACAATTTGGTGGAAAATTCAAGTATTTTGTAGAAAATTCATCTCTTTAGCATGAAAATTCAAAAATTTGGATGTAAATGCAACTGCTTGTTCTAAAATTAATTTTTTTTAATATCAACTCTTTGGTTGGTAAATGATCTCTCTTATTTGAAAATGTATCTTTTATGGTTTAGAATTCAATTATTGTCTAGAACAGTCGAATTTTTTTAATAAAAACTTAAATCAACATTAATTTTATTCAAAATAATATATTCTTCAATTATTTCCCTATTTCGTGAAAAATCACAAGAAATGTTGACTTAAAAAGGGTATTTGTGAAAAAAGGAACTCGCGTTTTCAACGTGACCCGTGAAGCCATGTGATTAGTTGGTCACGTGACAAGATTCCTGCCTTACCGGCACTTTTTTTATTTCTTAACTTATTTTCAAACGAAGCGTTTTGTTGAAAATTCGTCTTTTTGGATTGAAAAATCAAGTACCTCCGTAGAGAATTGACTTCTCGTTTAAAACTCATATTTTAATGTCGAATAGTTGAACTAAAATTTTTTTTAAAGTATATCCAATTTTTTTCAAAATTTGATCTTCTGATTTGAAAATTCATCTGTTTTAGTAGAAATTGCATTTTTCTTGGATAAGAATGCAACTATTTGGTTGAAGTTTCAATAATTTTGTTAAAAAGTCATTCTCTTTGTTTAAAAATTATCTGTTCTGTTGAACATTTGTCTTTTCGGGTTAAAAAATCAGTGTCTAAGTAGAAAATTGACTTCTTGTGTAAAACTCATATTCTTATATAGAATATTAAAACCAAATCCTTTTTTTTTTTTGAAGAATTAAAATTTTCTTTAAATTTGATTTTTTGATTTGAAGATTCATCTGTTTTAGTAAAAATGTCACTCTTCTTGGATGAAGATGCAACTATTCGATTAAAGATTCCATAATTTTGTTAAAAAGTCATTCTTCTTGGTTCAAAATTCAACTGTTTTGTTGAAAATTCAAGTATCTTCGAAGAAAATTTACTACTTATTTAAAACACATATTTAAATTTTTAAAAGTCAAATTAAAATCTTTCATGGATGAAAATTCAATCTTTTCCAAATTTCTCTTTTTGATTTGAAAATTTATCTGTTTTAGTAGAAATTTCTTCTTTTTTGGATACAAATACAACTATTTGGTTGAAAGTTAATCTTCTTTGCTTGATGAGTCAACCATTTTGTTTGAAGATTTTGTTTGAAACATTTTGGTAGATATTTTTTTTTTTTTTTTTTTTTTAAGTTTTATTTTTTTATTTGAAATTTTATCTTTTTTTTTAATTTTTTTTTATTTTTTTGAAGATTCATATTTTTAATTGAGAATTGATCTCTTTGGTTAAAGATGTACTATTTTGTTGAAAACTGATATTTTTTTTTTAAATTAAACTGCGTGGGTAAACGTTGAACTATTCCGTTGAAAAATTTCTTTTAATGAAGCTCTATCTCTTTGGTTGTAAATTTAAATATTTTGTTAAAAATTGATTTTATCTGCTAAAAGTTCTTATTTTCCGGTTGAAAATTCAATTTTCGTATAGAAAATTCGTCTTTTGGCTTGATGGTTCAACAGTTTAGGTAAACATTTTTCTTCATGACTGATAAATCTTTATATGTTACAAATTCATCTTTGTGGTTTTTAAATTCATTTTTTAGATGAAATTTCATATTTGATGTTGAAATATCAACTATTACACTTTTTTGTTGAAAATTTATGTTTTTAGGTTAAAAATTCAAGCATTTTGTGGATAACGCAATTATTTCGTTGGAAATTTCAGTATTTTGTTAAAAAATGTATCATTTCGTTAGAAATTTAAATATTTTGTTCAATATGCAAGTATTTTGTCGAAAAATCATGTCATATGGTGGAGAAGTCTTTTTTTCAAGTAAATAATAAATAATAAATTCGAAACTTTTAAAGTTGTATGTGAAATAAAATATATTGATACTAAAATATTACATTACACAAAGCGTCCTTACAGCACGCGCCTACTAATTTTTGTATGAAAAATAATAAACCAAATACTTATTTTTCCTATACTATTCATATTTGATTGATGTTGAAAAATATTTGTACAAAATGATGATTAGAAGGCACGAAACTCACTACAGGATGATGTACGTAGCCTCCAATAAGGAGCTCCTTTTCATTTTTGTTATTTGTTAAAGTTAAAGGAGTAACAGGTTTCTCATAATTAATTTTCTGTAAATTCTGCCATCGTTATCATCTTGAAAGAATTGAGAATTTAATTATAATTTAATTTATTATGATTGGCTCTTAAATTTGTCTTAACACTTAACTTATTTGTAAATTATACCGCTGTAATACATTTTTTATTTTATAAATTAAAAGAGATGTTATTTCTAAAATAAATTGTGAATAATTCGTTATAACATGTACATGAGCATAGCAATTTTAAATTGATAAATACTACAAATAATATTAATTTTCATTATTATATAAGTTTTACAAAGTTTGAACAAATAAATGATACATAGAATAATGGCAGTAACTACCAATCTTTCAATTTTTAAGAAATATGATAATCAATTTTTAAGTTGTCCATTTGCTCGGCAATTATTGCTTTCATGCTCTATAATAGTAATCAATTCGCCACTAATATTTTATTATGCATTGACAGATGTAGTGAATTTTTTCCATGAAAAATTAATTTTCTAATTTTTATTGTAAATGACGCACGTTATTACGAAAAAGTAAAATGTATTTTAGTATAACTTTTTTATAAATGAACTCTTTTATCGTATCTGTTGTTCACGTAAAAATGATAAGATTCTTTTATTCTAAGAAGAAAATTATCCTGTCGAAAGAACTTTCCAGGTCTTTATAAAATTTACAGTATCTTTCTCATTAAAAGCTAAATTAAACAAAAGCTTTTCAAAAATATATATTTTTTTTCCTTTTGCGAAAATCTGTTTTCAATTTTTTTTCAGGATAATTTTTTGTAACGTTTCGCATAATTTACATTCAAAAAAATTTCTCTCTGATATATTCTGCGTATGTAATTGTAGAACATGTATAATTTTATATGGATGATTTCTATACAAAAAAAATGTATGTAAGATATTTTTCATAAAATGATTGAAAGCATAAAGTATAAATTTTATTTTTTAAATACACAAATGTTAGATAAGTAATAATACAAAAACGTTGCACAAAGAATTTGGTTTACGTCGCCGGACTTACGTCTCTTTTTATATATATTTCTATGAAGCATTGTTTTCATCTGATAGTTTAATTTCTTATAAAATTCTTCCTCGTTATCATTGTTTAATTCTCGTTTTAAAATGTAGATAATATCTTCCATGTGTAAAAATATTAATGTGTAAAATTTAACTACTCCATTTGTGTTTAAAAATTGATCTTTTTGGTTCTAAATTCGAATATTTATGCAAAAATATGTACCACACACAGACAGACACTACTGTTGAATATGAGCGCCCTACAGCAAGCGAACGTTACCAGCGTTACTCTCGAAAATCGTCAGAATCGAAAACGAAAATAACGTTTAGAGATTTCTTAATAAGGATTGCGACAACCCGAGTCATTTCAATCGCCTTAAGCTTTGCGCGATCATCACTGACAAAAAAAACATGAGGGGTCGAAAAATGTTTGAAAAAAGCGTGACTTAGTTTTTGAACAGCCCTTAATATGTGAATTGCAAGTGTTGAAAAATGTTACTACATTCTGAAAAAATGATCTCGTGAGTCGTAAAATCTCTCCTGATTTTTTTTTTTCGAAACGAAATTGTTAATTTGTGAAATTGACACTTGAAAGTACGAGACACGTGAAAATTACTTGTCCAGTTTCCTTCACGTTTTCACTGCAAGACTGTATGTGACAATGGCAGAAGCAGCCAGGACGCACACTATGCAAATTAACTTCTCCACGCTCTTCTGCCAGCTCGTTACCTATCATCAGCTCCCTACGGAAGTTCGAACTTTGCGAACATCAATTGCAAAATTTGTAATGGTTCCGGGACACTTCCGTAAAACATTCACGAATAGTGTTCAAAAGTTTCTAGTCCCTCGAATCAGGATCGTAGAGATAGGAGGGGTTAAAATCTGGTGAGAAACTTTCTTCGGAGATAATGAAGAAACGAGGGGTGACAGACTGATTATAAATTGATCAATATGCAAGAGGCTAATATAAGTGCTCCCAATCTTGCTCCCCAACCGCACTGCGCATGCGATGCGCCGAATTTCTGATTGGCTGCATAGCGCGCGCTTATTTAAAATGTTTTAAATATGCAAATTAATTGTTTCAAAAAAATAATAATTAGAAAATGCATAGAAATACATTTTTCATCGCAAAATAAACTTTCGCAGTCATAGATATAATAATAATTTGATTTCACGGCTCAAAAATTTCTTCGATGTCCGAAGGAATAATGTGTTTTCAGCAGTGAAATCAAATTATTATTACATCTGTGACTGCGGAAGCTTATTTTGAAATAAAAAATGTATTTCTATGGTTTTTCAACCAAATAAAATAAATTTTCAACGAAATAGTTAAATTTTCGACCAAACAGATGAACCACAAAGATTCGATGTCTATCAGAAAAGAAAATGTCGACGAAAAATGGAATAGCTAAATTTTTAGTTGAAAAAATTAATGTTCAATTGGAAGAAACTAATTTTCTAGCAAAAAGAAATCATTATTAATAAATTACATACATTTTGAAGCAAATATTTTAATTTTTAATAGAATTCTGAACCAAAAAGATTAATTTTCTACCAGAAAACACAATTTTTCAACAAAATAGATAAATTTTCAATTAATAAAGATCAATTTTCAACAAAAAATTGAATAGATTAATTTTAAGTTACAGAAATAAGTTCTTAAGAAAATGAAATAAATTTTCACCCAAAAAAGTGAATTTTCCACCAAAAGGATTAAATGTCTATAAAAAAAATTTCGACAAAGAATTTAGTAAAAAAAAAAAAAAACATTTTCAATCAAACCACGAATTTTCAACCAAACAAAAATTAATTTTCAATAAGGAAACTGAGTTTCTATCAAAAAACAATAATTTCTAACAAAATAAATGAATTTTCAACCAAATATTTTAATTTTCAACCAAAAACGTGAATTAGTCACCAAGATTGAAGTTCAAACATGAAATAGCAAAACAATTTCAGTTAAAAATTCAATTTTTAATTTAAAAAACTAATTTTCAGCCCAAAAAATTGATTTCCTCGTTGAATCGCATTTTTTTCGAATTTTAATTATAAGAATGAATAAAAAATTTTTTTCATTTGTGAAAGTAGCTTTATTCAATTCAACTATTATGTTGAAAAATCGTCTTTCTTTTGGTTTGAAATTAATTTTTTCAACTGAAAATTGAATTATTACATTTTTCATTTAAAATTTATCGTTTTCAGTTGAAAATTCAAGTATCTGGTTGAAAATTCGCGTATTTTGTTGAAAATTCATTCTTTTTGATATAAAATTAATATTTTGGGTTGAAAATTTATATTTTTTCTCGAAAATTCAACAGCTTGCAATTTTTCCTCTCCCTTAACTGAGAAAGCTTTCATTCATCGTTTTGGTTGAAAAGTGAGCTATTTTGTTGAAAAATTATTTTTTCTTTGCCTGAAAATTAATTTTTTTATTGAAAATTCAACTACTTTAGTTTACAGTTTCATCATTCCAGTTGATAATTTATCTCTTTGGTTGGAAATTAATTTTTGTTTCAAACTGAAAATTCAACTATTCTATTTTTTGTTGAAAATTTATCATTTTTGGTTGAATGTTCAAGTATCTGGTTGCAAATTCAATTATTTGGTTGAAAATTCATGCATCTTGTTGAAAATTCAATTATTTGGTCGCAAGTTCATCGTTTTGGTATAAAATTAATAGAATTCATATTTCTTGAAATAAAAATTAAATCACTTGGTTGAAAGTTAAAATTTTTTTGTGAGAAATTAATTTCCTAGGTTGAAGATTCATCTCTTTAGCTGAACATTAATTTTTTTAACTAAAGATTTAACTATTCATTTCTTGTTCGAAGAATTATCCTTTTCTGTTGAAAATTAGACTTTTGGCAGAAATTGATATTCAATTATTCTTCCATTTGAAAATTCATGTATTTGGTTTGAGATTCAATTATTTCAGATGAAGATTCATAATTTTAGTTGCAAATTAATCTTTTTGGTTGAATTTTAAAGTCTTTTTGAAAATTTCATCTTTTTAGTTTAAAATTCATCTAGTGCAGTTGTAGATTCATCATTTTAGTGGAAAATTCATGAATTTGTTTAAAACTTTGTTGTTTTTTGTGGGAAATTAATTTTTTTAACTGAAAATTGAACTATTATAATTTCAGTTGAAAATTGATCTTTTCAGGTTCAAAATTCAATCACTTGTTCTGAAATTTATCTTTTCAGATTGAAAATTCAACTATTTGGTTGAGAATTTATGCATTTTGTTGAAAAATCGTCTTTTGGGTAGAAAATTAATTTTTGTGGTTGAAAATTCAACTATTTGGTTGAAAATTTACGTATTGTTGAAAATGCAATTTTTTCTTGAAAAGTTAGGATTTGGAAGCAGTTAAAATTGAATTCAATATGGTTACAGCATTTACTTGATCAAACAATTCACCGAATTTTAAGTATAAGAAGATAAGATAAAAATTTGAGAATATAACTAATTGTTCTTTAATTGTTTTTTTTTTTAATTGCTTCACTATCGTTAAATGTCGCAACTATTTGGTTGAAAATTATTCTGTTTTGGTTGAAGATTTAAACTATTCTGTTGAAAATTCATCTTTTTTGGTTCAATTCAACTATTTCATATTTTAACTATTCAACTATAGAAAAAATTCTTGGAAAAATTCAAATATTTGGTTGAAAATTCACGTTTTTTGTTAAAAATTCATCTATTTTTGTAGAAAATTCAGCTTATTGGTCGACAATTGATCTTTGTTGGAATTTTTATTTTTTTTAAATTTGGAATTACTTTTTTCAACTAAAAATATAACTGTTCCTCTTGTTTTCAAAACTTTTCTGTATAGGAATTTAATCTTGTTGGTTATCCAATTTCGTTGAAAATTCATCATTTAATTTTATTTAAAATTAATTTTTCGAGTGAAAATTCAACTATTCTATTTTAGTTGGAAATTTATCTGTTTTAGTTGAAAATTCAACTATTTGTTGTAAATCCGTATTTTTTGGTAGAAGAGTACTTTCTTTAATTGAAACTTCTCTTTTTTGGGTAAAAATTAATTTTTTTGGTTGAAAATTGACCTTTTTTGTTAAAAATTTGTTTCTTTTTTCGTTAAAAATTTATTTTATCAACTAAAAATTAAACAATTTCATTTTTGGTAGAAAATTTATGTATTTAATTAAAAATCAGTACTTTTTAGTTGAAAATTCATCATTTTAGTTGAAAATTCAATCTAATTGTAACATTTTTTGTCAAAAATTCACCTTTTTTGATTTTTATTTAATCTTCTTCGTTAGAAAATTATCCGTTTCGGAGAATATTTAACTATTCTATTTTTTGTTGAGAATTCATTTTTCTGGTTGAAAAAAAGTAATTTAGTAGAAAATTCGTTTTTGTTTTGTTGAAAGAAAATTCATCTTTTGGGTTAAAAATTCATCATTGTGATGAAAAATTAATTTTTTTGGCTGAAAAACGTCTCTTTCTAGTTTAAAATTAATTTTTCAAACTGAAAATGTAACTTCTCCATTTTTGCTTCAAAATTTATATTTTTGTTTGAAAATTAATTAATTTTTCTCAAAACTTGTTTTTATTGCTTAAAATTCACTTTTTCAACTGAAAATTAAACTATTCTATTTTTGGTTTGTAAATTTATCATTTTCAGTTAAAAATTTGTATATTTAACTGAAACTGTATTTTTTTCCGTAAAAAATTCTTTCTTTGGGTTTAAAATTTATTAATTTTGTTGAGAATAATTTCCGTTTGTATGAAAAAGAAACGATTTTCTTAAAGATTCGTTTTTTTGGTGGAACATTCATTTTTCTAACATTTTACCTGTTGGAATTTTGTTTAAAAATTGATCTTTTTTAGATGAAAATTCACGTACCTTATTGAAAATGAGTCTTTTTTTGGTAAAAAACAAATAAGTTTTTACGGAAAAAATGGAATTTTCAATCCAAAAAGACAAATTTGGACCCAAATCGGATGAATTTTCAACGAAATTGTTGAATTCTCTACCCAATAGTTGCATTTTTATACAAAAAGGATTAAATTTCTCTTGAAATAAATGAATTTTTATTTAAAAAGAGAACAAATTAAAAAAAAACAGTTGAATTTTTATCCAGAAAAGATTCCAGTTGACCGTTCAAGATGAAAATATGAATTTTTCAACAAAATTGAATTTTCCATCCTAAGAGACGAATTTTTTCAACCAAATGGGATAAATTTTGAACGAAATGTTTGAATTTTTATCCAAGAAAGATGAAATTTGTACTAAAACAGATTAATTTTTAATTAAAAAACGGAGATTTTTTCAAAGTTCAACTTTCATCCAGAAAAGCTTTCAGTTCATTTTTTAACACCAAAATATGAATTTCAAACAAAAAGTAAAATTTCTACGAACTAGTTGAATTTTCAGCAAAACAGTAGAATTTTCTATCAAAAGTATGAATTTTTACAAAATAGTTCAATTTTCAACAGAACAGTAGAATCTTCAACCAAAAAGTATGACTCTTCAACAAAATTTGAATTAAAAAAAAAACTTCAGAAAAATAGTTAAATTTTCACTTAAAGAAGATTCTAATTCACTTTCCAATACCAAAATGAGAATTGTAAACTACAAGTTAATTTCCTGCTAAATATTCAAATTTTTAAACAAAAAGTATAACTTTTTAACCAGAATGTTAAATTTTAAACCAAACAGTTGCATTTTTCTCCAAGAAAGGTGCAACATTTCTACTAAAAAAATATGAACTTTTAAATTAAAAAGACAAATTTTCAGAAAAAATATATTTTCAGCCTGAAAAGATTTCAGTTGACTTATCAGCAACAAAATATTAATTTTAAATGAAAGGTTAATATTTTACGAAAAGAGTTGAATTTTTCACCCAAAAAGACAAATTTTCAACAAAACAGTTGAATTTCCAAAAAAAAATTATGTATCTTTAAGAAAATTTTCAAGCAAGTAGCAAAATTTATAACTAAAAAGATAATCTTCGGGAGAAAGTTTTGGCGAATTTGCGAAAATTACGTACATGAGTGAAGGACCTCCTCCCCCCTACCGTAATAAATCGTAACAAACCAACCAAAGTTCCCTTTTTCCTTTTTTTCATTTCATTCGTCTTTTTTATTTTTATTATTATCAAATCACAATAAAAAAGCATGCAAAGTATGTATCAACGTTTCGGTGCTCACACAGAACCCTTATCAAGGCAAGAAAATGAAAGCAGGTGGGAACAGCGATCAAGCAACGACACTATCTCCTCGATACCTGAGATCTCAGGTATCGTGGAGACAGCATCGTTATTCTTGTCCAAAGAGACGAATTTTTTTATTTTGTTTTTTAGGAATTGCAATAGGAGCGTTTTGTGGTGGTTGTCCAAATTTTATCGTTGAATTCTTGTTTTATTTTCAGGAATTCTATATATTAATATAACTTTTTTTTCTGTGCGCTGAGGTTGATAATGAAACTTTGTTTTCAAGAGAGAAAATCTGCATTGTTTGCGGACCGAAATTTTTCATCCGTTAAATTATCGCGGAGCGAGTCTGCATGATGTGAGGATTTTGGTGGTTATATTTGAGTTGGTAATGGACTAGGATCAGGATCGGTTTGCTCTAATCCGGTTACCCAAACTGGAAATACCACGGTGCTTACGCCGTTAGTGAACTATATGCAGGCATGTTGCCTCGACCGATGGTCGAACGTAATGGTGCGGCTTTGGAAAGCGTTAATTCGCATGGAAATACCAATTTGGAAATTTTCCGAGCCTAAAAATCGATCGCTTCAATTCTAGTCTGATTTATGGCCTCTAGATTTGTCCAAATCTAACAAAAGTCGATTTAATCAATTCTACTGCAAACAATTAATGATTCCTTTTTTATCTATGCGACGTTTTGTTGGCTTGATTTGCCGAACTCATCAGGCTATATTTAAATAGAAAAAACACATACACCGTATTAAATATTTGCACAGTCCAGACAGGATACACATACGAAAATTATTATTTCTTTTTTTCTTAAGTAAAAATTTACCGTGAGAAGACGTTGACAATTCATTAATTTCTAGTTAACCTTTTTGGTTAACGCATTGTGTGAATTTTTAAAATTTCTCTTATAATGACCTGATACGTTCGATCATATTCAGTCAACTGAGTATGTAAGAACTTGAATGAAATTACGACAATACACGGAGAGACTTTTGGTATTAATATTTCTTTTATCGCATATTCATAATTAAAATAAAATATACGAACTTAGGGATAATCGAGGTACGGTTAGAAAAAGTCGAATAGTGACTATGAAAATGCAGACTAATATTTCTGATTGGAATAAATCGTGAGAATATTAGACTCTTACACAAAATAACGAAAATTGGTATAGTGCTTTGAAAGAAACGAAACAAACGCTTTGCAATCTTTCTAAACCACTATACGAAAAATGGGGGTCACGTGATCTTGTATTTCACGCTGGCGCATGGCAAAAAGAAAGACGGGTGGAAGTGTATGAACGCACACTACTACATGGGCTAAAAATACATCTTTATATATATTTGTGTATTCTTTGACGACGCTCGCTGGCTACAGTATGGTTTGTTTACGAATCCTATATTAACACCTATACGCATATATAAAACTATCTTATGTCTATAAATCGCACGCATTACGTTGAGACTTATGATTCTTTCTGCCCTTATATACTAACCAGTGAAACGTATCGCTACTTGTGAGAAACTAATAGTGCTGGGTCAAAAATTTTAGGTGCCCCGGACTTTATTATATATTTATATTGATAATTTATATGCTTATAAACTATAATTATATAAATACACTATTAACGCGACTAACATTTGCATGAAAAATTTGGTTTCAGAAACTTAAGAACTGAATTGAAAGATTGCTTGAGAATTATTTCAAAATTTCAAACACAAAATTAAAAGCAGTAATAAGGAAGTGAATTCAGGCAGCGACTTTTTTTTGAAAATTTAAAAGTAATTATCAGCTCATTTGAGACAGTAGCACAGAAGTTTATACTATTATTAAGCATATTTTGTGAGTATTTTATATGTTGAAACATATCAATACAAATATTACAAAATATTATCTTTAGAATTATCTCAGGGCGTCTACTCAAATTTTATGAAAAAATTTTCTGACAATCCCAGTTTTTTCCAGGTATCTATAGATTTTTTCAAGGTATAATTTTCCTGAATAAGGAGCCACTCAAGTATTAAGTATCGTAATTTTTATAGCGATTGTAATCCTACATCCCTTCAAAGTATTACATAATACCTAAAAAAAGCCCTATCGTTAAGCATATCTGTGGATGGTTAAATTGTAATTACTTGAGTTTATTAAAAGTTTTATTAGTTTTAGTTTAGTTTTGTTAACATTTTTATATATAAAATCAAATAATGATGTTCCTTAATTTATGAAAGTAACAAGAAAATTTGTATACAACATTGGTTTTTTCCCACTTATTAGTATTGTCTTTAACTAATCTTATAATAGAGCTTAAACTTTTTTCAACTGAAGGGATCGTACTAATATTGTATTGTTTTAAAATCGCAGATAGGTGATAACATTTTCCATTGAAAGGTAAACGAACTCGGTCAACTAAATTATAAACTATATTTTTCTTTAGCTGGATAGGATGATTTGAAAAGTAATTAATAAGCCTATTTGAAGAAGTAGGTTTTTGGTATCAATTCGTAATGATACGATGATCATTCCTAATTAGTGTAAAATCTAGAAAATTGATACGATTATTGTCTTGTAATTCATAGGTGAATTTTAAATTTGTATTATAGGAATTGAAAATATTGATGATACAATCAACATGTTCCTTCTGAATACATAAAATGGTGTCATCTATATAACGATGATAAAAAACTGGAGTGTAATTGTGAATAGTTTTAAATTTTTGTAAACACCAAGTTTCCAAATCATCCATCAAAATATCAGCGAACAATGGTGAGATGGGTGAACCCATGGGCGCGCCGAATATTTGTTGATAGAAATCATTATCAAAACTGAAAAAGGTGTTTTCATATAAAAATTTGGTACAAGAAATGATATCTGTAAACGGAAGTTTACAATTTTGATTTACATCAACAAACCTTCTATCCAAACTATCAATAACTAAATTACAAGGAACATTGGTAAATAACGAACTGACATCAAGTGAAAGAAAAATATAGTCATCATCTAATGTAACATTTTTAAGTTTTTCTTGGAGTTCGAAACTGTTATCAATGTGTGATTCCGGAGTCTTGATGCCATTTTTTAAATCTTCATAAATTTTTTTGCTGAAAAATGTGTAGGACTGTTAACTAATGAAATAATCGGACGGAGTGGAACATCTTTTTTGTGGATTTTTGGAAGTCCATACCATTTCGCTAAAACGGTGTCAGTCAAAGTAAGGTCAGTTTTATGATAAATACGATGAAGACATTTGTTATCATTTGATTTTTTGAGAATTTCTGAAGTATTCACTTGAAGTGATTTTAGTGGGTTAGCTTTTAATGTTGTATAGGGAGGAGTGTCAGATAAAAGAATATGCATCTTAGAATAGTAGTCAGATTTTTTAAGACACACCATGAGATTGCCTTTATTAGCATTAGTAAGAAGGATTCCTGGATTATTTTTCACATACATACTTCAAACTCATATATACATACATTACTAATATAAAGCATATGATGAAAATTTTTTTTTCGTAGTATCCTATAAAACTGAAGATTTTAAAGAATTTCAAGGAATTTCATGAGATTTTGACAGAACAGGATATTTTTCAATGTAATATGACACCATTACAATAGGCATTCAATACCGTTATGTCATACAGAATTCCAACAAATTTTTCCGAAATTTTCACGGAATGGCAAAGCTTTTGAAAAATTCTTAGAGCATTTGAAAGAATCTCTGATAGTAAAAAATTTCAAAAAAAAAATACAAAATTGCTAGAACTGTAATTTTTTGTTGAAACATGTACTTTTTTGTGAGAAAATATACAACATTTAACAAAAAAATACAGTTGAATACAAATAGCTAATTTTTTTTTTACATTTCCTTGTAGAAATTTCAACAATAAAGTATAAGTTTCTACAATTCAAAAATTTGTATAACTTCTCATTATTATGTTTTTTTAATTTTGTTCATAAAAATCTACAAGGCATTGCAGAAAAGAACAGAATTTTTTTTTAATTCGGGTGTTTGACGTCATGAAAATAATTTTAATTTGACGTAAATCATTGTAGGAAATTACCAGTCTTTACAAAAAAATACAAGATTTCACAAAAGTTGAAATATTGGGAAACTGTACCTAAAATTATATTGTATATTTTTACCAAAAACGTCTGCTATTACAATACAACATTGAACTGTAGTTCGATTATTGAAAATTGAACAATAATTGATTTTACAGGGCGATTCAATTTTTCAATTTGAAAGCCTCAGTAGTTAAACAAATGTAAACGTTTGATTGGAACTTTATAAACTTTTCTCAATTTACAAATATTTTGAAAAATTAAACGCCCTTATTCAATCCAAAATCTTATTCAAACATTGTTTGAATCTGAAATATTCCATTTTTAGCTTATTTGATTTGAATTTTTTTTTAAAGTAAGACGATTACCATAAATTCTAAAGAAATTTGAGTTAGTTTAAGAGATATTTACAAGTTTTAAACTTGGTTTTGAATGAATCCAAAATAAATTTAAATTTGTGAAAATTTCGAGATAAAATTCTTAAGTTTTCTATTGATCTTCAAAGGTTTTGAGAAAATTAAAAAAATCTTAACTTTGCTGGAAAAATCTAGATTTTTTTTCATTTTGAAGAATTGGTTTAAAAATGATATTTGGAAATATTACATCTTTCCTTGAATAATAAATAATAATTGAACAATTACTAAGGCCGAAAAAATTATTTAAACCCAAAGACCGGACTATATGACCCCGAGAAAATATGTTTTTTTCCAGAATCAACCATACCTACTTCAAACTATGCAGGAAGGACCTGATAAATAGTAATTTTTTTTTTATACAAGAATGAGCAAAATGGGTATCCACACACTAAGTGTCAGTAATGCAATTATAGCGATAAAGCGGACAAACGCTAAATTTTAATTCCGAAATCGTATATACAATATTGAATTTTTAACATTTACTATTATCAAGAATTTTTCTGTTGTATGTTTTTTGTCTACTTTGTGCTAATTTGTGATTTTCAAATAAAGTTTAAACAGTTTGAAACGTATAAATATTGTATACTCCTTTCTCCTTGTTTTAGTGTAGCTAGCAATAGGTTTTAATCGTAGACATATCATAGTTTAAATTTTTTAAACTTGTACAAAGTCCCCTCTAAGTGAGCAGAATTTTAATTAATGAATTCTACTGATGATTGACTACAATAATAAGATAGAAACTGATTATCTAACAACCAGTAAAAGCTAACAAATAATCAGTGAATCTGCAAGTAAAATATTCTACTTCTCTATTAACTATTACTGGTTGTTATAGGTAATCATGTTCTATGTAATTAATTTGGCCAATTATCAGTGAATTTTGTTAATTACAATTTGGCTTATGTAGGGGGGACTTT
>CAKNXH010062458.1:4020-58967 GCA_932178445.1 Andricus quercusramuli
TCCTTTTTTGAGGAAGCAAAGAGTTTAAGGTCGTCCATGTATAAAAGGTGGTTGACCTTATATTCTCTTCTGTTCGGCGGGCCACATAGGTATCCAGAGCTTTTGCCTCGGAGCACAATAGATAGAGGCAAGAGGGAGATGCAGAAAAGTATCGGACATAGAGAGTCTCCTTGAAAGACCCCCCTCTTATATGTGACAAACCTTGTAGTCACTTGTCTTTTGTCAGATGTTATGACAAATCTTGTCCGCCACAAGAGCATAAGCTCTTTTATGCATCTCACTATTTTTGGATGCACCTCCATGCACTCAAGGAGCTTAATAAGTATCTCATGGTTCGTGTTGTCGAATGCCTTACGGTAATCAATCCAAGCCATGGACAGATTGCGTCGATAGCTGATCGAGTCCTGGGTAATACACCTGTCTATTAACAGGTTCTCCCTGCAACCTGCCAGCCCTCTCTTGCATCCACGTTGTTCGACTATTACACTCCATACCGGCTCGATAGATGTTAATATCCTCTCTTTAAGGATGCCAGGGAATAGCTTGTAGCTGGTGTTCAAACAAGCTATGGGCCTGTAGTTCTTTGGACTTGACAAATCTCCGGTCTTAGGGATCAATACCGTGCGTCCTTCCACTAGCCACTGCGGGACGGGTTGTTCTCCGTTTAAGAAAGTAGTAAATATACGAGTTAGATGCTGGTGCGTAGAAGTAAACTTCATCCACCAAAAGTTGTCGATTTTATCTGGCCCTGGCGCTGAAAAGGTCTTAGTTCTAGCGATAACTTTCTTCACTTCTGCAGCAGTAATTAGTGGACACTCTTCCTCTGGACCTTGTAACCTTTGCATTTGGCAAAAGTTACGAAAGAGTGATATATCAGAAGCGTCTTCATTTAGCTGATAAGTATCTCCATATACTCGCTCCCAGAAGACTTGAATCTCTTCTCGACTAGGCGGATTTTTAACTACACATGACGCTTTATTGAACAGACGGGAAGGATTAGTAGAAAAGGTGGAATTTTCCTGAATCCACTTGACTCGCCGTTCAAGGCGCTGTTTCGCTGTTGAAAGAGATCTTATTTTTTGCGTCCAGTGCTGCTTGATGGTCGATAGTTTACACTTGTTCAGCGTGTGATTTGCTTTCCTCAAGTTTCGAGCAATTGCCCTAACTTTTGGAGCGAACTTTTTATTTGATGTTATGCAGCTAATCACACACTGAACATTTGATGCATGCCGTCTCGCCGTTTCAATTTTGAACTGAAGCTGTGCAATACGCTCGCGTGTCTTACTCAGACGTACCGAAGTATCGTTACTTCTATCGTCGCTAAGCAGGGAGACCGCCTTCTCGTAAATTACACAGTTCAGATTCCAGAGACTAACATCTTCGGGGAGCAAATCACGGAGAGCAGTATTAGCTTCAGCTAATTTGTCCATCCTGAGGAAGACTTTTTGGTGGATAGATCTCCTACTTCTCATGTTGGCATTATCGGCTATATCCAAAGGTGTTCTTGCTGGAACGGGTGAAATGTTCGCTGGAGGATGCTGCTCCTCTTCCTGTTGATAAAGAGCTTCATATCCGTTTGTTTGCAAGAAGGATACCTGATCTCTTAAATACTGAGGCGTTTTATGAGCATATTCCGGGTGCATATTGCCCCAACGGTCATGTAACCTCTTCATGAATCCTCTCCGCGCCGGTGAGCTTCTTTGCCAACAGGTAACAAGGTCCCTCCTGAGTTGGTCCGACCATTTAAATCAATGTTCTCGCGTTTTTCCGGGGCCATTGCCTGGTCGTCGCCTCGGTTCGTTCCTATCGCCACTCCCAACTGAACCATGGCCTCCATCCGAGAGAGGCTTATTGTGGGTGGCACTGCGCGATACTTGTGTCGTAACCGCATAATTAGTTGAATTGTGGAGTTAGCCCAAAGCATCGCGGCTGACTGCTAGAGCCGGAGCTCTCGGGCGATGATTATTATTACTGGAACGAGCGAAAAAACATTGTAAAAAAAAGTGAGTGAAGCCTGTTGTGTGTGTGTGTATGCGTGAGTTATACGAATGACATGTAAGCAGAGGAATGAGTGTTCAATCAATTTTTAGATTGTAAGATAGCTACACTGTAAGTGACAAGTCTCTGAAAATAAAGAGCAGAGAAGAAAAAATAAGTTGAATATAAATTGGTTTTTTTCCTTTATTGCAACCTGAAAATCATATTTTCAAGTAAATTTTCTTTGAATAAACTCATCTCCTTTAATTCTAACTGAGGAAAGAAATTTCAATGCAGAGCATTCTCTCTCAAACTGCTGCAGTTATCAGATGCAACCTGATCCACCAGACGTAATCTCTCAATACCGAAGGATGATGTTTCTTCAAGTGACAATGTCAATGATTTTCGCAGACCAACGATTCACTTATCTACTATTTGCACTTTTTATTATTACAAGAACAAGGAACTCTGAGAAAACAAAACACAAATATCATTTTCATTTTCCTTTATTTATTTCTAAAACATCAGTACATTATACTTACAAAATAAGTAGACTATAAATTAAGTATTTGTATTTATTTGTGAAAAGTTCCTAGGGCTAGACATCCCTGTAAGGAACAGGTGATACATATTAACATAATAGAATATGGTAGCGATCGGTCGGACACTAATAAAAAAATAAAAATTAAAGTTGTTATTTAACAACAATACTATACATAAACGTAAGTGTGGTAACATTTTTAGTACTTTTTTCCTTTCACGGAGTTTGGAATGTGTCGGTTGATCTTTGTCCATAAAATAGAAGATTTTAAACAGATAACGCGGGGCTTCATTAGTAAATAGACTATAAAGCAAGTTACCCGTATGAAATTGTCTTCTCTTGGCGACGTTAAGAAGTTCTGCTCCTTCTCTGTGTAGAGTAATATGTTCACTTTCAGGGATGTTATAAATGAACCGAATGCAAGCATTAAGCGTACGCTCAAGTCTGACATTCAGCTCATCAGTAACATCATCATATGTCATACAGCCGTTGTCAAAGAAAGGAAGACTGAGGCTTTTAACTAGGAGGATACGAGTAGGAGTGGGAAGTGGTTCTTCATTTCTGTTAAGTTGTTGGAGGACTCAAAATGTTTTCCTCGAAATATCTGAAACTTGTACCTTCCAAGTCAGAGAACGATTAAGAATAAATGCTAAATCTTTTGCAGAGTCCACAAACAGGATGATACGTCCTTCAATCAATAGCGGAGGTAGGGTGGCAATTATTTTGAGTGATGCAGAGGAAGAAGGGCCTATGATTATAGCGATAATTTTATCAGGGTTAAGAGTGAGGTCACTTGTCGAGGACCACTGCACCACCATATCGATATCCTCCTGTACCTTTCTGAGTAAGCTTTTAAGAGTAGCAATAGGTCCGGAGAGGTAAAGCTTAGAATCATTAGCATATTTATGGTAGTTGCAGTAAGAAATCTCTCTACCAAGTTCAGAGGTATAGATATTAAAGAGATTGGGCGCAAGAGAAGACCCCTGAGGAACACCACTTCTGACCTCCACGCAATCAGACCGCCCGCCATTGCTAAGATGTATTCTTTCAGAGCGGTTACTAAGATAGGATTCAAACAATTTAACCACCATATTAAACAGGTGTAGCGATTTAAGCCTGGCTAATAGTAGTTTATGGTTAACTGTATCAAATGCCTTTGAAAACTCGAAAAGAACAACAACCGTAATCTTCCTTCTATCTATTGCAAGTTTAATGTCAGAAGTTAATTTAAGTGAAGCTGTAAGTGTACTATGCTTTCCACGAAACCCGGATTGCATTGGGTCCATTAAATTGTTAATTTGAAGGTTTGCCATAAGTTGTTGGTGGACGATACGCTCGAAAGGTTTAGACAAGGCACTAAAGATGGAAATAGGTCAGAAGTCTTTAGGAGTTGTAGGGTTAGAAATTTTGGGAATAGGGCGAATAATCGCTTCTTTCCAGGTATCAGGAAATATACCCACCTCGAGAGATGCATTTTAGATGTGCATGAGTATAGGTCCAACGACTGGCAACGCAAGGCGAATTATTTTCATTGAAATTCCATTAGAACCCTGTGCATTCGATTTTACCTCGAAAAGTTTTTCTACTAGGGTTTCTCGAGATATATCAGGTGACAAGTGCTTAGGGGGAATAAGTCCAAGCCATTTTAAGAGAAGCCAGATGTTTTCATTTTTATTCCTGTTTTTGATAGAGTTGTAATTATATTGATTGTATGAATCCCTAATTTTGGTTTGTACTAAGTTTCTCAATTTACAAAATTCAGCTTGAATGATACTATTTTTTGTTCTTTTGGCCAGTCTACGTTTTTTGTCCCTTTCTTTCATCAGATCTTTGATAACAAGAGTGATCCTGAGAGTGAACATCTTTTTATCTTGCAGGGTATGGAGTGGTGCAAATTTATCAAAGGCTGTGCTTAAGAATGTGCATAAGCGAATCACCTTCCTATTGATATCCCTTTCGGTAAAAATGCATTTCCAGTCATAGGTGGATAGATGTTTAAGAAATTCAGCTTCAATTATAATTTTCAGATTGCGTATAGTCAGAGGCGTTATACTAGAAGAGGGGTTAAAGGAGAATAGATACTGGATGCTGATAAGGTCATGGTTTGAAAGAAATGAGATTGAGTGTTGAGCGGAAGAAAGCACTTTGTCTAAATCATCGACAAGCATTATATCAATCGATATACTGGAATGATCAGTATGGTGGGTAGCATTATGAGGAACTATCGATAATCCGGCGGAGAACACTACTGATTTTAAATAGTTAAGTTGTTGGTGGCATTAAGGTTTGTGTTTAGGTCGCCAGTTAGTACAATGTTATTATAATTAGGTATAAGATCAAATATATCAGTCTCAAATTCCCTACAATAAGAGGCAGTAGGAGGTTTGTAGATCACACCCAGTAGCACACTGTCATGTGGCGATGATACCTTGACAAAAAGGTATTCTGCAGTAGGGTGATTGGCGAAAGGACTCACTCCCACCTGCACACCCTTTAAGCTGTCATGAATGTAAAGACAGACCCCGCCTCCTCTTCTCTCATCTCTATCCCTACGGAAAAGTGTATAATGGTCAAGTGCTACGAGACTCGAGGGTATGTTAGGCGTAAGCCAGGTCTCAGATACGGCTATGATATGAAAGGAACGGGACTGAAAGTGATGTTTGAATTCATGGTAATGGGCAGGTAAGGACTGAGCATTAACGTGGCAAATATTTAAGGTTTCCATTCAAATCCTTTCCATAACATTAAAGTGAAAGAGACAAAGAATCAACAGAATCAAGTTATCATGATTACATTTGCAAACAGTCAAAGATGAACACAGCAAAGTAAAAATTATTAATTCCGTAAGAGCTATAACACTTAATATATAGAAATAGCGCCTAAAAAGGGTAAATTTACAGTGAAGGTGCGAAACTGAATTAGCGCAGTGATACACACAAAAAGAGATTGCAAGTTGTTTTTTATGTTCAGAATGGACAATCTCCAGAGCAGCCAGCAAGCAGAATAACCTTATTCTGAAAATTTAGGCAGGTACAATTTGAGAAATTCAGAAGTATCGAAGTAATCAGAGTTAATGGAGGGTAAAGAGCAGTAAGCAAAGACGTATATTTACCAATATATAAGTAGCATGTCAAATCGGGCAGAGCTAAGGTTGGAGAGGAGAAAATCAAATACATAATGGAATTAGACCTTGGTTGCTATTGCAGTTCATGAACAGATTGTATGTTCGACAAATATATTCTAGGCGAACCGTCCTTCTTTCGGCAGAAAATTTTTCAGTTGGAAATCCAAAGATATTTTATCTTTCCCTCTCTGCGAAGGCCAAGAGCAATGGCATAAATTTTCCTGTTGAGTGCAGTGAGCGCCTCACGAAGGTAGATAAAACGTTTCTCGTTGTCTGCCCATGCAATGTTTGAGGTAGAGAAGTCTCTCTTGATCTTACATCTCTCGACAAATTAATCCCGTATTTCTTGTCTGCAGAACTTGGCTACGATGATCGGGTGAGGGGGTGAAGAATTAGTCGAAGTAGGCGCCTCAATTATCCTGTGTATGGAAAAATATTTTTTTTCTTATCTCTATAAATTAAAACAACTAATAAAATATGAATGTTCTATAGACATCCAGTTTTCCAATAAAAGTACATTTTCAATTGCGTAATTGGAGTAATGTTCATACATATGATGTGTACATTTAATATCTTTGATTGTAAACATTTCACGAAATTGCTTTAGCGAGGCACATTCCAAATCAAGCATATCAACAATTTCACACCATATTTCTGCAAATTGTTGCAACCTATTCTTTTTTTCCAAGCCTTTTACATAAATTTTTGTTGCTTCATTTAAAATATTCTCGAGCATTACAGGTACTAGAGAATACGGTAAATCACCAGAATTCCAGGGTATTCCATGATGATTGCGCTCTGTCCAAATGTTTATAGACTTATACTTTGGCGTAATGTTCTTCCACTTGCGGGGTGGTTGAAAGAATAAAGAATAAGGCTTTATACTTATAGCATCATAGATCGGTAATATAGCCAATTCTTTCAAGACAAATTTATTGTCTGGTAACTTGAAGCCCTCCATATCCACAATGTACTCCATCTTGAATGCAACTAAACTATTTCTATGTGGTTACAACAGTTTTATATCAACTTTTTCACCCCACCGCTTATTGGTTTATACTCAACTATACAATCATGCAAAATTAAGCAATATTCTGACGTTTGAGCGGGAAAATTGTTACTAGTTTGACATCCTAAATGAACGTCAACTGGTCCGTATTTCAGTGACTCATTTTGTTAAGAGCAGTCAATAATAACTAGAGGTGCATACTGTATAAATTCTCCTCTCGATAGCAATGGTTGCGGTTCTTCACCATAGTAATTAGCTTAAAAGTTTGTGTACATTTCATAAAGAAGAACATACAGATTTCGATTAATGTCAAGATTCCAGTTACTATAAGGATAACACTGATAATTTAAAAGTAGTTTGACATTAGTCAGATTGCAATGATCAAAGTTGCTAGAAATTCTAGCAGCATTATTTTTTCTGTTTTCTGAAATCCAAGTATTTCAAATTTAGGTTTTTCCAATTGTGTTGAGGTTTTTACTGTCCAAACATGGTTTGACGTAGTCGGAAGTAGAGGATATTCATACAGTTCCCAAGTTCGAAAACTTATCGGAATAGGTGGATCTTTTTCAACATATTTTAGCAACTGAAATTTTCGTGAATCTGAAAGTCTAACGCTAGGCTATAACCGCTCTGTTTTATTAATTTCAATAAAATTGACAATGATTTTGTGATAATCTTCAGCAAACCCAAATATCATGTTAAGCGGTATGGCTACATCAAAGTAGCCAGTAGCGATGGTTAATGATTGATTATTATCATTTATTTCGAGCCAACCAGTATTATGTGTGTAACGTAATTGTCCAGGATTTAGAGATACATAATTTTTCATGAGACTAGTGAGACCAACATTCTTGTTTCTATCAATTTCTATTGCATTGATTTCGTATATTGCTTCTTCAAACAAATGACAGATGGCATTAGAAACTAAAACTGTGTTTGTCACTGGTTCTCCATCAGTTCTTACGATTCTTCCATGCACGTGAAGTAAACTATTGCTCGGCAGGAGACAGTGGTCCTGATTTTGAACAGCAATTCGAATTTCATCACTGTTGTTGAAGGTTGATGAGGCATAAGGCTGATGTGCATGAATTTCGCAGTGCGCAACCGACTCTTCAAAGGTGTTTGGTGCTTGAATATTCAAAATTTCATCGTCCATGACAAATAATCAAACGCTGATAGACAAATTTACAGATGCAGGTGCAAAAAATCTTGAATCTCTTTATTTTCTTCTTCTTTTGAGCTTCAGACCTTGACTTTTTAGGAAGAGAGCGCTATGAGGTGTTAACCCTTTGACTGCTCTTTGTCGACTGATTAGCTTGTGGCATTGTCCTGGTTTATTATAACTAAAGCTCATCTTTATGTTGAAAACAATACCCATTATTATCAGAGAGACTTGATGTGTAGTCTAATTGTTATAACTTCTCCACGAAAATTAACCAAATGTCCGTCTTGATCAACTATACGGAGCAGTATATGATCTATTGTCTGCACAGCGACTGGCAGGTAAATGATATGAGATGTTACTTCCACTATCTTATATCCAGGTGACACTACGGGGAAAAATTCATGAATAGTATGTACTTTCTGACCATTAATGTATGCACCTGTAGTTATGCTGCACTCGACCTTCAAAAAATTCACTTTTATGATTGATACCGGTTGATCAGATCCATACACTTGTTTAGCTTTTAGTCTGCGTGGAGAGAAACCTAGCAATTGACCAATAGAATCTTTAGGCTCAAAATTTACATCGTGACTGCTATAAATTTCGCTTTTTAGAGTATTATTGTTTGGTTTAACATGAATTGCAATACCCTTTTTGACTAAAACATTCTGTAGACAGCGCATAGAAATTGCAAACATAAATGTCCACACACAAATATATCGTAATTTTGATATCTCTCATGATTATACTTTATGCTACCAACACCGAAATACTTGAAGAGATCCGAAGGTGGCCGAAGATTACCGAGGCTATCGAAATACATTATTTTACAGCCAATCTTTTTATAAGCACACCAATGTGTTCCTGGTCCTTTTTTATCATCAAGATTGACAATAGGACATTCATATTTACGCGGTCCACCCTTTGGTGATCCATTTCGCATAAAAACACCTCAATAATGCGGAATCTTCAAAGATTTTGCGAATTTAAGTAAATCTGCATCAGTTAAGGCCCGATGAGGTAGCTTCACTTTGAGTTTTTTGACTTGCGTTTAAGTCCTGCTCCTTGTTTATATGGCTTTAGATGAAGTTCTAGTCCTTCCCTATATGGCTTCAAGTAAAGGCCTTTTCCTAAAGAAATGGCTTCCATCGCTTCATTATGCCGTTTACTCTCTGAAGTTGCTGTTTTGCCGAATTTGCATCATTTACAGCTTTAGCTATTCCTGCAACTCCACCAGCTAGCACCCCAGCAGCACTGAGACCAGCAAAAACGAGTATGAGAAAGGGTAAAAATCCTCCTACTCTGGCTGGTGCAGGTGTATTTCATGAAGTGGCTTGTGAGAGACAAGATAATATGAGAGCATTTTTTTCCGTGGGTAGACACAAGGATATCGACTGTTTTTACTTGAGCCAGACATACGATAATATTCCTAGGCATCTTGTACGCGATAATGTTAATTTACTTGTGTTATTTAAACAAGATGAAATTAATCTAAAGCATATTTATGATGATCATGTGAATACCGATATGACTTATTCAAAATTCAAACATATGTGTTTAGCTTGCTGGAATAGTGATAAGTATGGATTCGTTGTAATTGACAAGGATAGTAATTTTAACCAAGGTAGATATAGGGTTAGGTTTGAAAGCAGCTTTAAGCTGTACCTCGCCCTTTGGGTTCTTATGTTAACTCTGTCTGCCATGTACATATCCTTCTTGTTACGAACTCAATAAAGATTTATTATTATTACTATTATTATATAGGAAAGGTTTTGATTGTTTCATAAATCTGGAAAAGTAATATATACATATGCTGTGATCAATACAGAAATAGTCGCACCTTAGACGTTGATGTATCAACATGTCTTCACGTCAGGAAAATTTCCAAAAGCAAAAAAATATTTTACATCAAATTGCTAGAGCTAGTGAATCAATTCAACGGAAGCATACGTTAATAAAGTTGGGTAAAGAAACAGTTGAACGAACATTAAGTGACAATTTTAAGCCCATTGTTAATGCGCTCGAGAAAATTGTTGGTGGTCTCAAGAATATAAAAGATACAAGTACATCTTAACTGTAATTGACATATTTTCAAAATTTGCTTGGGTTTTTCCCGTTAAATCCAAGAAGGGTGAAGATGTAGCTGCAGCCATGAAATCTATACTCGATAAAGGACGCGTACCAAAAAATGTACATGTTGATAGAGGTAAAGAATTTTACAACTCGCATTTGAGAATCTTATGAAGCGATATAAGATAAATTTTTAATCGACATTTAGTAATTTGAAAGCATCAATTTGCGAGCGATTTAACCGTACCTTGACAAATAAAATGTGGATGGAATTTAGCTTGCAGTGTAATTATAAGTGGATAGATATTTTAAAAAATTTAATTTTATTTTACAACGATACCAAACATCAGAATATTAGAATGATACCAAAAGATGTTGATAAGCAAAATGAGAAAAAATTGTTGTAAATGTATACAAAAATTTCAATGCGAAACAAGCAGTTGAGAAAGCTGAACATGAAGTTGGAGATAAAGTGCGTATAAGTAAATTTAAGCATGTTTTCGAGAAAGGCTACACACCGAATTGGACAACTGAAATATTTACCATAAGTCATGTTAAGAATACTGAACCAGTGACGTATATGCCTAAAGATTATTGAGATGAAGCTATTGCAGGTAGTTTTTATGAACAAGAACTTGGTAAAGTTAGACATCCAGACATTTATCTTGTGGAAAAAGTACTGAAAAAACGTGGAAATGAGCTGTTTGTAAAATGGTTAGTTAGGCTTTCACGACTCTCACAATAGTTGGATAGATAAGTCTAGTTTGTAAGTATCTTTGTATTAATATTAAGGTTTTTCTGAATAAAGTTGATTATTCTCAAACATATATCTCTTTACTTACTCATCTACCTACCTACCCTTAATGTGGGAAATGAAAAGAGGCGAATTTGGTTTAAATTATATTTTTATTTAGATTCTCATACCAATAAAAACACATGACAAGTTTTAATGTACAAAGGTACCATTCACACATCTGAGTTCTGGTAATTTCTCAATCACTTCTTCACACATTTTGATTGTAAAAAGTAATCATTTCAAGAAACAGAATTTCAAATCGCATGACATTATTAAATATAAGTTTTTTTCATTTCTTTATTTTTTAAACTTGCATAATTTTTTTGTATATAAGATTTTACACTTTTTACATGAGGTGATTTCACATTGCACCAAACACTTTCAGCTATGGTTTCAATGATGACATCCTTTGTGCGTTGAAACGGCATAAGATTCTGTACCAAAAGATACCCGTCGATACAAACACTGACTTCCTGGAGAATAGCAAACGTTGTTTCTCGTAGCGCAAACGGATAATATTTTCAAATATCTTGCATTTGCTCCAAAGCCACTAAATAATCTCCAAAAGATATAGTCATATGTGTATGGAAATTTCCACAGTCGATGCATTGCTGCTTCTCTTGGCCATCGAAGAACAGTGAAATTAGTATGAAGTAACTTTTGAATAATTTCCAGTCTTCAGGATTCAGGTTTATACTTGCACGAGGCTGACTGGCTAGCAGTTTCACTGATGAGACGAGCTTTCCGTCTTTTTTAAACTCAGCACTGATGATAATTTGCTTTGTGAATGACGAATTCAGATTATATGTAGTTGGATATAACATTTGTTTTCGAGGCGTATAAGGCATGACGATGTTGATTGCACTGAAGGCTTTGAGACATTTTGCGATAGCTGAAGACTGTTAACTTTATATATTTTTCTTCACAAATTCCATGGAATTGTAGGATCCGCCCAAATACCGCATTCAGAGATCACCATCTCCACAAGACTTTTGCATTGCCAATAGCAGATTTCATTTCATTCAGCAGATTGGTCATCCTCGTTGGTAGAAAAACGGTGAATCTGTTCTCTACCGGGACAATGAATCGCACTCCAAACTGTGTTGTGGCTTCCCTAATGCTTGTAATTTCATAGTCTTTGTGCAGCTCTAGGTTCTTGAGCTTCTTCGTTGGAAGGAAATTGTTATTGATGGAAATTTTATTTAATTTGGAGAAATCCATTTTCTTTCACTGTTTCACTTTTTGCAATATTCAAAGTGTTAAAGTTTCTCGTTAAAGTTTGTGAATCTATTCGCACTTGTATTACCTGTTTTAGTTCTCGAATGTTCTCTAGAAATACCGTTAAACGATTGTTCAGCTCTTGCCGCTTTTCTTCTTCACAATCTGACATCTGACAATAAACTGATGAAAGAGAAGTTCTGATCTCCTTTTATAGGCGCTTACTCCCTCTACCAAATTTCAGAAGACTTCTGCACTTTATTGCATTATATGATGCAACAATGTTCCAGAGCGTTCTACACTGTAATCGAGGCGTTCGGGATATAATTTTTGCAACGCAAAATGCGACGCGGCATTACAATAACCTAGAAGCTGTTGAAGAAAGAAATTCTTTCCAGAAATTGCGTAGTATATTTTGATGATGCCATCAAGAATACTCTAGAATGTTTTATCCGTAAGGAAGCAATAAATCATCATTGTTTTTCTCGTTATAACCTTGCACGTGTTGCCAGAACGTTCCACGTTATAATCGGAATATATATTTTTGCAACGCAAAATCTAATATGTCAATAAAATACCCTTGGAAGTTGCTGACGACAGAAATTCTTTCCAGAAGGCAATAAATCATCCTTGTTCTTCTCGTAATAACCTTGAACGTGTTTCGACATGAATTCGGCTCGTACAATTGCGCAATATTGTGACGGCATCATAAGCTTCGAAAATGTTGTAGAAGCTCCAGGATCCCTCGAGAATGTTCTAGAAGCTGAGCAATCGGGATATAATTTTTGCAGCGCAAAATGTGATGCGTCATTACAATAACTTAGGAAGTTGTTGACGACAGAAATTCTTTCCAGAAATTGCGTAGTATATTTTGATGATGCCATCAAGAATATTCTAGAATGTTTTATCTGTAAGGAAGTAATAAATCATCCTTGTTTTTCTCGTTCTAACCTTGCACGTGTTGCCAGAACATTCTACATTATAATCGACACTTTCGGAATATATATTTTTGCAATGCAAAATCTAATGTGTCAATACAATAACCTTGGAAGTTGTTGACGACAGAAATTCTTTCCGGAAATTGTGCAGTATAATTTGGTGAAGCCATCAAGAATATTCGAGAATATTTTGTGAATCAAATGAATATTTTATCTACAAGGAATCAATAAATCATCCTTGTTTTTCTCGTTATAACCTTGAACGCGTTTCTAGAACGTTCTACATTATAATCGACACGTTCGGAATATATATTTCGGCTCGTACAATTGCGCAATATTCTTTGAAGTCATCATGCGCTTCGAGAATGTTCTGGAAGCTTCAGAATCCCTCGAGAATGTTCTAGAAGCTGAACAACACGGCCTCCATGTCAACCTCACACGGATACACACGGACACCCACACACACACACACACATATGCTCACTTATACTAACTCATCCAGAACCGGCCCTGCCCATCTACTTATAATCCACTGTATTTTTCTGAAAAGGTAAGTCTTTGATTCATGTGAAACGATATATAATATTTTCATTGGAAACTTCTTCGCCACTCATATTATTATCATCTATCCTTTCTTTTCTTCATTGTAAGAAGATGTTTCTTAGACCTTCTTGAAACTGCTTTTTATTTATTTGAACCAGAGGAGTTTATGCTTAAACCATTGAGTTGATGTAACAAATGTTAGTTTCAAAAGAAAAACTTCGTTTCTATTGTAATGTAATCAACCTTTGAATTCTTATAAGATTCACCTAACTCATCCAAATTGACTCGTTCCAGCACTTATTGTGACGCTTCTTTGTCTTGGCTGGATTCATACTCTTCTATGGTATATTTATCATTTTTATATCTACGTGTGATATAATAAGAGTAAAATATTTTAAAGTTAGTTCCTTCTTCTTTTTTCTTCCGTGAAAAGCAATATATGCATTTTCAGTCATAAAGCAGAATTCTCCACTATACATATAGGTATACCATCTCTGCTAATAATCTTCCTTCCGTATCCTCCACATTTTTGAATATGAATGTTATTTCATTGATCAAACAATTTTCATTGAAAGCCATTATCGAACAAACCACCGTTCTTTCAATAAATACTTTAATTCAACTGTCTTTTAGTAGTGTCAATTGAGCAAGCTCTTCCGATAAACCGAACACATATTAAATAATCATGCATTATTATATATCCTCAGATTATTATTATTAAACTGCATGTAGAATATTTTTGAAACTTTTACTAGAAACGTGTAGAAAAGTTTTTAGACAAATTTGGCACCTACAATTGCGCAATATTATTTTGTGACAGCTGTGAAATGGCCTTGATGTCGTTAAAGTAAAGATGCATATACTTCTTGTGAAAGTGGCTCAGTAGCCCTCTTGTATTAGATCTCTTGCATCTAAATACATAGATTTCGGCTCAGTATCAATGCTGGTAAGGTAGTAATTCAGGATGACATTATCAAAATATTCTACAAACTTGGCACGGACAGAAGCCACTTTAACTGTAAAATGTTCTCTAATAATATATCTGTCACTATAGCCTCTAAAGTTCCAGAAGTTTTCCATAATGCAGAAAGTTCTTCACGAGTTAAATGTCCACCAAAGAAACAAAGACAGGAATTTTTAGTTAAAAGTAATATCTATAAGGAAGCAATAAATCAAATTCATATAGACAAAACAGGACGTTGTTACGAGCGAATTCTGAGAATTCAAATAAAAAAACAATGTGGCTCAAAATATCATTTCGAGCCAGATAAATTGAAAGAAATATAGCTCTCCAAGTCTCTCCGTTCGCTCGTAACCGGAGAGCTTGCTACAAGAATGCTGACGTAGCATTCCAAGCTCTCGAAGGCTGACAACGAGCTGGCTTGCAAATGAAAAGGGCAATGACTTAGGAGAATAATTCTAATTTTCGAAAATTAAAATTGTTCTCCGATCGACTTATGCTCCCATCTTTCTTTTTTTTTTCTTTAGGCGTTTAAAATTTAGGATACCTTCCCCAACCCACTCAATGATGTGAGGGTGGATTGCGGGAAGAAAATGTGTGTATGTGTTGTATGACTGACGCAAACTTGAGCCTAGACCTAAAATAAGAACAACGATAAAACATTGTAAAGTATTTTTCCTAAAAACCTACATTTAAAAAGAAAGGAAACATTGTAAGGGTCTAAAAGGAACCAGGGTGTGGTTACGCTCGCTATGACACACATGCACGCGACAGGCACCTGTTCCGCTCTCCTTCTTTCTGACGCTTTAACCCTCAAACGGCACACTAGTGCGAATTCGCACCAGCAAAAATTTCAAAGCGCTGATATTTTTTTTAAAACTATTTTCAAGGTCTCTCACCGCTACGTTAAATATGTCCATACACCCACAAATACATGACGCGTAAACAGATAGTCATCCGCCTGCGAGCAGCCGCGTGAGACACTGTAAAAGTTTCAAGTGGTGCAAATTCGCACTAGTGTGCCGTTAGAAGGTGCCAAGTCGTGTTTTATGAAAAATTGTAAAACGTTGTTTCTGTGCCTGAAACAAGATCTTTCATAAAAAGGTAAGTTAATTTGTTCATAAATATGTCTATAAACAAAAAGAAAGATTATAAGCAATAATAAATAACATTTCATGAACCAGTGAAAATATTGCACGAAAAGCACCAAGTTTACAATTACTCGCTATTGTTAGGCTTTAAATTGATATGATGATATTTTTTCAACAATTTTTTTTTTTACTTTAAGAATGGCGGAGTAAGGACGTCGTTACAGTTTGGGAAGTTCTAGGACTGTTCTGCAGGCACTAGCAGAAGAGTCTGAAGACGATGTGCGTCGATGACAGATCTTCTGTCTGCGTTGACTGCATTGGTCTTAATGAATAATGTTCAATGATGATTGTCATAAGAGTAATAGTTTCACAATATAATAATGTTCATTTTTTTCTAAAAATAGGTAGTACAACTTTGTTCTTTTCTTTAAATATTCTATGTACTTTTACTCTTTCCTAACAAACCCTCACATCGTACAGCACCGCCCTGACACACTTCACTGATCAATCTTTTTACCAATCAGTCACATGGAGAGCTTCCCAAATTTATAATAAAATGAATTCTTTCAAACTTTAACACACAAAAAAAACACTATTTATGCAATAATATGCTTGTATACTACAAAAATAACAATGTGTGCTGTCCTGCACTCGTGATATACTTCATACGAAAATACCGAAAATCTGACACATCTGGAAAAATACTTTATGTAATTTTCTCGGATTGGCATATTTTTTTCATGAAAGAACATCTATTTAAATAAAGAATCGCGTTAGTTACGTTTTAATACCTTTAATTTTGAAACAATTATGTTTTTTTGTTGAAAATGTCTATTTTTCAAGAAAGCCTTTTTTTAATAACAATTTTGTGATGAGTTGATATAATTTTCGATAAATTTAAGTCGCCCCAACGGATTGGGCGAGAAATTTTACCCCAAAATCATATATTTATACGCAGATTTTGGAAATTATTTTCATATTAAAATGTTCAGTTGAAATCACAAAATCCCAATTCGCACTAGTGTGCCGTTTACGTATGCTGGGTTGAAGTGTGCCGTTTGAGGGTTAAACATCGCCGTCTCACTCTCCGTGTGTAGCTATGCTGCTTCCTCCTCCCTGTCTATATTCTCGGCATAAGCGCGTCTCTCTCCTTGTATACAAGCAAGTATACTCTACACCATAACAGTTTAATGCACCTCGACTCTCTTCTTTTCCTCTTCCTCTTCACGCGCTATTCTCCTATAAGTCCATCTCGCTCCTCACCCCACATGCTGCCCGCCATGATCTGACAGCACGAACACGTGAGGCATCAAAACACAGCCACGTGCTTACCCAGCAATGGTGCTGCGCTAAAATGCTCAATTCCTTTAATAGAAAATTTAGGTTGGAAATAATAGATACTAACTCTAAGTTGAAAATTCCAACCTGCATCAGTTTTATGCAAATTGAATTAAGAATTTCTCCAACCAATACAACAAAAACTTCGAAGCACTTTACCTCCGTAAAATGCTGACGAAGTTCCTGTTTCAAAAGAACAAAACTCGAAAGGAAAGCATTTAGCAATAACATTCCCGCACACTTAAGAAATCAAACTACCTGGGTAGATAAAAATTGCAAACGCTGCTTCGGCTCTCACGGCGTATCCCTACCTTCCCAATCCAAATTCCGCAATTTTGCAAAAATCCCTACCCGAATCACCTCAACTATGAACCATCGAGATCCATCGAATACTACTACAAATCGCAGTAACTTGGGCAACCTGGCTCGGGCCAGAACTACCCAGACTTTTGTCCGTCCGGTGTAGGAATCGAATCTATCAATTCTTTTTGGGAGATCTAGCCCATAAGACACGAAGCCCCGGTCCGGGTCAAGGAGACTTTACTCTTATTAAAATCTTCAGTACGGGAACGGGAGTGAACCGCCGGGATTGATGGATTGACCGCGAGAATTTGATTTTTACGATTCGGACGTAAAACCAAAAGAAAATCTCCATCCGACGGGAGTGAAGGCAGTCTCCTGAGCAACCTGGCACGGGCCAGAACTACTCAGATTTTTGTCCGTCCGACGTTGGGACCAAGAACCAAACAAAGTTTTAATCGGTAAAAACTTAGTCCGTAAGACGCAGCCACGTTTTAACCTTGGCACCGGAATTCTAACTTTCGACCACGTAACGGGAGTGAGCCCCCGGAATCGATGGGATTTTAATTATTAAAATTTGGTTCGCGGTCCGGACGAAAAAAATTTCGAAAATCTCTATCCAACGGGAGGTAGGACCGTAACGGGAGCGGTCAGTTCTTTTCGCATCCTATTCGACCTATTCAAAAAAACAAAATTTGAGTTCAGTCTAGAAAAAGTTCGCCCCTTTTCGAATCTCAAAACGAAAAGGAGCAATTTTCTCGGAAGGCTTCAATTCACTTTTACGAGAAGTAGATATAATTTCTACCTCCCGTAAAAG
The DNA here is from genome assembly GCA_932178445.1 of Andricus quercusramuli. Lineage (NCBI taxonomy): Eukaryota > Metazoa > Arthropoda > Insecta > Hymenoptera > Cynipidae > Andricus > Andricus quercusramuli. Next base: position 21,909 of record CAKNXH010062458.1, read on the forward strand.
CGAACTGACGGAAGGTGACAGGTGTTTACGCGTGTTTGTGTGTGTCGCGAATACCCTAAAGGACTAGAGTGGGTTAATAGACCCACGGAAATAGAAGGTTTTTGCCCGCTCTATCAAGGGCAGGAAATTTCAAAAGGTGCAGCTTAGTTCCTTTTGTATCCATTCTTCCTACCCGAAGAGCGGTAGTTTTAGTGCAACGACGAATTGGTGAGCTGTATCATTCCTTTTTGCTGTTATATATTTTTTATCTTCTTTTCCTCTACCTGTCGACACATTCTACCCATTGTAGAATGTGCCCTATTATTCGAATCTTGCTCTTATTATAGAATGTCCCCTATTTCTTTGCTCTTGAATAAACCTTATTATTGTTATCAAAAATCGGAGACACAACTCGTTTCAAATTCGACAAACCTGAAAACCCCCAATTTCTCATCGCCATTCTAAATTTCCGGGCCAACAACTCTCAGCCCGAGAGCAGGGGTAAAACCCACATAAAAATAAAAATAGGAAAGTCGAGTCTCTCGCCCTTCCTTCAGTTTTGTGGAAGCCTCCCCCAGCGTGTCGATACTAGGCAGCCTTTATTTACGGGTCCTTTGTTTCCAATGGATTTGAAGATAAAATTTATTTAGGTCGTACGTGACAGACGTCATACATAGCCCTTCGTATCAAATTTCACTTGTACACCTGCATCTTTTTGCATATTAAATGAATTTTTATATATAAGAAAGCAATAAATCATCTTTGTTTAATTGGGATAAGAAATAACCTTGAAGATGTTTACATGAATTCGGTTCTTTTGATTGTGCAATATTATTCCATGATGCCATCAGGACCCTTTGAGAATGTTCTAGAAGCTTTTAGCATGGACAGAATACATACGTATCCAGAGTTCGTTTAGTGAAAGTGGCTCGAAAGTGAGATCCAGGGTCCGTCTTATAACGCGGATCCAGGGTCCGTCTTATAATGCGTATCCAGACTCCGTCTTACTTTTTGGTTCAGAACTCAGCCTTACTCATCTACTAATACAGCAGCTTTAGTGGGTGAGTGAAATTTTGAAATATTTTATTATATTTTAAATCTTCAACGCGTAATCAGCAAAATTGACCTTTCTAAGTAAGAGATAGAAAAGTTGCTAAAACAACAAGCATATATTTGTAAATGAAAAAGGCATATTACCTTATCTCAGGTGTTGTTGTTGTATTGTATGACATAGAGAAGTGTTATAATCGATACACCTAGAAACACGTGAAACTCTTTTCTCAAAATTGCACCGTATTGCATTATATGATGCAAAATTGTTCTAGAAAGTTCCACATTATAGTCGATACTCCCACAAATACGTAAAATTCGTTTCTCGAAATTGCGCAATATTGCGTCACATGATGCAACAATCTTCTACTAATAGAAACACGTAAAATTCGTTTTCTATAAATTGCACAACATTGAACCATATGAGGCAACAATTTTCTGTACGTAGAAACATGTAAAATTCGTTCCTCGATATTGCGCAATATTTCATCATATGATACAATAACCTTTAAGTTATTTACGAAAGAAATTCTTCTCAGAAATTGCGCAGTATAATTTTGGTGATGTCATCAAGAATATGCGAGAATGTTTTGTGTATTAAATGAATGTTTTATCTATAAGGAAGCAATTAATTATCCTTGTTTTTCTCATTGTAACCTTGAGCTTATTTACAGAACGCTCTGCATTATAATTGAAACGTTCAGAATATATATTTTTGCAACGCAAAATCTAATGTGTCAATACATTAACCTTGAAGTTGTTGACGAAAGAAATTCTTTCTAGAAATCGCGCAGTATAATTTGATGAAGTCATGAAGAATATTCTAGAAAGTTAGCACGAACACGAACCACTACAGGTGTAGAATCTGTTGTGCATCAAATGAATGTTTTATCTATAAGGAAGCAATAAGTCATCCTTGTTTTTCTCGGTATAACCTTGAACGAGTTGACAGAACGTTCTACGTTATTATCGACACGTTCGGAATATATATTTTTGAAATGAAAAATCAAATGTGTCAACACAATAACCTTGAAGTTGTTGACGAAGGAAAGTCTTTCCAGAAAGCAATAAATCATCCTTGCTTTTCTCGTTATAACCTTGAATGTGTTGACATGAATTCTTATACTGCAGCAGCTATCGGATGCAACCTGATCCATGAGAATAAATCAAATTCATATAGATGAAAACAGGATGTCACATCAAATTTCACATATATATGCACTTGCATAATTGCGCATTAATAATGACTGTTTTATCTATAAGGAACCAATAAATCAGTTTCGTTTCTCTCGTAATAACCTTGAACCTGTTGTCATCAATTCGGCTGTTACAATTATGCAATATTATTCTGTGACGTCATCATGACCTTCGAGAATGTTCTAGAAGCCCCAGGATCCTCCGACAATGTTCTAGAAGCTAAGAAACACGGCCTCCGTGCCAGCCTCATACGGATATACAAGGACACACACACACAGGTAGTCACTAATTCTAATTGATCCAGAAATCCCCCTGTATATCTACTAATACCTTTTCCTAAACAAATGGCTTCAGTCGCTTCATTATGCCGTTTACTCTCTGAAAGTTGCTGCTCAGCCGAATTTGCATCATTCACAGCTTTAGCTATTCCTGAAGCTCCGGCAGCTAACGCCCTGGCAGAACTGAGACCCAAAAAAACAAGTATGAGAAAGGGTAGAAATCCTCCTACTCTGGCTGGTGCAGGTGTATTTCATGAAGTGGCTTGTGAGAGACAAGATAATATGAGAGCATTTTTTTCCGTGGGTAAACACAAGGATATCGACTGTTTTTACTTGAGCCAGACATATGATAATATTCCTAAGCATCTTGTGCGCGATAATGTTAATTTACTTGTGTTATTTAAACAAGATGAAATGAATCTAAAGCATAGTTATGATGATCATGTGAATACTGATATGACTTATTCAAAATTCAAACATATGTGTTTAGCTTGCTGGAATAGTGATAAGTATGGATTCGTTGTAATTGACAAGGATAGGAATCTTAACCGATGTAGGTATAGGAAAGGTTTTGGTTGTTTTATAAATCTGCACAGGTAATATATACATGTGTAGTGATTGATACAGAAACAGTCGCACCTTAGACGTTGATGTATCAACATGTCTTCACGTGAGGCGAATTTTCAATAGCAAAAAGATATTTTGCGTCAAATTTCTAGAGCTAGTGAATAAATTAGACTAAAACATAGTTAATAAAGTTGAGCAAAGAAACAGTTGAGCGCACATTAAGTAATACTTTCAAGCCCATTGTTAATCTACTAGAGAAAATTATTGGTGGCCTCAACTATATAAAAAAAGTTGAGCCAATTAAAAGGAGAGAGGAAGAGGGAGCAAAGAGTAAAGTTGAAGAAGGTATTGACGATGAGGATTTCTCATATAAATCAAGTTTCGATGAAGCAGACGAGACTGAAGATTTCAGTAACTTGGAGTTATCAACTCGTAGTGAAGCGGAAAATGCCTCAGAAATACCTACATCTTCACAAGTATCTCATATTGTTAGGTGAAAGGAGTAGAGAACTCGATAATTTATATGGAGTGAGAAAATTAACGAAAGGTAGATTAATGATTGGAGATTCTCTGATAAGTATCGGATCAAACTACATTCATGTGGGTATTTTGAATTTTCCCAAAAGTAAACGTTTGCTTGAACTTTTATTTTAAAAAGTTCCCGAAGAGCTCTCTATAACTCCCAGTGATCTTGAAGATTATAGACAAATTATCATTGCAACAAACGTGTATAAAAAGCATTATGAAACATATGGTGAATATCGTGTTAATGAAGCCTTTAAATATAAAAATTTAATAAAGAAATTAATTCCTACAGCAAAAAATAAAGATAGACGAAGTAAAAACCGGAAATCGTTATCAGGTGAAGGTATGATCCTGTAACACATGATTGCTAGAGAGGGTAGTCTAATGGATAACATTTACTGTGATGACCCGAATGAATTGGTAGATCGATGGCGTTTACTGCTAGCGTCTAAAGCAGCTGGAAATCCAAGTACAAGTCGTGGTCCTCCTGGAGTTTTTTTCAAACTCACATCTGAAGGAGATTATGACATGAATAATAATAATTGCTGTGTAAAGTGGTAAATATGGTGCAACGTATGATACAGCGTGAACTTCAGACTATTTATGATGTTATCGCTTCCTTGCGAACTGAAGTAGTCAATAATAATATGATGATTGAGATTCAAGAATTTTAAATTAGATCAAAATCAAATTCAAAATCTTATTTAACGTCCAATAATCAAGTTAGTGTATAGAATTCCTGAAAATGAATAAAAAATTCAACGATCAAATGTGGACAACCACCACAAAATGCTCCTATTGCAAATCCTAAAAACAAACAAATGTGTTTCTTTGGACAAAAATAAAAAAGGAAAATGAGAAGGCAACCAACTAAATCCCCTTCCTTCTCTTTTTTATTTCTTTCGTCTTTTACATTTTCGTTATTGTCAAATCACAATATGGAAGCATGATGAAAGCATGAAAGCTAAATTTGAAGTTGGGGATAAAGTACGTGTAAGTAAATTTAAGCATGTTTTTGAGAAAGGCTACACACCGAATTGGACAACTGATATATTCACCGTAAGTCATGTTAAGAGTACCGAACCAGTGACGTATATGCCTGAAGATTGTCAGGATAAAGCTATTGCAGGTAGTTTTTGTGAATAAGAACTTGGTAAAGCTAGACATCCAGACATTCATCTTGTGGAAAAAGTGCTGGAAAAAGGTGGAAATGAGCTGTTTGTAAAATGGCTATGTTTTGACGACTCTCACAATAGTTGGATAGATACCATTCACACATGTGAGTTCTTGTAATTTCTCAATCCCTTCTTAACACACATTTTTATTGTAAAAAGTAATCATTTCAAGAAGCAGAATTTCAAATCGCATGAGATTAGTAAATATAAGCTTTTTCATTGCCTTATTTTTTAAACTTGTACAATTTTTCTGTATATAAGATTTTACACTTTTCACACAAGGTGATTTCACATTGCTCCAAACACCTTTAGCGATGGTTCCAATGATGATCAGATGATATCCTTTGTACGTTGAAATAGCATGAGACTCTGTTCCAAAAGATAACGGTCGACACAAAGACTGACTTCCCGGACGACAGAAAACGTTGTTTCTTGTAGTACAAACGGATAATATTTTTGAGTTTCCTGAATTTGCTCAAAAGCCCCTATATAATCTCCAAATATGTAGTCATATGTACACGGAAATATCCACAGTCGATGCATTGCAGCTTCTCTTGACCATCAAAGAACAGTGAAATGAGGTTGAAGTAACTTTTGAACAATGTCCAGTCTTCACGATTCAGGTTTATACTTGCACGAGGATGACTGGCTACCAGTTTCACTGATGAGACGAGCCTTCCGTCTTTTTGAAACTCAGCACTGATGATGATTTTCTTTGTGAATGACGAATTCAGATTATATGTAGTTGCATATAACATTTGTTTTCGAGGCGTATAAGGCATGACGATATTGATTGCACTGAAGGCTTTGAGACATTCAGCGATAGCTGAAGACTGTTAACTTTATATATTTTTCTTCACAAATTCGATGAAATTGTAGAATCCACCCTAATACCGCATTCAGAGATCACTGTCTCCAGAAGACTTTTGCATTGCCAACAACAGATTGATCATCTTTGCTGGTAAAAAAACGGTGAATTTGTTTTCTACCGTGGCAATGAACTGCTCTTGAAACTGTGTTGTGGCTTTTCTGATGTTCTAAAAATCTCAATTCAGTCTCTCAAGTCAGTCAACGCAAGTTATGAAATGGATCAACATCAATAGTGGGCTCCACTTTAATAAATATATATCCTTGTATTTTCTCGCTTCTCAATTTATTTCAACACAACTCTCAGATTGATTGAAAAACTTCAACAGTTTGAAAACAAAATCTTCCCTTCCATTGTAATATAATGAATATGCACTTTCTTATAATATTCGCCTAAGATCCATCATACTTTATGCTCATTTGTATGGGCTGGATTCGTACTCTTCTATGATATATTCATCATTTTTATTTTTTCGATATAATTACAGTAAAATATTTTAAAAATTAGTTCCTTCTCCTTTTTCCGTTCATGAAAAGCAATATATGCACTTGTAGCCATAAAAAAGAATTCTCTACTGTACATATACCTATTACCATCTCTGTTATCAATCTTGCTTCCATATCCTTACCATTTTTGAAATATCAATGGTATTTCATTGGTCATACAATTTTCACTGAAAGCTATTATCGAACAAGCCGACGTTCTTCTAGCAAATAATTCAATTGCACTGTCTTTCGTAGTGTCAATTGAGCCAGCTCTTCCAGTAAACCGAACAGATTCAATAATTATGCATCATTATATATCCTAATATTATTATTATGAGAAGCTGTAGGCTCCGGAAGCTGTAGGCTCTAGCCGTGGATGACCTTATGCGGCAGACGGGACGACTGGAGATGAAGGTTTTACCTCTGGATACTTTTTCAAAGCTACCAATGTTTGTAGAATGTTATGAGGAACAATGTTGACGGACCTGATGAAGTGATCCCAGAAGAACAGCCTTTTGCATCCGGTTTGCAATGGAATGAGCCTGACGCTGGCAAGCCGGAATCTTGTTGAGTTGGCTCAGAAATGAAGCATTCATGAAGCTTTCACCTCCAAGACAGCCGATTATGAGAACTACAACATGGATTTTGCAGCCACGGTACAGCCTGCTCAGCTCGAAAAGAAGTGCTTGATATTCTGCCCGTTTTTCATCCTCCTTTGACGTGATATTACCATCGGCTGGTGCCGAGAATTCAATCACGTAAATGATCCTGGTCTTCAGATCTTGGAGTACAATATCAGGCTTCACAGCCCTGATATGTTGAGTGGTGGAGAATGAAAAATTCCAGTAGATCTTACGCTGATCATTCACCACAATGGACTCGAGTTACCCCTGACCGTATGGCAATACGGGCTATACGGTGGCTCAGTTGGTTAGACGCTCGGACTTCACCTCAGAGGTCCGGGGTTCCATCCCTGAGCCGCTACCTCTTGAAATTTTTCTATGTACCTTTACCGAGGTTCTGGTGGTTCGGAACCCACCTTAAGCTGTAGGTCCCCCCATCATGCACTTGACTGCAACCCAGTCCGTGAGTGATGGGGTAAAAACCAGGCTTTGTCCAATATGTCGGGACACACGCTCTTATCAGGTCACTTGATTGCATTATAATAATGCGTCCATGACTGATAATATATACCGGGACAACCCCGTGCATAATATTCAAACAAAACAAAAAAATCCAACTCTAGCCAAAAATGTCTTCGACATATTGGGCTGTAATCATCTTAAGCCTGAGAGAAAAATGAGTTTCCTCATAATATACATATATAATATACACCTACCAAAAGTGTTCTCGCGTTGTCGACGCGGTAGGGCTTGAGCTTTCCTCTAATGAATTTGACGGCTATGTTGGCCGTAGCATTGCTACTGACAGGGTTTCCCATGCGAGACAGGCAGAGAACAAAGAGGAAAGTGACGTAAGAGGAACACCAAAACCCATAAATGGAGAGTATTTTAAAAATTTTGAAACGCTTGTCGCTACCCGAGGATCGTCGGGGCGCCCCTAGAGCCACCGCTGGGGGCCACAGCATGCGGGACGGTGGTGATGGTGAGCTGCGAGATGGTCAGGCAGATCTCACTAATCAAACAGCTGGCCAGCAAGAACATCTGCGACATACGGTAAGCAGTGAAACATCCACTGTGTCTGCTGAGGATGCTTTGGCTAGCATTAGCTATTTGCAGCTAACCACTTCAACAGAAATACCGTGGGAGAGCATCAATTGGGATACGACAAAGAATGAGGAATTGATGCGTCTGTATTATGAGAGCGCGAAGTTTGAAACATCACGCAAAAAAGGACAAAATTTTAGAACGAAATTTGCCGCAAAGTATTCTCAAATAGAGAAAGTCGCATTAAGAGATCTTATCGCTAAGGTGAAGGACATCAGGACTAATCTACTCATCTCAGAAGATCGAGCAATGGAGATTAAACAGCAGGTTGATTTGGAGTGGAAAAACAACGGCAATGAACAGCAGTTAGAGGAAGCCGCATCACACGAACAACCATTGGCAATTGACGTTCTTCCTCAACCTGGTGATGATCGAGCACCACCACATCCTCCGGAGGTAGATGGACGAATACAGCCAGTGCCAGAAGCAGAGGTTCAACAACCAAGGAGGCGATTAAAATGGACATACCATATGAACTAGCCACAAGAATGAATGAGCAGAATCTAGCAGATCAAAAACCCTCAATATCTGTAAACAAATTGCTTTCGGCTGTTGAAATAGCTGTCATCGAATTAGAAGTGGAACAGCAGCTTCCTATTGATGAACTTCCATTGGAAGATGTGGAAAACGAAAACTTGATTGCAGCTGAAGACATAGGTGCTAGGGATAATGAACATCAAGTACCGGATGGACTGGAACTACATCCGGATATTATATACGATGATATAAACAGCAAAGTCCCAGAAAATCTACAGCACCTTGAAAGGAATTTTGGTCATGCTCTACTAGAGTGCAGACATGTAGAACCAACACAGAGGCATTCACTACCCAAGACGAATATCACAAGTGACCTGCGTGCACTAATAGAACACCTAAACAGCAAGGTTTTACCTATGCATTTGAACGCAACACAAAATGCGTTAGAGGTGCAAACTCTTGTATACTGTGCCGCAGTGGCAACCGTTAGAACGTTAGGCCGCAGAACTAGGCCTATAAATGCAGTCTTCGCCCCAAGACAGGAGCGAGATCCGCCATGGAAGATCAGGTTGGATATGGATGTCAGCAAAGTAAGGTGCAAATTGGGTCGACTGACTCAATATAAGAAAGGATATCGAACCAGAAAGCTGATACATCATGTTATTAAAATCATCCACCCTCGGTACATCGAGACATTGTCACCAGCAATATTGGATGAGATTATAGACTCCCACCGGCAGAGACTTGATGTTCTTACTGCTAGACTGCGCGGTACAAGAAAAGTAGTGCAAGAAGGCAACAAAATCGAACCTTTCAGGCAGATGAAAGAAGGTTCTATCGTGAACTGAGTGTAAAGAAAAATAACCAGCAAGACACCGAAGTTCCTCAATTGGAAGACATGACTAACTATTGGTCAGGCGTTTGGGGAAAACTAACAGAAGCAATTTGGACACTGCGTGGTTCCAACTAGAGAAAGCAAGAGCAAGCAATAACCCTGAAATGGAGCTGATGAACATCACAGCTTTAGATGTTTCAGCGGTTTTGAAAAAAGCATGTAACTGGAAAGCTCCAGGTCCTGACATGGTGCACAATTTCTGGTAGAAGTACCTGACTAGTGTGCATCCTGCGTTGGCACGGTGTTTTCAGAAGATCATCGAACATCTAGATCTGATGCCAGGCTTTATGCTGCAGGGTACTACGCATATGTTGCCTGAAAAACCAGACGCTCAAAATCCATGTGAATTTCGACCGATAGCCTGTCTTCCAACAATATATAAATTTCTTACAGCTATCGTAGCAAATAAGGTATATTCTCACTGTGACGAGAATGACATCCTTACAGAAGAACAAAAAGGATGTTGTAAAAACTCCCGAGGCAGTAAAGATCTAGTCGCCATAGACGCTGTTGCCATGACGCAAGCTCGTAAACACCAAAGGAACTTGCACATGGCATACATTGACTACAAACAAGCGTTTCCTTCCGTACCACATGACTATTTGCTTGTAGTCTTAAAAGTATACAAAATTTGTTCACGCATCATTGACTTCCTAAGTCGTGCGATGATGCTTTGAGGTACAAGAATCAAGTATTTTGATCATGGACAACCAAGGATATCTAGATCAATATGCATTACGACGGGTATATTCCAAGGAGACTCCTTCAGTGCATTATGGTTCTGTTTAGCGTTGAACCCACTGAGCAAAACTGTAAATAGCATGTCTCATGGATTCCGAGTAAATGATAAGGAGGATGGTCATCAAGTGACCCATCTTCTATACATGGATGACCTGAATCTATACGCTAGTTCGGACGAGAAACTGCAGCAAGTGATTGATGTTACAAAGCAGTTTTCCAATGATATCAACATGGAGTTTGGACTAGATAAATGCCGAATAGTGCATTTAACCAGAGGAGAATTAGGGACCGCAGAGATAGAGAACGATTTCGGGAATGACATCGAGACAATGACTGAGGGAGAGTTACATAAATACCTGGGTATTCTCGAATCTAAGGGTATTCAGCATACGATAGTTAAGAAAAGCCTAAAGACTGCCTTCACGAAAAGACTCAGATTGGTTCTGAAGAGTTCTCTTAACTCGGCAAACAAGATCAGGGCAATCAACACCTATGCCATCGCTGTTCTCACGTACTCCTTTGGGCTCATCAAATGGCCGAACACTGACCTCGAACGATTAAACAGAATCATCCGCGTAGAAATGGCGAAACACCGAATGCACCACAGTAATTCGGCGATTGAAAGGGTAGTTCTACCACGACATAGAGGGGGGCAGGGGCTTTGTAGATGTCAGAAAACTGTGTGAGTCACAAGTTACACAGTTGCGAGACTATTTTAACAGCAAGCGAGATGTTACGCTTTACAACACCATCTGTAAAGCGGATCTTCAATACACGCCCTTGAATTTGTCCTCAGAGGAGGCCTTGAATATTAGGGCAGAAACCATAGAGGAATTAGAAACGCAATGGAGACAGAAAGCCATCCACAGCGAACACCCAAAACGCTAGATCAATATGAAGTGGATAGTGAAGTATCCAATATTTGGCTGACAAAGGGACTCCTGTATCCAGAAACGGAAGGATTCGTCATTGCGATTCAGGATAGAGTTATCAACACCAGGAATTATCGCAAACACGTGTTATATCAAGACGTGGTTGACCGGTGCCGATTATGTGGAGATACCAACGAATCCATCGAGCACATTATTGATGGTTGTCGCGTAATGGCTCAAAGAGAATATACGCACAGACATAATGATGTGGCGGGCATTGTACATCAACAACTTGCCCTAAACCTAGGACCCTTAACAGAATGGATGCCTTTCTATAGATACATTCCAATGTCCGTTTTAGAAAATGAAGATTACATCTTATATTGGGATGTGACTATCCAGACGGATCATTACATCCGTCAAACTATCCAACCAAGATTCATAAGTATAGCGAGCTGAGGCATGAAGTTAAGGCGGAATGTGAAACATGCATCTATTCATCCTATCGTGATTTCGGCTACAGGCAATTTGCACGCAAGATGCACTGAACATCTTTAACATATAGGAGTCAGTAGGGTACTGGCGGCAGCTCAAACGGCGGTTTTATTAAACACCTGTTGCATTGTAAGAAACTTCCTAGACCATCAGAAAGCAAGTGACTAAGAACCTATGGCGTGATCCATGGTAGCTCTAATAAAAGCATCCAGAGGCGACTGCTGTCACCTTCAAAACTCACGGCCGCTGTGTAAGGATAACAGCGGCAAAGCCAAACTGCAAACTACACCATGCTTCTAATTTTGTACCTACAACATCATCATAAATGATTCCAAACAACGTATTGAAATAACTTATAGAATCCTCATCTTATCAGTCACTTGACTTAGTCCGTGGCTATGACGAAAAACCGGGTCTTCTGGGAGCAAGTATATGGAGAAACTTATCAGCTGAATGAAGACGCTTCTGATATATCACTCTTTCGTAACTTTTGCCAAAGGCAAAGGTTACAAGGTCCAGAGGAAGAGTGTCCACTGATTACTGCTGGAGAAGTGAAGAAAGTTATCGCTAGAACTAAGAACATTTCAGCGCAAGGGCCAGATAGAATCGACAACTTTCGGTGGAAGAAGTTTACTTCTACGCACCAACATCTAGCTCGTATATTTACTACTTTCTTAAACGGAGAACAACCTGTCCCGCAGTGGCTAGTGGAAGGACGCACGGTATTGATCCCTAAGACCGGCGATTTGTCAAGTCCAAAGAACTAGAGGCCCATAGCCTGTTTACACACCATATACAAGCTATTCACTGGCATCCTCAAAGAGAGGATATTAACATCTATCGAGCCGGTATGGAGTGTAATAGTTGAACAACGTGGATGCAAGAGAGGGCTGGCAGGTTGCAGAGAGAACCTGTTAATAGACAGGTGTATTACCCAGGACATGATCAGGTATCGACGCAATCTGTCCATGGCTTGGATTGACTACCTTATGGCATTTGATAACACGAACCATGAGCTATTCATTAAGCTGCTTGAGTGCATGGAGGTGCATCCAAAAATAGTGAGATGCATAAAAGAACTTATGCTCTTGTGGTGGACAAGATTTGTCATAACATCTGACAAAAGACAAGTGACTACAAGCTGCATCACATATAAGAGGGGGGTCTTTCAAGGAGACTCTCTAAGTCCGATACTTTTCTGCATCTCCCTCTTGTCTCTATCTATTGTGCTCCGAGGCAAAAGCTCTGGATACCTACGTGGCCCGCCGAAGAGAAGAGATTATAAGGTCAACCACCTTTTATACATGGACGACCTTAAACTCATTGCTTCCTCAAAAAAGGACCTTAGCATCCTTGTAGAGGCGGGAAACCCAAAATGTGCATAACTTAAAAACGGCCCTTGGAAAAAGGTATCGCCAAATTCTCAGAAAAATTTGGGCTTCCGAATTATCTGGAAAGAATAAGATCCAGGCGACCAATATGCTGGCCGTTCCAATACTACTCTACACGTTTGGTGCAGCAAAATGGAACGTCGATGTGTTAAAGCAACTTGATCGAAGCACACGCAAGATGATGACAATACAACGAACTCTTCATCCTAGATCTTCCGTACCTCGAATATATCTTCCTCGCGATAAACGGGGTAGAGGCTTACTAAGCTTAGAGTGTCTTCATCGAAGAACGGTTCTGGCTACAGCCTGCTTAATTCTTAAAAGCACGAATTCCCTTATGCGACTCGTACATCAACATGAAGTCGCCAATGCTGCGGCGTTTCTATACCATGCAGCAGATAGGGCCGCACAGGAGCTTGACCTCCCATTTAATTCCAGCGACACTACACATGGCCTAGCATCACTAACACCTCTGGTGCTCAAAAGTCGTATACAGGAAGCAGAACATACGCTCCTACTAAGAGAACATGCTGACAAACCCCTTCATGGTAAGTTCTACGGCATCATACGTAGATAAGAGCTCTGGATGGGTCTGTCCAACATGTTTCTCAAGTCTGCTGGATTGAGATCGGAGACCGAGGGATTTCTTTTTGCCTGTCAAGACGGCGTTATAGACACCTTAGTTTACCGCGAGCGCATAATGAATGTACCTGTACGCGATACCAACTGCCGAGCGTGCAAGCAAGAGCCGTAGCCATGCATATCTTGAGCATCCACTGAGAACATGTCCAAGTATTTGTGGCTCTTGCTTGCACGCTAGGCAGTTCGTATCGCCTACAGGTACATTCATTATGCGCTCACGGTAAAGTAAGGTGCCTATAACGCCGTCTTGATAGGCAATAAGAAATCTCTCAGCCTCCGATCTCGATCCAGCAGACTTGAGAAACATGTTGGACAGACCCATCGAGAGCTCTTGTTTACGTATGATGCCGTAGAATTTACCATGATGAGGATTGTCAGCAGGTTCTCTTACTAGAAGCATATTTTCTGCATCCTGTACACGGCTTTTAAGCACCAAAGCTGTTATTGATGCTAGGCCATGTGTACTGACGCGGGAATCAAATGGGTGGCCAAGTGCCGATGCGACACTATCTGTGGCACGGTATAGAAACGCCGCAGCATTGACGACTTCATGTTGATGTATGAGTCGCATAAGAGAATCTGTGCTATTTATGTAGAACTGAGCAGGCTGTAGCCAGAACCGTTCTTTGATGAAGATGCTCTAAGCTTAGCAAGCGCCCTTTATCTGAGGGAGTTATATTCGAGGTACGAAAGATCTGGGATGATGACTTCGATGGATTATCATCATCTTGCGTATGCTTCGGTCAAGTTGCTTCAACTAACGACGTTCCATTTTACTGCCCCAAACGTGTACCAGTATGGGAACGGCGAGCATATTGGTCGCCTGGATCTTATTCTTTCCAGATAATTTGGAAACCCAAATTTTCTCGAGAATTTGGCGATACCTTTTTTCAAGGGCCTGATCGTCACGCGATGATGTAGCCTCGGAGCACAATAGATAGAGGCAAGAGGAAGATGCAGAAAAGTATACGACTCAGAGAGTCTCCTTGGAAGACCCCTCTCTTATATGTGATATAGCTTGTATTCACTTGTCTTTTGTCAGATATTATGACAAATATTGTCCGCCACAAGAGCATAAGCTCTTTCACGCATCTCACTTTTTTTGGTTGCATCTCCATACACTCAAGGAGCTAAATAAGTTGCTCGTGGTTCGTTTTATCGAACGCCTCACGGTAGTCAATCCAAGCCATGGACAGATTTCGTCGATACCTGATCGAGTCCTGGGTAATACACCTGTCTATTAACAGGTTCTCCCTGCAACCTGCCAGCCTCTCTCGCATCCACGTTGATCAACTATTGCACTCCATACCAGCTCGATAGGTGTAAATATCCTCTCTTTGAGTATGCCAGTGAATAGCTTGTAGCTGGTCTTCAAACAGTTCAGCGTGTGATTTGCTTTCCGTAAGTTTCGAGCAAGTGTCTTAACTTTTGGAGTGATTTTTTTATTTGATGTTATGTAGCTAAGCACGCACTGAATATTTGATTCATGCCGTCTCGCCGTTTCAATTTGAAACTGAAGCAGTGCAATACGCTCGCCGGTCTCACTCAGGCGTATTGAAGTATCGTTACTTCTCGTGACTCCTATCTTACTTATAATATGCAGTACTTACTTATATATATATTCGGTTTCGGTTTCGATTCCCTTGGAATAGAACCGAAGGGCTTATTGCAAAGCCACCGAACGCGTCCTCGGGTTGCGGATAGAGGGTCCCCGTACCAAGGGTTTCTGCTGAATATGGTTACAATAATTAATAAGCAGTCGCGGACAATTGTCCAGGGATGGTCCCGAAGGAATAACCCCTAAGCAAAAGTGTGAGAACCGTGCCGAAAGCTGCATGGCACCTGGGTGAGGTGTCTTTAACGGTGACTCTGGGATACCGGGCGACGTCTCAGAGTATCAGTCTTATCCTTGCACGCGGGGCTCTACAAGGATTGACAAACCCTTTCCCTAGCTGCTCGTGGGAACAACAATGAAACCATCAAACCACCAAAATGTTGTAGATGCGGTTCAACACGATCGAACGCGCAGAGCGGCTGACAATGGATCGGCAAACAATGCCGATCATCCTAGAGTTCGGGGTGCTGAAAATAATTTAGATGGAAACACGACGACGAACCGGCGAAACGCCCACATTCAGTGGACGGATCAACTTAAGAATGACGTGCTAGACTGCTACGATGCCAGTATTATCCCTGCTCGCGGAGGCTTCATGGCGCGCATGCATACTCTGTGGTGCCAGAAACACCCAGAGCTTCAATACGTTTCGCATCAGTCTTTGCGAAATCAAGCCGACTACCTCCGGAAAAATGGATATGTACGCGGAACGCTTCCTCAACCGCTGCTTGAACAAGCTGCAGACGAAGATGAAACGACATTAAGACCAACCGCAGAAAGCAGGCACCTTCTGGAAGATGATCACAATTTCAGTATAAGGTGGAACATCAACATGCAAGTTCCTCTTAAGCCCCAAGATCTGGCTGAAATGGATGCCTCCCTTCGTGGAGATATCTCGCAAGAGTCCGACCTCTGGACCATCAATTGCTCAGTTTATGGTGCTGCGAGAGCTTTGGCTGATTCAAATCGAAGGCTGAAACCGACGATGGATCAGAAGACCAGAAGACGCTTGCATCAACTGAACAAGAAAATTGGATGGGCAAGACAGAATGCGTCCCGTGTTCAATGTGTGATTGACTACATAACATCTGGTAGACCGTTCACGGAAAGGGATCGAAAGTTCGCCCAAGAACTAAGGACCTTGAATCACACACTGAACAAGTCAAAGCTGCTGACAATCAAGCAGCATATTGTTGACAAAATAAGGCTGTTATCTGACGCCAGGAGGAGGATACAGAAGAGGGAGAGATGGAACAAGGAGAATCAACAGTTTCTTGCTGACCCATCACGCCTCTTCAGTGATCCCCCTGTTTTTGTAAAAAATCCACCCAAGCCCAAGGAGGTAGAGACTTTTTGGAGAGAGATGTATAAGATCCCAAAAACACTAGAGTTGAAAGAAGATACTGACAATATCATCCGCTTCAAGGAGTTTTGCGACAGCCTCATAAAATCTGAGGAGTGCCCATCAGTCACTGCCGGAGAGGTGAAAAAAGCACTTAGAGGCACGAAGAACTTTTCCGGTGCTGGACCAGATTGTATTAAGATCTTTTGATGGAAGAAGTTTACTTTTATACACCAACATTTGGCCCGCATATTCACCTCATATATAAAGTAAGAGACGCCCATTCCGCAATGGCTGGTGCTAGGACGCACTATACTCCTACCGAAAAAAGGCAACTTGTCCAGACCAGAGAATTACAGGCCAATAACTTGTTTAAACACACTGTACAAGATCTTTACAGCTGTCCTAAGCAACAGGATCGTTCGACGAATTGAGCCTGTATGGCGAGAGATGTACGAACAACGAGGCTCGAAAAAAGGTGTAGCAGGCTGTCGAGAGAACCTGCTAATTGACAGGTGTGTCTGTAAAGACGCTGCCGCCCATCAGCGCGTCCTGTCAATGGCCTGGATTGACTACCGGAAAGCTTTCGATTCAACCTCTCATAGACTTATCATCTGTCTGTTGGAAAGCTTGAAGGTACATCCACACATAGTGAGATGCATAGAGAGACTGATGCCTCTTTGGAAAACTAGATTTACCATCTCATCTAGGAATCATCGTCTGACGACGAACAAGGTCACCTTCCAGAGGGGCGTCTTTCAAGGGGATAGTATGAGCCCTTTGCTTTTTTGCATCACACTTCTGCCTCTATCTCTCGCACTACGAAATTCTCCTGGATACCTCTGTGGCGACACTAATCAGCGTGAACATGAGGTAACTCATGTATTTTATATAGATGACCTGAAGATCTATGCCGCTGGTAAAAGCAAACTCCAAACTGCTATAAATATCGTCAAGAACTACACAGGAGAGATTGGGATGGACTTTGGTTTGGACAAGTGTGCCAAGATTCATTTGAAGAAAGGAAAGATTACTGGCGTTCCGAAGGACCCTGAGCTTGTAGATATAAGTGTTATTAGACATCTTGACACTGGAGAGACCTATACATACCTGGGCGTGCCTCAAAGCCGCATTCAGGACGTAACATCAGTGAAGGAGTCTCACCGAAGCAGATACAAGCATCTTCTTAGACAGATTTGGTCTTCCAATCTGTCGGCGTTGAACAAGGTATCTGCGACTAACATGCTTGCCGTCCCGGTTCTACTCTACTCGTTTGGGGTGGTTCAATGGACGAATAACGAGCTTAAGGCCCTTGATGTCACCACGCGTAAGATCATGCATATACATAAAAGCTTGCATATCAATTCGTCAGTTCCACGATTATACATTTCACGCCGTCAAGGCGGACGCGGACTTCTGAATCTCCAGTGTCTTCATAACCGAATTGTTTTAAGTACAGCTTACATCGTTGCGAATGGCAGAGATCCTCTCCTAAAGATGGTCAGAAACCACGAGATGATTGGCGAAGGGGCGTTCCTTTACAAAGCCGCGGAGCAAGCTGCCGAGACCCTTGGCCTGAATTTTAACATCAGAGGTGAGGAAAGTGCATTACTCCATCTAGATGCTTCACGTCTAAAAGTCGAAGTAAAGAAAGCAGAAGTTAGAAAATTTCACCAAGAGCTACTCGACAAGCATATGCACGGAAACTTTCACAGAAATGTAGAAAAACAGTCCTTGTCAAAGGAGCAAACTTTTGCTTTCCTCAAATCATCAGGGCTCAATTCAGGTACAGAGGGCTTTATTTTCGCATGCCAGGACGGTGTAATCTCCACCTTAGCATACCGCGCCCGCATTTTATGTCAAGAAGTTCCCAGTGATAGGTGCAGAGCGTGTCATGCACAACTGAGTACCTAGAACACATACTATCGGGGTGTCCGAACCACGCAGGAACAAAGTATATCTATAGACATAATGCGGCCCTAAGAGTACTTTATTGCCACCTTTGTCGCTCTTACGGTGTTGGTCGCGACCCCGCCCTGCCGAACGCTCCAAGGGATATAGAGTCAATTTTCCGAAACGAGAAGTGCCAGATTTTCTGGAACTACGATTTTCGGGCTCTCTTCGTGTCCTCAAGACACACGAGGGTTTCGCCGGCCTGCCGTTGTGATTTCATCGTGCTCAGTGTCCGACCATCTCCCGATTGTGAGGTGTGGCCATATATGTGATTCACCGCGGTTCTACTGAGAGCTGGTGTCATTTTTATATGGCAGTTTCTCTCAGTGGGACCCTGTGGTGGTTGTTTAACCCTTTTTTTTAAATATAATACGCTTTATATTCATGAATCATTTACTCTCTTCATCTATCAGTATAGCTCACTCTTTGTCTTAATGTTGTAGGAGGTTTTAGACTATAATTGACACGTCTAGAAACGTCTAGGCGCGTTTGGAATATAACGTTTTTCAACGTAAAAAATGTAAGGCACCATTAAAACCATAAATAACCTTGAAGCTCTATACGTAAATATCGAATATACGCTTTATTTTCGCAAATCATTTACTCTCTTCATCTACTAATATATCTCCGTCTTTCTCGAAAGTTCTAGAAGATTTTACATTATACAAAAAATGTTTTTTGACCTATGATTTATTTGCATATTAAAGAAAAAGGTTTTCCAATTAAATTAGTCATAATTATTTAGACAGTAGGCAATAAATAATCCCAGATTTCTATGAAATATATTACGCTGAAGCTTTAGTGCCTGAGTGAAAATTTTGAAATATTGTATCATATTTGTTTATGAAAATTTTTTGATATTGTGACTCTTGAAGCCGCAAATAGTTTAGAACTCTTAAAACTTATCATATTGAAAAAAACAGTTGACTAATTTCGGTGGTAAATATTTGTGTTCAGCTTATTTTCTTCAATTTGATTTCAAGTCTTTAACGTGTAATACGCAAACTGTCCTTCCTAAATAATGGGCTGAAAAACGAGCATACACGAAAAAAGTGCTGGAAATTTTCATTGACCGAGTCTGTGACTTTAGGATGAGTCTGAAACCATTTGAAAATTTGAAAATATCGTATTGAAAAATCATGCAAATAGTGCTTGAAGAAATATGACGACTTCTTAGATTGCGTCAAGCAGAGCCAGTGAAGCACTCCTAGACTCCACCAACAAAATATAACAGACAAATTTGCAAGTCGTTCAACTCTCCAATATTAAATTCTCGAAGCCAGTCAAGGAAGGGTTTATAGACTGTCAAGTTAGTGGTATGTTAGCTAGCCATCTATGCTAAGAAAAAATAAAAAATTCTTTTTCAAATTTATAATATTATTTTTAACTTATAGATTTATTTAAACATAATTTAGCACACACAATTACTACTTATATTAATCGCACGCTTTTTACGCTTCAAAAAATCGGACGCACGCTGCGGGGATTAGAACTACCTATATTCTACACACGAGACTCACGCAACTCATTCCTAACCGCTCAAGCCCATCGGCTAATCATTCGGGCTGAAAACACAGTCAAAAATCTTGGCGTTGTGCTACAGCTGAAAACTGCGTGGCCGCCTAAAAATAACTTTAGTGAGGGGTGCGAATTAGACAGTTCGCTACAAGACTGACTTTGCCTAATAAATTAAACACATTGTTTAAGCAATTTTTGTTTAAATAATTGAAAAATATATTTTTTCACGGAAAATTATTTTTTGACCAGGGGATGATTATACGAACAAAAACGTTTTTTCTCCATTTAAACTAAAATTGTTTAAATAATTTTTTAAATTTGTGAGATATAACATAAAAACTAATGGCTCCGTTCGAATCCATGGAAACAAATATAAAATCCATGTGATAGATTTTTTTCTGACAATTTCATATGTAGTATAAATAAATAATTACATAGTACTACGGCACATGATAAAATTTCTGTTTGAAAATTGAATTGAGTTATTTTTCATTTTCAAATTAAAGAATTTGATTCTTGCTTGAAGAAATTAATAACAAGTCAACAAAAAATCAAACGTTGTGTCCTTTGTGCTCTTTTTGTGAGACGCGCTGTTTATGAGTTGCAGCGTTATGAACAATTTATTTTAATAAAACTGATGTATTTATCAAATTATACCAATAAATTATTGATAAAGGAAATTTTTAACTTGAGCCAAAACTCACTTGCATTGCCACTGCCAAAAGATGAAAGAAATATTGAGATAGTTTCGAAAATACTTTGTACAGATTGTTATTAAAAAATGGTTATTTCAAATGAAATTTTTGATGAGAAATAGCAATTTTAACAACAATCCACGAATAGTATTTTTGATTCTATATCAGAATAATTAATTTTGTTAAATAAATGAGGAAATTTTTCAAACAATTGTTGTGTATCTTTTAAAAAAAATAACCCAGGTATTCGATTCGTCATATCTCGGCGACCTCTCAGTGTTTCAAGAAGTACTAGTGGTGAATCGGTTAACTTCTAAACAACTTTTTATTATTTATCAAAATTATGAATGTGAAGATGGCTTTCATGTAAATGTTTTTATAATGAAAAACAAACACACTCTATTCTATTATGAGACACATTCTTCTATTTTATTTTGATATTTTTATAAATATTTTATATACAGAAATACGAACTTGAAAATAAAATCTGCTTACATCCAGTTTTTTGCAATGTAATAATGGCCATCTTCTAATTTATTTTGAGTAGAAATAAGTGTATTATAAGACGTAGGAATAGGAAATCTTAATGCACTAAAAATTTTGAAGCCTGTAAATGTTCATTTTAAAAACAATCTTGCAATTTCGTTAAAGGAATTTGATATCTAGCAGAATAAGGTAGCAAGTGAATAACATTTTTCACCCCATCTAAATCTTGGAGATTTAAATCCTTTATGCGACCTTTTGTAAAAGTAAACGATCGATTTTAAATTCGAAGAAAGGCATAGCTTTTCTATCATAATTAATTATTTGAAATCATTCTTAATATCTTTATCAATTTTGCAATGACTTTTTGTTGTGAACAATTTATTTGCACATTTATTCATTTTTAATAAGAAAGCCAATGGTAACCAATCTGGTTGCCGACTTGACGCATGCGCAGTGTAAAAAGATCCGAGATTTGGGAGCACTGAATCTTCATCCAGTGTCTACTACACTCAAACCAATGTGAATCTGTCACTGAGCGCCACGACTGAGCGCTCTTCTGCAAATTCTCGCTGATATTCATGGAGTGTTTCCCTGACTCGTATTCGAGTTCTTTGTTTCTGAATCACGCACTTATTCAATTCAAGTCTTTGAAAATATGAGTGTTTTTTATAGTAATTTCATGACTGTATAAATTTTCTTTGTAAACTGTCTGATAAGAATTCCAAGACTGTTGTTCCTTGACTGTGCTTAAAAACTTCCATGATTTTTCTTTATTTTTCCATTAAAATTTATGACCACTTCATAGAAAGTACACGAGACTTCATAAAAATGATGGCCCGTCCAGAAGTCCAGCACTAATCTAGGAAATATTCCAAGAGTTATTTTTTCCGTGTATACCAGTGAATAAGAAATGCATGTGATCTCATCTCAAATGTTATTGTATGACATAAGGAGAGATAAGCGCCGGGCAGTGCACCCTTAATATATACATACTAAAGTTACAGAACGTCTGTGAAAAAGCTTTAAACAAAATGCACGCTGTCTTATCTCTCTCTCTCTCTCCAGTCTCGAAATTGTTTGTAGTATCGTATTACATGTGACACGTGGAGAGGTTAACGGACCCAGCATAATTGCAAAGTGTAACAGGAATGTCAAAGGATCTTCTATCCTCCCCACTCTTCGAGTCCCAGGAGCAAGGGCCCGTTGCCACTGCATCCCTTGTGCGGGGCAGTTAGTCCGTTTGGTACCCCTGACCGACAAAGATCTCTTACAATAAAGAAGTCCTGCGATATAGTTCAGGCACAATAAAAAGTATTTAAAGTGATTCTTCTGACCCGTTACAAAATTGGCGATCCTGCCAGGATAGGAGTACACGATCTTGTCTCTACGAAGCAATTTAGAGATCAAACGACCCTATCTTTGGAAGACAATCTGGAAAGCGGAAATCACTACGGTGGTTAAAATCTAGGAACTCCGGACTGTTACTACGGTGCAGCCCGACAACCAGGAAGCAGAATTTGCAGTAGTGGCAACGAAATCTCTACGGAGGTTAATATCGAGGGATAAATCCAGGACTCCGGACTGTTACTACGGTGCAGCCCGACAACCAGGAAACAGAGTTTCAACAAAGAAAAAGTAAGCGAGTTTTTAGAAAATAAGATAGAAATTTTTTGCTTAGGCGTCGGTATACTATTGGCATAGCACGACCCCGTAAGCGCAGAATTGATTTCTGAAAAATAAATTATTTAGAAAATAAGCTAGAAAATTTGTGCTCAGACGTTGCTATACTTTTGTAATGAGATGTAATGAAATCACGCAAGTGCAGTGCTTAAAATCAATATAAAATATCATATTGTTACGCGTTCGCGACACTTACACCCGACACTCGCAATCAGGTTTAAAACTGGCTTTCCACGCCTATAGGGAAAATTTAAGTACACACTATCCCACACATATAGACACTTCCACAGATTCTGATAGCTCTATCTCTGAGCCCTGTACGACCGCGACTCACGACTTTGAACGAAGAAAACCTGAAGCGAGCGGGCGAAATTAGAAGTCTCGCGCAGTTTAGCAATGCCTTGGTCACGGAGGATGAATCGAACGACCAGCCACAGCATTTCAAGTCGTCTGAAAAGGAAGCATTGTCGCCACAGCACTCCGAGTCGTCCGAAAAGGAATCGTCGCCAGACGAGGAAATGCACGATCGCGACCAAACAGCAGGTGGTCCAGAGAGACTCATCTCGCCCGGCGTTCCCGCAAATTCCTTCGCACAGTGTAGTGATCAGTTTCAAAGTGTTCGGCCTATACATCCCGTCCCCCCGGAGAGACCCATCTCGCCCGGCGTTTCCCCAAATTCTTTCACACAGTGCAGTGACAAGTTTCAAAGTGTTCGGCCCATACATTCCGTCCCTCAGTGGTCTAACACTTACCCAGAGCCGTGCGTTCGACTTCAGCCCCCAAATCCCGTCATTCAGTGTACTAGCCAACAGCCGGCATCCCCACGTGAATCTGTGAGATCTAGCAGAATAGGTGAACAGCCCCAAAGTTTCTCCGCGCAGGTATGTATGTATATTTGAACTCTCCCTTTTACGGGTTTGAGGGCCTCCGCTCCCTGTACATATCTTTACATTTCATCCTTAGTCTACCTTAATCGCTACTTATTTTCTAATGCAACGCCTTACATACTAACAATCATATTATTACTACACTTAGACTAGAGACAATGAGCGATCTTCCCGGGCTTCCGTTTTCTCTTACCATCAAATGCATTTTCACCGATTTAAAACTTTAAATTTTCACAAGTTACTTTCCTTTACACAGGATTCCCCGTTTGGCTCTGCCCTGATCTCTTGCTTTCTCTCATTTCTTCCAGTTTTTTCATCCACATCACTCCCTGTCCATTACCATCCAAAATCCATCTGACACATTCATCCACACTCAACTGTCCATCTTCCTCTCCTGTACACCTCTCTAACACATGTGCCCATGACTCCACTTCGTACCCATATACTCTGCACAGATTGTCCTCTTCATCCAACCAATATCTACAAGCTCTCACTCCTTCACCCATTCTAAACCGTACCACCCTATTCCATTTGTCTTCCTTTTTCATCTTTTGCAAATATTCTGGTTCCGTCACCCCTTCGACCATCATATACCATCTATTGTACTTCGAATCCATAATCTTTCTCCATCTCTCTTCTCCTTGTCTTACTAATAGCTCTAATTCAATGTTCTGCCAATCCAGAACCCCTTCCTGTATATCACAAACACTGCTCATTTTTTTCCTTTCTTCCTCCCATTTTGAATTTCCCCAATTGCCTCTCGTCTCCTTGTTCCGAACTTCGTCCAAGCATACTTGTGCCATTCTACTCCCCTCTCCCCTTTTCAGCTTCTCCTCAAACCTCCAGGCTCTCTTAATTTGTCTAGTTACCATTTTTTCCCTTCCTAGTTCTTCCCTTATCATGAATCCTGGGCAACTCCAACTAACTCCCATTACCCATCTCAGAAATCTCTCATGCATGCTTTCCACTTTCCTATGTTCCTTCCATCCCCAAACCTCCACTCCATAACACAACACCGCCCAAACCAACGCATCAAACAACCAAACCCTCATTCTCCAATCGTCCTTGAACCTTCTCTTTCCTACACCCCATACTTGGCCCATTACCTTACTCGCACTTTCGATTCTTTTCCTCACCTGCAAATCGTTTCCCCCTCCTGACTCAAAACAAAAACCTAGGTAACAGAACTCCTCCACACTTTCCACTCTTTGTCCGTTCATCTTCCAAACGTAACCTATTTTGGTCTTTCTATTTCTGAAGCACATCACCTTGGTCTTCCCTACGTTCACCGTCAGTTCTTTTGTTCCCACGTACTCTTCGAAAATTCTTATCATTAGGTTCATCCCCTTCTCATCGTCTGCTATTAGAACTACGTCGTCCGCGTATGCTAGGGAGTATAGTTTGCTATTACCCAGGATCGTCCCCCCTTTCCCTTTCTCCTTTAGCTTCTCCTCTAGGTCTGCCAGCAGCAAATTAAAAAGAAGTGGACTCAACGGGCACCCTTGCCTTAGACCTCTTCCTGTCCAGAAAACCTCCCCTTTTTCCCCGCGTATCTTCACCCTAATCCTGGTTTCAGTAAAAATTTCCTTTATCCTCTCCACCAACCCTTCTTCTATTCCCCTCTCTTTCATTGCCTGCCATAACACTTTTCTATTTACTGAGTCAAAGGCTGCTTTGAAATCTACAAACAAAGCGATTAATTTCCCTCTTTTTCTCCCTAAGTTTTTGTTAACCAAGTAGTTGAGTACATAAATATTGTCTATTGTCCCCATCCCTTTTCTAAATCCCGTCTGGTTGTGTGGGATACTTTGCTTCTCTTCTATCTGATTCTCTAACCTTTTTCTTAGAATTTCTGTGTATATTTTATAGCCCACTTGCATGAGAGTGATCCCTCTGTACTCTTCTACCTTCTTACCCTCTCCTTTCTTAACAGGCGGTACTACCAGCCCTGTCATCCACTCCTCCGGCCACCCTTCTCCTTTCCAGACCTTGTTGCATATCCTCCACATCACTTCCCTTATCCCTTCTCCTCCATACTTTATCGCTTCGTTCTCCATACCATCCTCTCCTGTGGCCTTGTTTCTTTTCAGTCTATCTATCGCCTCATTCACTTCTTCTCTTGTTATTTCGTTCGCTTCCTCCACTTCTCCCTGGACTGTCTTTCTATTTTCTCCTTTGATCCTTTTTTGTTCTCCCCCTAGCAGACCCTTAAAATACTCCGTCCATTCATCCATTTCTATTTCTTCATTCACGCCCTTCCTTCCTCCTCTTTCCCTGTTTATCACATCCCAGACCCTACCTTCTTTGATTGCTTTTTCTACTTCGTCCTTGTATTTCTCCTTTCCCCTTTGCTTTTTCCCTTCCAGCATCTTCTCATGTTCTCTTTTTCTCCTGTTGTACTCCACCTTCTCTATTTCTCCTTTCCTTCATTTTCTTACAGACTCTTTCATTCTCGACTTACTCTCCCTGCATTCCTCGTCCCACCAGCCTCTCTTTCCCTCTTCTCTTCCTTCTTTCGTACCTATCTCATCCCTTACCTTCTTAATCGACCCTTTCAACCTTTCAATCAACAAGTCTACTTCCTCCTCCTTTTCATGTCCAACGTTCTCCTTTTCCATTTTTTGTTCAAACACTTTTAATTTATCTACCCCCCAGTTCCCCATTTTCGTGTTCCTTTCACCCCCTCTTTCCTTTCTCCCACTGCCACGCTTGTAGACGCCACCTTTCAGTGTCGCTATTACTGGGAAGTGCTCGGACCCTATCTCATTCCCTACATTCATACTGCATATCATATTCCTCATTCTTTCTTCCGCCAGGATGTAGTCTATAACTGTTTCTACCTTACCTATAAATGTGATCTCTCCCTTCTCATCTCCTTTCATATTGCCATTACATATGAACCATCCTGTTTCTCCTATTACTTTTAGTAATCTCCTCCCCTCCCTGTCTATCTCCCTATGTTTGGAGCTCCTTATATAGGCCTCCTCTTCTTCATCCCAAGTCTCCCCCCCCCTTGTTCGCCAGTCCAAGCATTCAAGTCACCTCCTATCAGAACCAACTCTTCCTTCTTTTCCTCCATCCACCTCCTCATCACTCTCCAACCTTCCTCTTCCCCTCTTCTTCTATATACACAAACCACCGCTATTTTGACTTTTCCAATGATAATCCTTCTTACCATTGTTCCATCCTTTTCCTCCCTATCCTCCTCTTTTCTCCCTTTTGCTACCAGTTCTTTTCTCACCCCTGAGACCATGCCGCCCATCCCTCTACCTTTAACGTGTTCCTTTCTTGCTTCTTGCATTGTCCACACATACCCTTTAGGTAACATCCTTTTCATCCCCTTCCAATTCTTCTCATCTGCCCAGGTTTCACTCATCATAATCACATCCCATTTTTCTAACTCCCGCCAAAAACCTTCATTCTTGTTCTTCAAGCCTGACGCATTCCAGAAAGCTATTTTTACGTTTTTCCCATCCCTTCCCTCTCCTATCCTCCTTACTTTTCTTCCGCCTTGCTTTTTGGAAACCCCTCGGCTTGATAGCTGACCTCTTTTGTATCTTCCTTTTTCCTACCTTTCTCAACTCTTTTTCCCTTCTTCCTTATTTCTTCTGATTCCTCGTCCCAGAACCATTCCTCCCCATTTATCCATAATCTGTCTCTCCCTATCCATACCATGTGCCCCTTTTTCCTCTCTATCCATGCCCTCTGGTCTATTTGCCATCTCCTTTTCCTCTCCCTCCAAGTCAAATCCTCTTCAATTCTCTCCCTTCTTCCTTTTAATAACTTTTTGTTCTCCATAATTTTCTTTTTCTCCTCCTCACTCCCTACCTTCACTACAAACATTCCTTCTTTTCCTTCCTTCGTCATTCCTACTCTCTTAACTCCTTCTACCTTTACCCGAATTCCAATATCTCTCAGTAGATTTTCGATTTCAATTTCCCCTGTTTCACTCTCTATTTTCAATCCCTTGACTACTATGTTATTTTTCCTCTTCGCCCTTCCTTCCCCTTCCAACCTTCTTTTAATCTCACTCAGTCTCTTCTTCAATCTTTCATTCTCATTTTGCCCGTTATCTCTCCCTTCTACTCTTCCCGCACTCTCTGTTTCCTTCCCCATATGCTCATTCCTAACTTCCAATTTGCTTACCCGTTCTTCCAGTTGTTTTATCTCCCTATTTGTCTGTTCGTCAATCTCTCTCTGTCTATTCTCTATGGCCTCTAATTTACCCCATACCTTGTCTTTCTCCTCTTTCCAGAGTTTATGCCACTCTTCCCACTTTTCTCTTACTTTTCTCACTTCCCCCCTAACTTCTTTCCCCTGTCTATTCATATCTTCCAGACTCTTCCTTGTTTCCTCTCTAAATCCTTTTATGAGGGCTTCCAGCTTCTCAAAAATCCCCCCATCCCGCCTATCTCTGTCTGGTGTTTTTCGTTTGATCTTAACTTTTTTGTTATCCTTATCCATTTCAGAATCATCTTCCCCTTCCTCTCTTTTTCTCTTATCTTCCCCTTCACTGCTAGTCGCGCTCACCTTTTTTTGCCATTCGTCCAGACTCCTATTAGAGCCTGCGCTACCTAGCCTGTTGAGGCGCTGTAAATTCGACGGTCTCCCTCGTTTCTGGCTCCTGCCTGATCCCCTTCTCTCTGTCGAGCCGCCCCTGGTCGGTGTCTCGAACGCCTCCTCCTCGCTACTGACAATTTCTTCCTTCTCCCTACCACCCGTGCTCACAACCTCGTCCGCTCTTGCTTCTTCATCTCCCTGCCCTCTGGCGTCCGTTTGCGGGCTTCTTACCGTCGGCATCCCAGTATCCAACCTTACCCACTGTTCCACGACGCTACCCTCTCTTCACCTGCCTACCTCTTGCCCCCCTTGCCCGACAACCACCCTCTACACCTAACCTCAAAACAAAATTTACACGTTTCAACTTTCCTTTCTCACAACTTACTTCCACCCCTTACACACTTGCCTTCACTCACCCTTCTTCCTTTACACCTGCTCTCCGCACTCACTGCCCTTTCTGCACCGACACACGCTGATTCCCTTCACCAAAGCCAAAAAACGCAACACCTGACACAAACGAGCACTCTCACGATCGGTACCGAAAACGGAAGCCTTCTCCGCGCAGGTCATTGACCAGCAATGTGTTCAGGTCCCAAATTCCTTCTCACAGCATGCTAACCTGCTGCCAGCACCCGCTCATCGCACTTTCCCGAGAAACAACCCATTGCTACCAGCGTTGCACCGAATGGAAAACGTTAAACCGCTTTCCCAGGCCAAAGAAATCATCCGCACGGTCGAGGTTTTAAACGGCCAAGATGATGTTGGCATACACGATTTCATTAAGACCGTGAAACGCGCGAGGCTAAAATGTTCCCAACCTAGTTTACTACTGGACTACATTTTAACGGAGAAAATAATTGGAAGTGCTAAGAGGGCAATCCGGCACTACCCTATAAGTAGCTACGATGATCTGTACAGCGCTTTAAAAACAAATTTAGCCACTACAACCACTCTGGAAACGTGTCGTAGTAAACTCGAAACTATCAGGCAAAATCATGATTCGGTACAGTTTTTTAATCAAGGATTTAGAAGTGCGTATAATGAATTGATTTATACAATTCAATCGGAATATTCGTCCGGAATAGAGCGGAAATTAGCTCTTCAAATGGAGGAAAAATCTGCCACGAAGAGATACGTTATGAACTTACGCGATGACATTAGCCATCAAGTGCGACCCTTAAAACGCAAAAGTTTGAACCAAGCTTTACAGGAAGCTCTGGAAGCAGAAGTGTGGTGCAGAGAACGTACGCGTACGAAAGTTTCAATAACACCTCGACCAGTACAACCAAATGTTCTTAGACTACCTATGAGGAACGTAACGGTACCTGCGGCCCGAAATCAACAGCCACAAATGCGAAATCAACCCTCCGATAGTCCGAACCACGGACTACCTTTACAACAAAGGATGCAAATGACTTGTAACTTCTGTAAGAAACCGGGCCATTTGGAGAAACAATGCTATGCGAAATCAAAGCAACAGGGTTTTCGCAATGGAACATCTCAGAGAAGACCGCCAGAAATCAGGAATATACAGGAGATGGAAGATCTACAAGACCCATTAGAATGTTACGAAGTAACACCACAGGAACAGGACGAAATCGAACGCTACGAAGAATCTGCAGAGTTTCTGCAATCAGCGGACGATTGCAATCCATACATGGAAAGCATTCTGATGGACGCACCTATAGATTACTAGTAGATTCAGGAGCCTCTATTAATCTCATTAAACACTCTGAAGTACCCATAGAAAGAACACCATTTGAGATGAGGAAACGTTTTGCCATGGGGAGAGATATTAATTATTCTTATCAAGCAGTAAGAATACCATACTTAGGGAAGTCGCATTTATTTCACATAATTGATAATGATTTTCCCTTGCTAGAAGAAGGTATCGTCGGCCGACAATTCTTTAATGCATTCGATAAATATCAAATAACTAAAGATTTCCTTTACCTTGATAACAAAAAATTACCCCTTTATGAGGACGGAACATTTGTTTCGGGAAACACAGCACAGATAACTCGGATCAAAGTTGTAGAAAAGGATCAAGATGTCTATATAGAAAATCACGACTCAATCCCCGACGGCGTGTACAAAATAGAGAACCAAGAATTAGTTGTACCCTTATATAATTATGGAGAAAGCCCCTTAAAAATACCAAGCAGTTTGGAGTATGATAAAATCGATCAAATTAAAGAAACAAGTAGAGTCAGTGTCACTAGTTCGGAAGGAAATCAGGCAAAACGAATACAAGATCTATTAAACAAAACGAGATTGGACCACATAGAAGAAAAAGAACGTCCTTATTTATGGAAAATGGTAGCAGGATACAGTGACATTTTTAACCTTGAAGGAGACCCTTTTCCGTGTACCGATTTAGTAGAACATGAAACAATTTTGAAAACCGGCAAGATAGTACATGTTAAATCTTATCGTCCTCCCCAATGTCACAAAGAAGAAATAAAAACACAAATGCATGACTTGAAAGAAAAAGGCGTCATACGAGATTCAAATTCACCCTTTAATTCGCCGATTTGGGTGGTGCCAAAAAAGGAAGACGCGTCTGGCAAGAAGAAATGGCGCATAGTAATCGATTTTCGGAAGATAAATGAGGACACGGAACAAGATGCATATCCGTTACCCATCATCGAGGACATTTTAGATCAATTAGGAGATGCAAAATTCTTTTCTGCCTTTGGCCTCAGCTCTGGGTTTCACCAAATCCCAATGAGTGAAACATCAAAGAAATACACGGCTTTCTCGACATCTGAAGGTCATTTTGAATTCAACAGAATGCCCTTTGGACTCAAAAATGCTCCCCCTACTTTCCAAAGGATGATGGACAATGCCCTGAGAGGATTGGTAGGAAAAAAATGTTTTGTTTACCTTGACGACATTGTCGTATTCGGCTCAACTTTGAAGGAACACAATGAGAACCTAGTAAGTCTATTTGACAGACTCAGAGAAACAGGATTAAAACTTCAACCTGACAAGTGCGAGTATTTACGCCCAGAACTCGAATATTCAGGACATTTGTTAACTGAGGACGGCGTGAAACCTAACCCCGCAAAAATACGGGCAGTACGAGATTTTAAACCACCACAGAATGTCACCCAAGTTCAGAGCTTTTTAGGACTCGCAGGGTACTATAGAAAATTTATAAAAAATTTCTCTCAAATTTGTAAGCCTCTTACAAATCTAACACAAAAGGAGACACCTTTTGACTGGTCAACGAATTGTCAAGAATCCTTTCACAAAATAAAAGAACTATTATGCTCAGCACCGGTTTTGAGATTTCCAAACTACAAGGAGAAATTCACTTTAACGACAGACGCTTCTAATCACGGACTAGGCGCAGTATTATCCCAAAACGGTCATCCCTGTTGTTACATATCAAGGACGTTAAACAAAGCCGAGATCAATTATAACACAACGGAAAAGGAATTGTTAGCGATAGTTTGGGCATGCAAAAGGTTAATACAGTACCTTCTTGGGAGAGAGTTTACAATCCAAACGGACCATCAGGCGTTAATATGGCTACACAACGTGAAAGATCCCTCTTCACGACTGTTACGGTGGAGATTACGTTTGGAAGAATATCTTTACACTGTCGAACACGTAAAAGGAAAGGAAAATAAAGCTGCAGATTGTCTATTTAGACTATTTCCAGTTCAACAAGAAGAAGGTTCTCTACAAAATACAGCAGAAGAAGTTGAGCTGGACGTGGAAAGAGAAGAGGAATTAACAGGACAAGAAACAGCCGGTACGTCCTGAGAGTTTCCTCGGCATCGCATGGATGCAGATCAACTTATCTCAGATGAGGAAGGATTAACGGATGGGAGAGAAAATTTGTTAAGAGAATATAAAAAATACATCACAAACAGAATGCCTAGCAGAGAAAATGTTAAACCTAACGCCGGAGGTAATCTCTGGCGCACTATATCCAAAGAAAGGAAAGGAATCCAGGATACATCTCAATATAAACTACCTCAATTTAACGAGGCTAAATGGCTGGAGGTATTGGATAGAATAAACCGAGAGGCCATGGCCTCTAAACTAACAATTACACGTTACCACTTCATAGATCCAACAATTACCCCTTTAGAAAAGGTGAAGATCCGGGACTATCTCAACTTCTTGAGCCAAAAGCATGAAGACCAGCAATTTCACACCTGCTACACACCACGAGCAGAGCTCACTCAAGAAGAAAAATGGGAAATTATAAAGGAATCACATGGATCTATTACGGCACAATATTTTGGGGAGAACAAAACCATTGAAAGAGCTAGAACTCTTGGAGAATGGAAAAATATGGAACAAGAAATCATCCACTACATCAAACGATGTCCCGTTTGTCAACTACAAAAAACGGTTAGAATTAAAAGACAATGCCCAGCAATTATTCCAGACACGCCTGTCAATCCCAACGATAAAATAGCCATGGACATTTTCGGAGCTTTACCCTTGACACTTTCAGGAAACGAATATATTCTCAGCATTCAAGATATGCTCACAAAGTACTTAATCTTGATACCTCTTAAGAATGCGGCATCTGAAAGCATTATAGAAGGGTTATTCGACCACTACTTATATCTATTCGGAGCACCAAAGAATATCTTAACAGATCAGGGACAAAACTTTGTATCTAAACTGGTACAGAATTTTGAAAATCTATTCAGGATTAAGCACATAAAAACCACAGTTTATCATCCACAAAGCAATGGAGCACTCGAAAGAGCCCACTCGACTATTAAAAATTTACTGAAAACCAGCATCGAAGATCATAGCACTGAATGGGATCAAAATTTAAAAATAATTTGTATGGCATACAATACTATGAAACATGAAGGCACCGGATACTCGCCCTTTCAACTGACCTTTAAGAGAGATGCAAATTTGCCCTCGATGTTAAGCACCACGCCAAATGTCAGGTACGAGGAATTACTTAATCTATGGAAAAGAAAGCATGAACACTATCTCCAAAAGGCAAAAGAAAAAATAGAGATACAAAAAATCAAATACAAAAAGTTACAGGATTCAAAAATTTCTATACCACAAGGTGTCTTCGAGCCTGGGGACCTGGTCAAGTTTATTAATAACCATCGAGAGAACAAACTTTCTCCCTCCTGGAAAGGCCCAGCAGTAATTACAGAGAGACAGGAGAACAATAATTACACAATCCTGTTTAACGACAAGCGAATTAGAATACATTCGAATCAACTGATGCCCTATTACCAATGATGTTTCGGATGATGGCCCTAATCTCATTATGGATATTGAAGATCATATCGGCTGAGGTCATCACAACTGACCTAACCGGGGTAACTATTTACTCGGAAGAATTAGGGCAGGCTCAACTGTATCATGACACCTGGAATATGATACTGGGAGTAGAGACCAACGAAATAGACGAGCGATATGAATCATTGCAACACATTTTCGCATCCGTGTCACATCAATGTGGTGAATGTTTAGAACAATTTGAGCTGAATTTAATAAAATCAAGAATACAGCGTTTGAACAATCAGAGAAATCTTTTAAACTAACTTCTGGGCAAAACGCGAGCTAAAAGAGGGTTTTTGAACTTCATAGGCGATGTATCGAAAACACTTTTTGGTACTCTAAGTGAAAACGATATGAAATATATCAACGAAGAGCTAGATAAACTGTTTAATGACAACAAAGTCATGTCACAAAGTATTTCTAATCAAACTAAGATTATAAAAGTATTGTTGAATTCAGCCTCTACCGATTTTAAGACACTTGAAATACACAGTCGAGAAAATAATAATCGCATCAATCATATAGTTAACGGAACAAACAGAAATACTAAAAATATAGCCATCTCAAACCAAATGAGGATTTGCATGATGATAGTTGATGAATTGGGTGAAGATATCAACTTACTGATAAATGCGATAAATGACGGAAAAAACGGAATAGTCCATCCTCAGCTCCTAACACCAGCAATCCTGATAATGGAGATGAAAGAATTCGAAGAAAAGTTCAACGTCAAATACACCATCCCTTTAAAACAGACAAACTTCCAGCATATCGTCGACGTCTCGACAGTCAACGTGGCTATCACAAAGAATAGATTTGTTTATTCCATCCACATTCCTATCCCAGAAACCGAAATCTATGAAATTAAACACTTAATTCCTATTCGCAAACAAATTGGTTCAGTTTTCCTTGCCATAATTCCTGACTACGAATACTTATTGATGGGACAGAGGCACACTACATACGTACCTACCGATAGAACAATATTAGAACTATGTAAAAATTATGGTCAGATGAAAATTTGTAAACGAACGCAACCCACATATTTAATGTCAGAAACTAATAGCTGCGAGAATAGCATATTACGAATGAATGTAAAGACAATCAAGGATGAGTGCAAATATTCCCGCTTTAAAATTATGAACATCGCTTTTATACCACTTATGAATGGATACATTTTAATACCCCACGAACCACTAGAGGTTGATGCATTGTGTGAATCAGGTCATGATAAAATTAAAATCCAGGGCCCTACGAAGATTGTGAGTAAGGACAAATGTATATTGAACGGTTTAAATATAATATTAAAATTAAGCTCTACCGACACAATAACAAGAGAAATAAGCTATAGGAAAAATATTTCATTACCGTATATCGACAAACAATTAGATTCTATAAAAGACAAGCTGATACCGTTGACACAAGAAATTAGGCCTCTGAATTTAAATAATTTAAAACAATCAGTCGACGACATCGAAAATGCAATAGATAAGGTCACTAGAGACAGAAGAACGCGAACCTGGACAGAACAGGCCACCAGTTGGCTGCAGTACTTAGGATATACAGCAATTGCTGCAATCATAGTTTTTATGTGTTACAAATGTGGAATCTTCGCCCGACTTCGTGAATGTATTCCTAAAAAGATTTGTATATTTTGCGTAAAAACCCAGCTCACCGCAACACCAACAGTGCATTACACTGTCGCTCCTACTGCACCTACTGCAGAGATAAAAGATGTAGATCGTAGAATTAAGACTACTAATGTTAAAATAAAATCTAGCAAAAAGGTTTAGAGACTAAACCTAATCTAAGAAGGGGATTGTAACAGGAATGTCAAAGGATCTTCTATCCTCCCCACTCTTTGAGTCCCAGGAGCAAGGGCCCGTTGCCACGGCATCCCTTGTGCGGGGCAGTTAGTCCGTTTGGTACCCCTGACCGACAAAGGTCTCTTACAATAAAGAAGTCCTGCGATATAGTTCAGGCACAATAAAAAGTATTTAAAGTGATTCTTCTGACCCGTTACAAAAGAATGATTATCAAACATTCTGGTTTGACTAACAAATCGACCTTTTGAGAACAGTAAAAAGAACTGATCTCTAGAGAACGAGAGCAGAGTGTAATGAAATGCATGCAGGCTCAGACGGTCAGTACATCAATTTATCTAACATCAAAACGTTTAAAGACGTCTAGATGTTATATCCTATTTCTATTCCTCGATAGATACTTGATACTAGAATAAAGCGTTAAGAATCCCGAGTATATGACCTACCATAAGAAATGCTTTATTCCCTAGATACTTTCTTACCTATATTATTCGATTGACTTCGAAAATGTTTTTCTTCCTCATCGAGGAGGCTTTGTAATGGTAACATTCTCAAAAAATTTTAAATTCATTTAATTAAACCTTCCTCAATTTGAAAATGTCTAATACAATGTTCTTAGCAATTGTCCGGATGTATGTGTGTGAGTGTGTGTGTGGATGTCACACGTTTTTGTGAACACGATAACTTGAAAACGATTGCAGATAAATTGATGAAATTTGCAGTGCTTATTTTCACCAATAATATATTGAAACTGACCAAAGGATTTCCAAAAATATTCACTGCATTTTTATAGCACTCAAGAATATTCATTTATATTATATTTAAAATCGATTTTTATATAGTGAACATTTTTTTCATTATCATAGTTTAAAGTTGATTCGAGAATAGAAAAGATGTGTTGATTAGAGACGAATCGATCAGCCTATAATATAAATACATTTTATTGAAGAGTGAGAAAGCTATCGTAATGCATAATATTTGAAAATACGGGTTTTTATGGTGAAACTTTTTTCTTTAACAAAATTTAAAGTTTATGCAAGAATATAAAAGATTTCTTGGCTTGAGACGAATCGATTGACCTACAAAATTGATACATTTCATCAAAGAGTAGGGAAGTTATGTTAATTTATATATTTTTGAAATCGATTTTTATAGTAAAAATTTTCTTATTCTCATAATCTAGGAATATCAGTTTTCGAATTTGTATTCAGCAGATTTTGACAAAGTTCTAGACAAGCATTCAATTTTCCATAAAAAGTCCTCCAGGTTCCACAAGATTTGGAATACAATAACTGTAGCACAGAAACAAATAACTGATTTATAAGTTGTCGAAGAATTCGATGACTGTCTTCTACATATCTATATATTCACAACGTACAGTCACATATTGGATACTTGTATTAACACTTATTGACGCTCAGGTGAAGTGGTATATGTATAAGTCTGAATGGAGTCGCGGTCACCGGCAATGAACAAATGAGCGCGGATTTAAATTTGGCTCTTCACTGGGATTTGTGCAAAATATTCAATGTGTTAAGTTAGCCGTGGGGTCTAGTTGTTAGGGATAAGTTGCGTTCGATAGGCGTTAGGTAGTTCGAATCCCGCCGAAAAATTTGTTTCAATTTTTCATAGGTTCGTGTGTATCTGTAAAAATAAATATAACTTAAGCGTGAGTCTATGTGAATAACAATATAGTAAATATAACCGCGAAATATATATTTTTTCAACTTGGCTATACTTCGAAGCATTAGTGTATCAGTGTTTCAAGAACTCTATTCCTCTGGTCTTCACTTTTTCATTGACATTATTTTGTACTTTCGACAACTCTTTCTACTTTTTAAACATGTATCAAT